>CM031619.1:35846042-35858542 GCA_018398815.1 Conus ventricosus | reverse complement strand
TAGTTTTACTAGATGTCCAGTGGTAGAACGGCCTTTCCGAAGGCTTGCTTGATTGTGAGGAATAATACATTTGTTTTTCACAGAAATGGACTAATCTATTTAGTATTCGATTCTCCATAAGTTTGCAAACACGAGACGTTAAAGAGATTGGTCGATAGCTGTTTTTATCTGCCCTAGGTTTCCTTGCTTGTATATAGGAATAACAATTGAGTGCTTCCAGATAAGAGGTATTTCTCCACGGGACCAACATTGTTGTATAAATGCATGTAAAAACTTAATAACATTCGGAGGTAAATGTTTTAACATTTCATTAGATAGTCCATCTAATTAAACAGACGTTTTTGCCTTACTCAGGTGTAAAATACATTCTGTTACCTCCTCAAATGTTATATCAGAAGTAACGGAGCTTTTTATTTTAGGCTTGTTTTTATCAAGATATGTTATACTATTTTGCTCTTCATTTTCTCTATATTGTCAATTATCAGCTGATAATCCTGTATATCTACTGTAGTTTGCAAACATGTCAGCAAAGGCTTCTGTTTTTTTTTTCTATATTAGAGGGTAGAGTTGAATTCTCCAGTGCAACTGAACACTGCGGTAATTTAATTCCATTCTTCATCGTTTTCATCTTTTGCATATCTTTATAGCTGTATATTTCATTTGTACAAAAAGAAGACCAGTACTGTCTTTTTGCTTGAACGTTAACTCTGTTTTTTTTGTTTGTTTGTTGTTGTTTTTTGTCTCTTGATGATTTAGGATTGATTTTTCCCTTAAGCATGTTTCAAATTTTGTACTTTTTTTTTAAATTAGCATTTTCGCATTCCTCATTCCACCAGATATTACCAGTGTTTATGAGATTTCTTTGATTTTAGCATTGGGATAGCTTCGTTGGCAGCGCCTAAGAGTGCGTCAGTGAATGTAGAATATAGGTCATTCTTATCTTTATCATATATATCCTCAAGGTAGAATGTAGACAGTATTTCTGCAATCTTATCCCCATTAGCAAGTTTATAGTTATACTTTGGAACTTTGTCCTCAATTGGATCAATGGTTGTTTTGCTCGTAACTTCAAAGCTAGAAATAACCAGGAAATGATCACTATTTAAGCTATCAACAAGTGTGTTCCATTCACAAATTGGCGCTAGGTCTGGAGAAACCTTCGTGAGATCAATAGCAGTAGCTCTATGATTAGGATTATCAGGAATGCGCGTTACTCGACCATCATTCAGTATATATAATGTTGAATCAATCATATTCTCAATAAAACGGTTGCTTGTTATGTTTTCACAGGTCTTCTCCCAAGAAGTCGCATGCGCATTAAAATCTCCTGTTGCTAGAACTTTGTTGCCTTTATCCGCTTGGAGTGTGCGAATCCATTCGGTGTTACTATAATCTGGTCTCCTTGGTAAATATACGGATATGACCGTTAATAAAATGTTATCAAGTTGAACTGTCACAGCACACGAGTGTATATTAGGTATATCTGGTGAAACAGGGCTAGGGCACAGAGTATACTTTACCCCTTCATATATGTAAATAGCTGTATTTATTTTCCCGTTCGAGTCTTCTTTTTGACAGATAGGAGGGAAATAATAATTATCAAACCTATGTAGCTTATTTTTTTTAACATTTTGTGACTGGAGGCTTAACACGTGGTACTGATATTGTGCAAGATGTTGAACTATATGATCGTAGTTTGAGATTATTGAGCGGCAGTTCCATTGAAAAACGCAAAAATTGTTTCTTAATGCCATATACTTAGTAACCTTTTGAAACAGAACACGCTATAAACAGTCTTTCCCCTAACATTAAAACAATCACTACTATAGTATAAGTAAACATACAAGTCAAAATACACAGAGGTAAAACAACAGTTAGGTCTATTTTGCATAGGAATGCAAGTGGCAAAGTTGACGTGAGTCGATCAATAAAAGTCCCAGCCTTCCAACGGGTAGAATGGGTTGTACCAGCTGGAGAAATGTGGAGTGGGGTGGTCATAGTACTGTCGGTCATGTGGATGTCGGGCAGGCTTCTTGGGGGTCTCCCGCATTAGGTTCCGCACGTGGCGTCCAACATTCCCTGCAAGCAGGCTGGAACCTCTCTTTGACAGGTGAACTGGATCCCGAAGATGCTCGATCTTGATGTTCTTGTTTTCAATGAGAGAATTGTTCTTGACTTCAAACAGTTCAGAAGTGATTTTGGCATTGAAGAGTTGTCGTTTGATGTTGAGGTTTTGGTCCGATACCTGTGTGACTTTGCTTACTGCGAATTTTATAATATTATGAGCATGTTTCTGTGCAGCTGTTTTCAGGGCTCGCTCAAACGTTCTGCTCACTTCATCTGCTTCTGATACCTTCAAATCATTGATGCCGCAGTGTACAACCACGGCATCAGGTTTGACTTCAGCAGTGCCCAGTTCACGTAAACGTTGCTCTAGTTCTTTTGTAGTGTAACTCCTACGCTTACAGACCTTCAAGTCGTATGACTTTCCCAGTCTCCACTCCTCCACACATTTTGCAACTGAGTCATGGATCACTACAACTTGGGGTAGGTCTAACTCATCACCAAAATTCTTTTTGTTTTCTTCTATCTTCGAACTTTGTTTTCGGGATGTGTTATGACGTTACGATTTTTTTGCGTCATTTCGGAAAGGACTTCTGGCGTCATCATTGATTGTTCTTATGTTCTTTGATTGTCTGTTTAGACTTTTATTTCGATTCACATCCTTCTCAAGCACAGAAGATGGTTGGGCGTAGTCCGAATGGATTACAACACCAGTTCTGGTTACTTCTGCATACGAACGATCGTCCGACAGGCTGTTTTCTGTCTGTGTGGCTTCGATAACCATGACTACTTTGGCTTGGGTCGTTTTCTCTAAAACCTTTGTTAGAGCGGATACTGCCTTTTCTAATGATGCCATCCGGTCAAAAAGTGATTTTAAAGTTTCTCTCGATTCGAGAGCCGTTTCTTTTTCAGCACCCACCTTATTTGGAGATGTAGAAGGCTCGGATGGAGGGCGGTGAGCTGGTGCCTGATCAACTGAGGCCCCAGTTAACGGCGTGTCGTCTCGCTGCTTGGCATTCTCGACCCAGTTCTCCGTGTGACGATCACTCCTCAATAAAGCGAAGTTGGTTTTCACACGCCTTACAGGCTGAGTGCATTTCGCTCCTGTGTATTGTGGATTTTTGACGTCTTGACGTCTCGACCCAGTTCTCCATGTGACGATCACTCCTCAATAAAGCGAAGTTGGTTTTCACACGCCGTACAGGCTTAGTGCATTTCGCTCCTGTGTATTGTGGATTTTTGACGTCTTGACGTCTCGACCCAGTTCTCCATGTGACGATCACTCCTCAATAAAGCGAAGTTGGTTTTCACACGCCTTACAGGCTGTGTGCATTTCGCTCCTGTGTATTGTGGATTTTTGACGTCTGGACGTGCTGTATTGCTGTGATTTTTGTGTACGAGTTTCGTGATGGACTGGCCAATGTGTATGTGGTGGTATAGTGCTCCCTTGTTTCTTAGATTGACCGGTTTTTTTGACGTTTGTGTTTACATACATTTCTGTGTTAAACTTTCACCAGCCGCCATTCGCTGTTCAAATGTTCAATCCGCACGTGCAACATGCATGGATTTTCATTGAGGTGTGGCATCGGGCTGTGACAGGTCAGTGTATTTCGATTCAGTACACACGCGTGCAACTGTTGTCAGTGAGTGCTGCGCCTTTGACCTCTGCCCTGACCTCTCGACTCTGCGAACTCGTCATTGGTTACACCTTGCCACGCAAGCGCACTCGACGCGGTGGCAGACGTAAACAAAGGAAAATTCCGGTGATTGTGTCCCCTAGACTGCTAACAAAAAAATCCTCGTTAGTCAACTTTGGAAACCTGATCCGAATCAAGACTCTCCCTCAAACCCAAACTACTCCTGCTTCATTTATGTCTGTGTGTTCTTTTAACGCTCAGTCCGCAGCAAAGAAAGAAAAGATACCTGCAATAAACTCTCATTCTGGACAATGCCCCTAACCTTTTCTGCATCACGGAATCATGGCTACGTCCTCAGGGCGATGAAATGCAAAGGAGTGGCCCCACCAGGATACTGCACTCTGTCTTTCCCCCGTCCCTCACGTGGTGGTGGCATTGCCATCGTTATGAGAGAGTGTCTGTCCCCCAACGTCAAAGTCCAGTCTGACTTACCATTTCAACACTCTACATTTGAAATAGTGCACCTCATCATCACCCTTTCACAGCATTCTATTAACTTGTTAACCCTTTACCGCCCACCCCGAAACAGGAAAAATAAACTGACTGAAAAAGAATTCTTTTCTGAACTTCCAGACCTCTTGGACTATTGTAATAGTTTGAAGGGAAATCTTCTGATTGTTGGCGACGTCAATTATCATCTAGACCAGCCCTCTCACCCCTCCACTGCCAAACTCCTTGACATGCTGAACATATACGGTCTCGCCCAGTCGGTGGATGCTCCAACCCATTGTCGTGGTCATACGCTGGACTGGGTCGTGTGCCGCCAGAATGATGCCCTTATACAGTCGACCACGGTGGACAAAACATTACCTTCAGACCACTACTGTGTGGTTGTGGAGCTATCTGTGCCTAGACCCTCCACCCAGCCTAGGTACGTGGAGAAGAGGAAGCTGGCTGACATCAACATCTCCTCTTTTAGGGATGATTTGAGGACCTCCCTGGACTCCGTCCCCCAGCCACTCACCCCTCATCAGCTGGACCTGTGTCTCCAGGACACCCTCAACACCTACGACCCTGCCAAACGCTTCAAGGTGACGAATCGTCCCTCCTGCCCGTGGTACAGCGCTGCAGCCGACCGTATCAAAGCTGCCAAGGCCGATCGACGAAGAGCTGAGCACCAGTGGGACAGATCTGGCCTTCATGTCCATAAAGAAATATTCAACAAGAAGAAACATTTTGTAGATAGAATTGTGTTTAATGCTCAATCTTCCTTCTTTTCAATGAAAATATTAGATTGTAAGACGTCTGCTCATCTGTATCAGCTCACAAATAGTTTGCTTGGCAGGAAAAGTAATGCTGTGCTCCCCACTGTTTTATCTTCTTCCGAACTCCCATCCTTTGCTCTGACTTTTTCAATACCAAAATCAAAACAATCAGAGACAATCTGAACAGTTCAAATTTCACAGGCCCCCTCTAGATAGTGATCGTTCTTTTTCAGGCCAACCTTTGATTGTTTTCAGTTCTGTGACTGAGGATGAGGTAAGAAAAGTGATAGTTGGTTCGCCCAGAAAATTATGTGACCTTGACCCATTGCCTGCATCCATCCTGTTCCACTGTATTGATGTTTTGTTTCCCTTCATAACCAGTGTCATAAATGCTTCCCTCTCGTCTGGCGTTTTCCCCCAAGAATACAAATCTGCTGTTGTTCGTCCCCTTCTCAAAAAGCCTTCCCTGGATCCAAATTCACTCAAAAATTACAGACCTGTCTCGAATCTCCCCTTCCTTGCAAAGGTCCTCGAGAAAATCGTGCTTCCTCAGCTCTCAGTTCATCTTACTCAAAATGAGTTGAATGACCCTCACCAGTCTGCTTACAGGGCTGGCCATAGCACAGAGACCGCTCTCCTGAAAGTTGTAAACGATCTTCTTCTTGCCCTTGATGATGACAAAGTCTCCCTTCTCTCGCTTTTAGATCTTTCCGCGGCATTTGACACCATTGATCATGACATTCTCCTTTCTAGACTCCAAACTTCTTTTGGCATTCACGGCACTGTTCTTGCGTGGGTTAGGTCCTATCTCAGTGATCGTTCCCAGAGAATTGTTGTCAATGGTCTTTCTTCATCTCCTACACCTTTAACCTGTGGGGTACCGCAAGGTTCCGTCCTTGGGCCAGTTCTGTTTGCTCTGTATGTCAGACCTGTGTCAGACATTATCGATCAGCACTCATTGCTGCATGAGAGCTTTGCTGATGACACCCAGATGTACAAGTCAAGCACCGTATCTCAACTCAAGAACGTTGTCAGTGATGTTAAAAGCTGTTCACATGATTTAAAGAATTGATGACTTTGAATAAGTTGCAGCTGAATGACGACAAAACTGAAGTTCTTCTCCTTGCTCCTCCCAAACTCCAAGGTCATCCCTCCCTTCCTTCTTCCATCAGTATCGGAAGTTCTGATATTCAACTCTCATCCCAGGTTCGTAACCTCGGTGTGACTTTTGATTCCACCCTCTCTTTCAAGCACCACGTGTCTAATGTTTGTAAGGCAGCATATCTGGAAATACGTAAGATCAGTTCAATCAGACACTTCCTTTCCACTGAAGCCACAAAAACTCTGGTTTGTTCCCAAGTTCTCTCAAGACTGGACTACTGCAACAGTCTCTTGGCTGGCTCACCAAAGTACCTACTCAATAAACTACAGAAGGTTCAGAATAGCGCTGCCAGGCTTGTTTGCAAAGCGTCTAAACGTAAACATGTCACTCCCCTGTTGCAGTCCCTCCACTGGCTTCCAAACCAGAGGCGAATTGACTACAAGCTGGCTTCTATCTGTTTCTCTTCTGTTTCTGGTACTGGACCAAAATATCTTTCCGACATCCTCCACATCTACACCCCATCCCGCCAACTTCGTTCCTCTGCCGACAGTCGCCTCTTGCGCATTCCTTCTGTCAGAACAAAATCTTTTGGTCAGCGTTCTCTCTCCTTCCAAGGACCAACTGTCTGGAATACACTTCCCATCAGTGTCAGACACCTACCTTCACCCTCTTCTTTCAAATCTGCAGTCAAAACTAACCTCTTTCATCAGTCGTAACCCCCCCCCCCCCCCCTAACTTCCCAATCCACCTTGGGTGGGTTTTTGCGTGCACGCGTGAGTGCATGGTGGTTGTGTTGCTTGTACGTGCAGGCCGTGTTGATGTGAGTGCTTGCGTGTGTGCGTACGGGTGTCTGAGAGCGTGGGTGTGTGGTCATGCGTGAGCACGTGTACGCACGCGGTTCTGCGCGGGTGCGCTCGCGCGCGCGCGTGTGTATGTATGTGTGTGTGTGTGTGTGTGTGTGTGTGTGTGTGTGTGTGTGTGTGTGTGTGTGTGCTGTTGTTGTTGTTGTTGGTAATGTAAAGCGCTTAGAGCCCTAAATTATAGAGAATAAGCTCTATATAAATTAACATTATTATTATTATTATTATTATTATTATTATTATAATCGCCAGGGGCGCAAGGTTGCTGCTTTTGGCGTATACAATTTCTTTGAAACACTTTTAGTGGTTAATAAAATAACACACAAAACTCAAAGACCTTGAGTACAGTTTCTGAGTTTTTAATAACTCTAGAATGGCTGTATAGGCCAACCAAGAAAACTAAGACTCATCAGTCGTAAACCACAACAAGAAGGGCAGGAACTCTGTGTTCCTTGACAACAGAAAAAAGAAAGATGACTCTCAAAACAAACATGAACGAACTGTGCTTCGTGGAAGTCGATGTAGTCGCTACACTACTCCTTCGCCAGCGGAGAACTACGAAGCGAAAACTTGAGAACGACAAGAATGAAATAAAAGTCATCGAAATTTGGCTGGCAGGCTCGAAACGCAACCAGAACGAGTTCTAACTTTGGTAGGAGATGATGGTGAGTGAACATATGGTTGTGCAGACTGTGCTGTGGAGCCAGAGGTTGTCTTTGATGATGATGATGATGGAACCTAAGCGACAGGAGAAACCACAGGTAGTACGTGAGCACCAGGGGAAATCACAGGCTTGTGCTCCGAAATGGTAAGAGGCGTGACAAAAGCGGTTTTCAGGCGGTCCACAGACACCGTCTCTGAACGGCCCTTGTTTTCAAGGGTGTAAAACTTGTCATTGGTATCTATGATGCGATAAGGGCCATCATAAGGTCGTTGGAGCGGCTGTTGATGGGCATCGTTTCTGACATAAACGAACCCAGTGGAGGCCAGGTTTGATGGAACATAGACAGGCCGTGTTCCATGATACGTTGGTGCTGGTGGTAGCACAGTGCGCATGGTTTGTTGTAGATGTTTGGGAACTGTTGAGTCTGGTTCTATGGACTTTGCGTCTGATGGCTGTAGAAATTCACCTGGTAGACGAAGTGTTGAACCATATACAAGTTCAACAGGAGAACATCCAGGGTCCACCCCCTCCCCCCCCCCCCCCCCCCCCCCCAAGAAGAACGTATCGCTAGAAGGACCAAAGGCAGTTCTGCAAACCAAACCAGCAGGGGTGGTGGTACGTGCCTTGAGTGCTGCTTTCAGCTGGCGGTGGAAGCGTTCAACCATGCCGTTCGCCTGTGGATGGTAAGCTGTGGTTGTGTGAACTTCAATGCCCAAGAGTTTGTTGCACTCAGCCCAGAGTAACGAGGTGACTGTCTGCCTCGATCAGAGGTAATGTCCTCAGGAACACCAAATCTGGCAATCCAGTGTGTACAAGTGCTGCCGCACAGGTAGAAGCATGGGCATCCGGAAGGGGAATTGCTTCTGGACACCTTGTGAAACGGTCAATTATCGTGAACAAGTAGGTCATGCCCTGACTCGTTGGCAGAGGTCCAACAAGATCCACATGAAGGCTGCAGAACCTGGCAGTTGGAGGTGGACGTTCTACCAGGGGTGCCCGTGTGTGACGATGAATCTTGGAGGACTGGCAGGGGTGACACTCTTTGCACCATTTTCGGATGCCACCTTTCATACCATGTCACACGAGGCGCTGGACAATGGCTTGTTGCGTGGGGCGTGCACCTGCATGTGAGAGTCTGTGAATTTGCTCAAACAAAGGACGGGTCGAGGATTTGGGCAAAACTGGGCGTGTAACACTGGTGGATGTATCGCATAGTAAAGTTGATGTACCAAACTGAATGTCTTGAAGTTTTAGGCCTGTGGCTGCCGTGCGATAGGCATCCATTTCACCAGACTGCGCTTGGTCTTGAGCAAGTTGATCCAAACTGCCAAAAGAGAAGCAAAACTGTTCCTCAGACTCAGAGGTGGAGTTGATGCTGATGCGTGAAAAGGTATCAGCCACCACATTGAACTTGCCTTTGATGTACTGTATGTCAGAGGTGAATTCTGCGATGTAAGACAAATGTCTCGTTTGTCGAGGAGAGCGTTCAGCTTGACTCTGGAATGCAGACACAAGTGGCTTGTGGTCAGTGTACAGGATAAAAGATCGTCCCTCCAGAAAGTGTCTGAAATGCTTGGTCGCACTGTAGGCTGCCAACAGTTCACGATCAAAGATGCTGTATTTCTTCTCTGATTCAGAAAGTTTTCTAGAGAAGAAGGCAAGGGGTACCCAGGAATGCCCATGTTACTGCTCAAGCTGGGCGCCCAAAGCTGAGTTTGAAGCATCGACTGTGAGACTAGTGGATGCATCTGGATGGGGGTGACGAAGAAGGATAGCTTCTTTCAGAGCTTCTTTGGCTTTTTCAAACGCAGCTTGACAAGACTCAGACCACTGAAGAGTTTGTCCTTTACCACTTGCCTGCGCGTGGAGTGAGGCTAAAATTCCTGCTACGTGTGGTATAAAGCGATGGTAGTAGTTCATCATCCCAAGGAATTTTTGTAGGCTCGTGCGATCAGTGGGGGCAGGGCAGTCTTGAAGAGCAGCAACACGATCTGGGAGTGGACGATTTCCTTGTGTAGTGACTCATTGGCCAAGGAAATCCAACTCTGAAACACCAAAGACACACATGGCCTTGTTGATAACCAGTCTGTCGGTGGAGAGGAGCTCGAAAAGCTGTCTGAGGTGTTCAAGGTGTTCTTCATGTGAGCGACTGGCCACAAGTATGTCGTCAATGTAGACGAAAATGAACGGTATATCTCGAAGAATGCCATCCATCAATCGTTGAAATGCCTGAGCAGCGTTCTTGAAGCCAAAAGGCATGCGGAGGAATTCCCAGAGTCCAAAAGGCGTGATGATGGTTGTTTTGGCAACAGAAGATGACGCCATAGGAAGCTGGTGGTAGCCTCTGACCAGATCAATCTTGGAGAAGACTTCACATCCTGTGAGGATATTGTTGAAATCTTGAAATAGAGGCAAGGGATAGCGATCATCTTTGGTAACGGCGTTCAGATGTCTGTAATCGCCACAAGGTCGCCATTGGCCTCCGGCTTTTGGGACTACATGAAGAGGTGAAGACCAGGATGAGTTGGACCGGCGGATGATGCCCATTTCTCCCATTTTCAAGAACTCATCTTTTGCAGCTGCTAACTTTTCTGGATTTAGGTGTCGAGCACGAGCATGGACTGGAGGTCCCTGTGTCTCAATGTGATGTTCTACACCACGTTTATTGATAGTGGAGTCAAAACGTGTAGTGAGTAGCTCGGGAAATTGATAGAGAAGGTCAGAGTACTCATTATGTGGGTGAAGCGACAAACCTGCAAGAGTCATGGGAGACTCAGTGCTGTTAAGGAAAGCAGAAGTCTTATCAAGAGACAGGAGACGCTTGCCTTTAAGGTCGATGACAAGATCATGAGCAATGAAAAAATCAGCACTAAGAATGGGGCGGATAACATCAGCGAGATAAAACTTGTGTGTGTACACATGTGTGGGTGTGATCTTCAAGGAGATGTTGCGTGTGCCCCAGGTCTTGATGGACGTTCCATTTGCAGCAGAGAGTGGAATGGAAGGCGAATCGTTCTTGCGATCCTGTGGAGAGGCTGGAAAAACTGATACGTCAGCCCCAGTGTCAATCAAGAAAGATTGGCCATAGTGTCGGTCATAAACTGAAAACGTGTTCGAATTTTAAAAAAAAAACGCCAGCCGTTGACACGTTCAACGGCTGGCATTGGCGTTTCCCGAGGATGATGTGCCTTGCTGGCTTCCTTTGGTGAGTAGCGATGCGAATTTGCAACCAGGGAGACAGCGACGAGCGTCAGGTCCGAATCTCTGATGGTAAAAACACACAGAGGCTGAACTGTTCGTGCCACGTTGTTGAGGGCGAGGAGGACGTCTACCTTTGTTGATGGCTGGGACGTTCTCATTTAATGATGGCGTGACCACATTCGGTTCATTGTGTGGTTCTGTTGGAGCCATGAAGACCTGCTGTACGCTAGAAGTGCGTGCTTCCCAAATGCGGTCTGCTGCCTCAGCAAGTGTGTCTGTGTCTGCGAAGTTATGTCCAGCCAAAATACCTCGTACATCAGAAGGGAGAATTGTCAGGAACAGCTCACGTTTGAGTGTTTGAGGATCATCATTGAGGTAGTTGATCTTGCGTAAGAGAGCAGTTGGGCGTTTGTCACCAAGTCCATTAAGATTTAGAAGTTCTGCATCTTTTTGGGCTTGAGATTTGCCAAACGTCTTGATCAGAGACTTCTTCAGAGTGTTGTATTTGTTCTCAGCTGGTGGGTTGGTGAGAATGGATTGAACTTCTTCGGCTGTGTTAATGTCCAGCGCACTGACAACGTAGTCATATTTTGTCTGGTCTTGGGTAATGCCTTTGGTTCCAAATTGTGCTTCAACCCTAACAAACCACACCTCTGGCGAATTTATCCAAAATTCTGGAAGTTTGATAGACACAGTATTGACCTGGTTGGTTTGAGCGTTGAGAGCTTCCAGTTGAGTGGCTAAGTTCGTTAGGATTTCTTCAGCTATATTTGTGTTGTTCAGCGTCAGGGGTCACCAATTTAGTGGTTAAACCGAAATTTCTGTTGGGGGGTTTTCGGTTTCGACCTAGGCGCGGTGGAAGTAGGGCGTTTGGCGGGCCTTGAGGTGCGAGAGGAGGCCTGTTTGGGGTAGGGTTGGGGTCTGGAGTGGTGCAGGGCCGATTGGGAGAAAGGTCCTGGAGGGCGATGCTGGCGAGGGGGCTTGGCCGCAAAAGACGCGGCCCAGGGCAGACGGAACCCCTCCTGTAACACTGACACTATCCAGGGGTTGAGTCCCATACGCCGCCACTGGTGGGCATGTTGGGACAAACTACCTGCCAGAGGGGCCGAGGGGCCGGGGAGGGGTGAGAAGTCTACCAGTTCTCGCTCCTCCAAAGATGAGTCTGCTAGTCACCTCCGAGGCCGGGCCTGTTGGCCAAACCGAAAATTCTGTTGTTTTTTTTTCGGTTTCGACCTAGGCGCGGCGGAAGTAGGGCGTTTGGCGGGCCTTGAGGTGCGAGAAGGGGCCTGTTTGGGATAGGGTTGGGGTCTGGAGTGACAAGGTGTTGTTGACAAGAAAGCGCATCAGGGGTCGCCAAACAGGTTAGAGTCTGTCTCAGTGTCGTCGGGGTCCGAAGACACAGAGGCAGTGCCGCCCTCCTTTGACCAGAGCTCCTCCGCTCGCTGCAGGAACAAGTCAATGAACGCATGTCCCGCAGTGGTGTGAAGAATGCCAGTCCTGGCAATTCTGTCCCACTCCAAGTTCTTGATAGAAACAGAGGTGGATGTGGGAGGGGGGAGGTTGGGAGTGAGCCTGAGGTCAGCAGGGGAAATGGCAATATCCCTGGTGGCCGGATTGGCAGAGAAGAGGGAAGAGACATGGGGGCCATGCCGCGGGTCCTTGAGGAAACTTCCTACTGGATCCGCGTTAGGGGCTGACAAGAAGTCA
>CM031619.1:35841042-35843542 GCA_018398815.1 Conus ventricosus | reverse complement strand
CAGACAGACAGAGGTGCATACAGAAACGTTACCCAAGTAATTCAGTAAGGCTACTCTCCTCTAGACGGCTCAATATTCTCTTTTATGACTGTGTAAGTGTACGTTTCATTGTTTTCAATGTTTTGTTTTGCTGTGTTTTGCAACAGATTTCAAGTTCCTAGTCGTTTTTATCTTCGCTGCATACTTTTAGGACCTTCAGTGTCATGTTCAATGTCCACTGTCACTTAACTGTCTTAAAAAAAAACTATAAAAAAAACCCTCACTTCTTTCGCCATTAAATGCCAGGTATTAGAACGAAATATGACTTAATCTACACCTGTGCTATTTACATGTGTAGCCTGCAGGTTAAAATTCATGAAGTTTTAACTGATCGATAATGATAAGTGAGGTCGAACTACTTGCGACGCAATGTCTGCATTACAGCGCACGGTTTCACACCCATGTTTTAACATTTTCTGTCTGTGATTGAACTCTTAAGCCAACCGACAGGGCAAAATAGACCTGTTCTTGGATAAATATCAGAGGAAGACAAGGCGTGTTGTTATTTTTTAGCCGTATATAGAATCAATTTTTTTTCTCAGGTTGTGGGCCGAACAATAGCTTCTTGAGAATCAATTATTCGATTTAAAACGCATGCCAGGATAAAGACCGGGAAATATTATTGTCTGCATTATTGGCCCATTGTTTCACACCAATGTTTTGGCATTTTCTCTTACTGATTGAATAGGCCGACAGATTGGCAAATTGCATTGGGCGAACCCACCTGCGACATCGGCCCTACAAAAACGGTGGGATCACTTTTCTCAATGCTAGTTCTAATACAGATTACTTCCTCTGTGAATTTCTAAGCATCGTCTATTACACATCAATGTGGTTGAAAAGTACGATTACATAGTACTCAACCCATTTCTGACAGCCGTATAATAACTTAACAGAGAAAAGAATGAAAAGTAAAAATGAGATATGTGGAAAAAAAAAGTGTTCCCAGTCCTTCCTCGTTCTGTCTGGTATTGGCTCAGAGGAACCTTCAGTCACTCCACAGCTGCTGGTGTGCATACCTCAGCTGCACTGTTGGGTGTCTCTCATTATGTTCTTGATATAGGGCTGTGGCAATATGTCATTTGCTGACCAAGCTGATAGAAGTCTGTTGTAGAAACTACGGTAAGCAGCTGGAATGATACCTCATGGAAACAGTGATAGGGAGTCCCGCTTTGGAGCTTCCAGCACTGGCAGTTTGTCCTTGCACAGTGCTGACAGTGCATTGGGGGCGTTCTTGTTGTCCCATATTGATATGCCTACCAGTGACAGAACTCTCAAGGATCAGATCTGTTCAAAAATAAATCAGGGAAAGATAACACATGTCTTTTTACAGAAAGAAGACTTACTCTTTCTCAGTTTGTAGGTCAAGCAAGTAGATTTAGAGCGCCAAATGTCTGGTTTGAAGCACATGCCAGAATAACATTGAGGATGTCGACTGTCTGCATTACAGGCGCATACACCATTTTACGCCCATGATTTCGCTTTATTTCTCTGAGTGAACTGTTAAACTGACCAATGTAGCAACATTTATTTGCAACTGCATACCAGTGGTATCTATCTCATTGACACGGAAAAGTTACTTTCGCGGAATGCCACTCTGACACAGGTTATCTCCCTTGCAGATTTCCAAACGTCGTCTTTAGTCAGTCATTGCATTTTAACCCGTGAGGTCATCAATGTCTTGAATGCCTGGATGAAGCAAATTTGCAGCCAGCTAACCCTGTATCCCTTTGTGTCCGTTTTTGTCCTTTTGGTGTATGAAGAACTTAGTTTCTTGAGATTTTAATATTATTCTTAGTTGGTTCATACAACCGTGTAATAATCTGGCTACCATGACAACTTGAACACTACGCCCATTCAAGAAAAAGAAACACCCGAAGGTGCTGGGGAGGACCCAGAGAAGCACTGTCTTCACCTGCCTTTAGAGCAGTCCTGTACCACCCTTGGAGGCCTGCGCTGTGTTGACGATGGGTACAGGCACGCGCAGGACACTCCATTAAGATATCAAGGGGCATAACTGCTCCTGAACAGAGATAAATTAGACTACAGGATGCAGCTCATAACAGCCTTAAAGTAGCATCCCCATGGGTGTACCAGCCCGTATTTCATGACTGCAGAGCCCACCGGCGAAAAACACCACCCTCCAGCTGCCGAGCACACCCCACAGACCCAACCACCCCTGCCCACGGACAGATGAAGACAGTGCCACTCCAGACACAGCCAAGCTTTCGCCATACGGTCTTATGTGCCCTCAAGAGAGAATCCAAAGTTGTAGTCTTTCCCACTGTCAACAGGACTTTCCCTGTGGTCAGTGGGTCTTTCCTCACCGTCACTGTACCTTTCTCCAGGGTCAGCCTAGTTAAGGCAAAGAAGAAAAAGAAACACCCGAAGGTGCTGGGGAGGATCCAGAGAAGCACTGTCTTCACCTGCTTTAGAGCAGTCCTGTACCACCCTTGGAGGC
>CM031619.1:35818542-35836042 GCA_018398815.1 Conus ventricosus | reverse complement strand
CTGATACCATTCATTACGTCTTCTCTAGAAATGGTGTTATTGAACAATGGCACAGATTCATCCTCATCATCCAGTGAAACGTCTTCTTCCAGAGGAACAGTTTTATCTGAATCATTGAAAACATGACAAAAGTGGTCATACCATTGTTGGATGGAGATTTCATTATAAATTAAGCTTTTCTTATTAACTGATCTTATTACTGACCAAAATGTTTTAGAATCGGTTATGGATTCTCTTAATTTCTTTAGTCTATTTCCCTCAAATTCTAATTGCTTAGGTTTTCTCAGTTTGATGTATTCTTTTCGTGACACTGCATATTCTACTCTTTTTTCTTTATCACTAACTGTTTTACATCTCTGAAATCTTTTTAGCAGCCTTTTTACTTCTGTTTTTTTTTCTCTCACATTCAGTATCAAACCAGTCATTACTTTTTATTCGACCTTGACCTACTGTGCGGACCATACACGCAGCAGCTCCATATAAAGCATTAACAAAAAGGTTTAAACTATCATTTATATCAATATCCATTTGCAGGAGGGCTGACTGCGAACAACTTTGGAACTCATCACTTTCAAGTTCGTCTTTATATTTATGGACATTTTCATTCGACCAAACAACTTTTCTTCCCCTGATTGTTTAGCCTGGTTACTTTCCAGATTCCGGTGAACGTTATTCCATACAACTTCGATTGGCAAGTGCCACGAATGAACACAGTCACGAACATGGAAATCAAATTTCAGTAATAAATCAACATGAATCAAAAAGTAATCAACCACACTTCATCCATTAGGGGATACAAAAGTGTAACAATCCTCTTTATCTCCATCACAAAACCCATTTAAAATATTCATATCAAACAGAAAACAAAAAACCAGCAACGTTTTCCCAAAGCTATTTACAATCATATCTTTTGAATTACGTAAAATAGTATCATCCATTTCATACAAATCAAAATCATAAAAAGTCATATCTTCATGCTCAAATTGAATCTGACCTGTTCGTGCGTTCATATCACCAGTGACAATAAAGTATACATTATCTTGTTCAAACGTTTCTAATAAAGCCTCTTCTAATAAAAGGACGCCATCTTTGATAACCTTATCATTATACAGAGGGCCTCCTTCTGGAACAATATAACAACCAACAAAAATGATATCTTTATTTACACCAAAAACAGTTTTATCTATTCTTATAACAATTGTATTGTTACAATTTATCTGAATCTCTTTTACATATTTTTCCAAACATTTTCTTACCAAAAGGAGTATACCTCCCGAGTTTCTTCCATGAAACGAAAACTTTCTAGCTGAAACATGAAATTTCATACAATCATTGAAGATGCATTTATAGTCAAAAGACGAATCTAAAAAGGTTTCTGTAAGGCAAACAAAATCAAATTTGTTAACATAATTTACAAAAGAAACATCACGTAGTTTTGGAAACAAATTTTCAACATTATAACTTAAGAAAGTCCATTGTTGTGGATGGTCTAGCCTGTCCTATTTGCTTTTTACAAAGTTTGAACGCAAGGTTCTAGTACCACCCGTACCCCTTTCCCCACATAGAAACTTGCTGGACTGGTTTGACAGGTACGCTCGCATGCCACTCTGTCTGTTGGGCACAACTCCCCATGCGCTGTGTGTTCGTCGTTACCGTGACGTCGATCCGTGGAGACACGGGGGGAATCCCCGCGACTGGCCGCTGATCGAATTCGCTGACCTCCACCTCTGTCACGAGCCGCTCTGCAACCCCCATCCTTACCACCGTTACCACTCTGCTGCTGATCGGGTGTAGCACGAACTGAGGGCGGGGGAGTGGAGGAAGATGTAAACCCACCACCCTCACTGCCATCCCCCCTCTGGCTGAAACAGAGAGAAGCACACCCTTCCCACTCTCCCCAGATTGAAATTGAGGAGTAGAAGGTGTAACTGTGTATGTGTTTGTCTTATTATTTTGTCGGCCACCCTCTACTACTTCCGCGTAAGTGCGTGGGTCAGGCAATCTTGGACCAACCACGAGTTGTCCCCTACGGAAAAATGCTCTTTTCCCTTCTTCACGTGCTCTAGCCTTTATTTTCATCAGTTGGTTGGTTAAGCCATTAGCCACTCTTACTCCTTTTTGTTGTAATTTCTCTCTGACCTCTCTATCGCCAAATATGCACATCTTGTCTTTCCACCTGTTGAATTTCACGATCATTGGTCGTGGTTGGTCATCTCGTCTGTATCCTGTTCTGTGTGCACGTCCGATGTCGTTGTCAGTCCATTGTTTTTGTCCGTCAGTGCTATTCAACACATCAACTACTGCACGCGCACATGTGTCAAATGATTCACTGGGGCCCTGTTGGGGATACCAAAAAATCTTAAGTTGTCTCTTCGAGAAAAGCTTTCGAGTTTTTCTGTGTCAGCCTTCAGTTTGTCCAGTTCTTGTCTCATGCTGTCAATTGTTTCAGAACACTTCGTATTTCTTCCTTTCTTTCATCTGACACATCAAACAGGTCATGTATGTCATATGTTATGTCTTTCACTGTGTCAGTCAGATGTTTTTGTTCTGTCTCCAGTCTGTCACAGCGTTTGTTTATTTCCTCGCACTGTCGTTTCACTTGGCCCAGGTCCTGTTTTATTTCAGACATATCATTTCTGAGCACTGTGGTTTGTTCACGCAGCTGGTTTTACATCGCTTGCATCATTGCTTCAGCAAGCTTGTCTTGTTCTATCAGTGTGTATGTGTTCTTTTCGACTTCATCTTTCGTTTGTGTTTTTTCTTCAGTATTGGGGCCAGGGTTGGTCTCAATGTTTCCACTGAGAAGCAGCCTACGCAGCGAGAACAAGACACGCATTGCACAGAAAGCAGACAGCAGCACTTTTACGTGCATGTCAAGTTGACACATGCGTGTGTTGACACACGGCCCTTCATCTACGCATTCAATTCCAGTCCCCTTTTGCCCATTGAAATAGTACATCGTACTGTTGAATGACACACATTCCGTTACATTTTGGATGAAACTGACTAAAACTCCATACGCCATGAAGATCAAACCAAAACCAACGACGACATCAATGGAAGAAATGTGTGTTTTTGTATCTGTCTCCAAAAAGTCACCTGACCTGTTTTGTTTACATTTTGTTCTCACATGTACTTTACCATAGAAAACGCCGATAACGGCCCTCCAAGTGTTCAAGTCTACCACTTTCTATCACATTTACTGTCACTTGGTACTTACGATGTATACCAACAAGTATAGGTAGCAAACATTCCAGAATTCTAGTTGAACAAAGTAAATATTCCTGCAGCACTCAACATAAACTTCCTGCCAGCCGCCATTACCCGTCGTGCCCCCGGCAGAGAGAGAGAGAGAGAGAGAAGTAATGTAGAAGGCCACACAGACACAAATGAAGGGGGGGGGGGGGGGTAAATCGCACAAAAAGTACATAGAGCATTCTGCTTTCCAGGTGGTGTCTTTTTTTCTTCCTGTTTCTTTTAATGATAACCAAGGCAGAAAGAGGGCACGTATTAATATCCATTTTCCATTTTCTTCACATAATGTGTATATGACGAGATTGCATAAACTGTAAATGAAAAACAACAGATGTCTGAAGTGAAAAGAAAACAAGAGGGAAGCATACAATCGATAAACGAATATTAGGGGAAATAAGGTTTTGTATACATGAGGGCTCAACTTCACACTGTCACCCGGAATACTATTATGTCTCACATGCTGGCAAAACTCAAAATATCATTGTGGTCAGTGCATTGTTGACACCTGTTCCTGCACGGGAATATCACCATCTACTAATGGACTGAATCTCGGCAAATTATTCAGAAAGCTGCAATCCCTCAGTAGACCACCCCCGAAATTCTAGCCCATCATCTAATTCAAATTCTTTCACCTTTGCCTTCACCGGGTGCTCTGGTTTCTTTTCTGGAGATACTAACCATATTGGCACGGAGATTAGCTCGATTTTTGAGAGTTTCCTTTGTGCCTATATGGAAATGATTCTCACTGAGCGGGTAACCAGTGTTTTTCGCAAAGCAAAACGACTGCTGCTTTTAGGTCATGCTGACCTCTGCTTCGAAAGAACAATACAACAGTGAAAGCACTCACTGGAAGATTTCCTCTCGCACCCTTTCTCGGCATCCATGTGTCTTGAGAGACAATGGTGTTGCGCCATGGATCAGTCAGTTGCGGAGCTGCAGCACCTGTTGTGGCTGAAGAGCACGATCCTCAAGCAGCAAACTCTGTTGCAGTTGCTGCAAGTGAAGTATCGGCCGTTAATGTCTGTGGGTGCCGACGCAATTCTTTGCCGTCTGCGTTCTCCCCACTGGGCCTCTCTCCTCTGCTCTGCTTGCTTGATGCCGGCCTTGATGTTGGAAGGCCAGCTTATCCAGTCTGAAGCTGCTGTCTCCAGATCTCCCGGGCAGAGGCTGCCTGCCCCCATACATCCTTCCATACATCCTTGTGAAAAAGGCGGGTCGTCCCGTGGGTCTGGAGGTTGTAGCCAGCCCGCCACACAGCATGTCCTTTGGGACGAGACCGTCGTCCATGCGACTGACATGGTCAAGCCAGTGCAGGCGTTTTTTGCGTCAACATGGCAAATTGCTAGGCATCCCTGCCTGGGTCAGGACGTCCTTATTAGTTATGCGGTCCTGCCAAGTGATGCCCAGGAGTCTTCCGAGGCAGCGCAGGTGGAAGGCGTTCAGTCTGCATTCTTGTCGAGCGTATAGGGTCCATACTTGCTTCCGTATAGAAGAGAGCTCAGTGAGCAGGCTTGGTGCACTTTTTTCTTGATGTTTTATGTTAGCATGGTGTTGTCCCAGACTCCCTTCGCTAGATGGGTCATCGCTGTTGCTGCCTTGCCGATCCACACGTTCAGCTTGGCGTCCAAAGAGGAATTGTTAGAGATGTTGTAGCCCAGGCAAGTATAGTCATCGACCACTTTAAGGATGTTATCACCGACGGAGATATGGGGAGTGCTGCTGACGTCCTGGCTTATGATATTTGTAAGGCTCAACTCAGTGCAGGCATCAGCAAAACAGGTGATGGAAAGTGGTGGCATCTCCTCGGTGTGAGCAGTTGTTGTCTCGTTCGTCATGTCTTTAGATGGATTCCCCAGTCTCCTCGACAAAGGTGGCAGTACGTCGCAGGTCCTCCAGTCCTCCGTAGAGCTTCCGGGCCACTGGTATTGGGTCGGGCCAGGTTTTCTCTCGGAGCGCTTGGTGGAGCGGGCAGGACTGCAGCAGGTGTTCTGTTGTCTGGCTGCCTGTTCTGCAGGGGCACTGCTCTGTGTTGCTGATGCGGAGTGTAGAGAATAGGTGGTGTTTCAGGCGGTTGTGGCCTGTCCTGAGCCTGAAGATGACTACCTGCTCTCGTCGAGTCAGCAGGTAGTATGGGTCTGCTCTGTTGTGGCGTGGATGCTGCTGCTTCCACTTGTTCTGCAGCTTGGCTTTAATGATGGTCCTGGATTCGGTGCAGCTGGTAGATCTGTCCATCTGCTCCTTTGTAGTGCCCTCCTTTGCCAGGGAGTCAGCAGTCTCATTGCCGAGCACGTTGCAGTGGGAGGGAATCCGCTGCAGGGTGACTGTGTGACTTGTGCAGAGAGAGGCGAGAGATGAGGACAGATCGTTGAGCTCTGGATCTCTGTTGGACTGAAGGGCCTGCAAGATGGACACGGCGTCGGCCAGGAAGACAACGTTGTGGCTGGGGTAGGGGCTGACCTCGATGTGGGCTGCTGCTGTTTTCAGGGCTTCTGCTTCAGCTCTGTAATTTGTGAAGTACAGGCTGGTAGCGAGGCAGATCTTTTCTTCTCTGCCTCCTGGATATTTGACATAGACTCCTGCCACTCCATTTCGAATGGCATCTGCTGCAGAGCCGTCGGTGTAGACATGAGTCCAGGATTCTTTGGGGAACTGGGTATTGAGGTGTTCAAGGGTGAGGGACTTTCTTTCAGGGCCGCTTTGGGAATCTTTTGGCCCAACACCAAGGATGCCTCACTGGATGAGGGGAGGGGTTCCTTCGCTCCAGGGAGGGACGGCAAGACACCGGGACATCACTTTGAGGTCATGGTCAAGGATATCTTGATGTTGCCGTTCTAGGATCCTGCTCTGGTGTATGAAGCTCCCTCTCTTCAGCCGTCCTTTTGTTGGCTGGGACAGTCTGTCTTTCATGGGGGGCCTTGCAGCCTCTTGAACTTGGCAGCCTGGGTCAGGAGTTTGGCGTCTCTGCGGTCCTCAAGGGGCTGGAGCTCTGTGATGGTTTCAAGCTCCTGGATTGGCGTAGACTTCATGGCTCCTGTGATGATACGGGCAGCTTGATTCTGAATCTTGCTGATCCATTCAAAATTGGATTTGGCTGTAGAGCCCCATGTTGTCATGCCATACTCCAGCACTGGTCTGACTCTACCAGTGTACGGTCTCCTGAGGGTCGTGTTGTCTGCACCCCTTGTTGTTCCTGCCAACTTCTTCATGTGAGCAGTAATGGTGGCATCGTCTGTGAAGAGCATTCCCTCATCAGGACTTTCGACACCTTTGTCTTTGCTCGGAGGGGTGCTATGTTGAAGAGACCTTTGTCACCCCTAGAGTGGAGGAAGATGCCATCTTCAGACTGTCGGAAGACATAGCACAGCAGCATGGAGAAGGAGATGCCGAAGAGTGCTGGAGCGAACACACACCCTTGTGTGACACTGCTCTTGATTGGGAAGGGGTCCGAAGATGAGCCATCATACTGGACAGTGCCATTCTTGTTGTCATGGAAGGACAAGATCATCTTCAGGGCTGGGGGGGGGGGGGGGGGGGGGGGGGGGGGGGCATCCAATCCGGTGTAGTAGGACGAAGAAGCCTGACCTACTGACCACGTCGAACACCTTGATCCGGTCTATGAAGATCATGAACAACGGTCATCTCTGCTTGCGGCACTTCTCTTGCAGCTGCCTCAAGGAAAATATGTCAATCGTCGACCTTGCAGCTCTGAAGCCGCACTGTACCTCTGTGTATACTTGTTTGGCGAGTAGTGCACCCTGGACGACGCGGGCGAAGGCTTTGCCAGCAATGCTGTAGAGGGATATTTCGCGATAGTTTCTGCAATTGCAGCACTCCCCTTTGTTCTTATCAGCGTGATTATGTTTGCATCGTCCATGTCCTGCGGTATGGTCTCTTCCTCCTAACACTGCAGCAGAAGCTCATGGAGGTGACTGAGGATAAAACTCTTCTTACTGGCTTTGATGACCTCTGGCGGAATGCCATTGCTACCTGGAGCTTTATCACATGCTAACGAGCCGATGGCCTCGCTGAGTTCCTCAATGATGAGTGAGACGCCAAGTTCCTCTATGTCGGGCAAGTGGGTGGTGTTCTCGATGGCAGTGTGGGTGATGGAGTTCTTCCTAGAGTACAGCTCCTGGTAGTGCTCCGCCCATCACTCCATCTGTTTTCTGTGGTCGGTGATGACATTCGTCCAAGTAGATTTTAGAGAAGCAATGTTAATGGTGCGAGGGCCGAACGCTTTCTTCATGTCCTCGTACATGGCGCAGATATTGCTGCAGTCTGCGGAGATCTGTATGCCCTGGCACAGTGCTCATTGGCGCATTTATGAACCGTCCACTGCGTGCTGTTGCAAGCTTTTAGATGTGCATCCAATG
Organism: Conus ventricosus; assembly: GCA_018398815.1. NCBI lineage: Eukaryota > Metazoa > Mollusca > Gastropoda > Neogastropoda > Conidae > Conus > Conus ventricosus. The sequence continues at coordinate 35,828,414 of CM031619.1, read as the reverse complement.
TCTTTGCAGAGGTCTCTGTCATGTGATTGGGTAGTGCGGCTTGCTTAGCACCAATGGCGGGCTCCATCTCTTCGATTCCTACTTAGAGCCAGTCTTCATTATTCCTCACTCTCTTCCTAAGGGTGTCCAAGGCGGATCGGCAGGTGATATTGCAGATGTGGTTCCAACATGTTGAAGCGCTGTCTATCGGGCAGTCCTCTAGGGCTTCGTCAATGGCTCTGGCGAAGCGTTTGCGCTGTTCGGGCACTGACGCCATGGCTGTGTTGATTTGAAGACGTCCTTGCTGCTTAGAGCAGTGGATTTGCTTAGGCTAAAGATACACCTTGCTGCCAACAGGGAGTAGTCAGTGTCACAATCAGCACTGTGGTAGCTGCGGATGAAGAGCATGTGATTGAGCAAGGGTCTTCAGGTGATCACGAAATCCAGCTGATGCAGTGACGGGATCTTGGGTGCCTCCAAGACACTCTGAAGTGTGGTTAGGTGGTGAAGAAGAGGTTCGTGATGCAGAGGTCGTGGTAAGCTCAATTAGCCGCGGTCTGTTCTCAATGAGCTTGCCGATGCCAAAACGGCTGATGCAGCAGGGCCAGGAACTGTGATCTGCACCAATCCGGGCGTTGAAGTCCCTGAGCAAGAATAGATGTTCCTTGGCAGGTACCTTGTTGATCTTGACTTCCAGCTCTTCATAGAACTTCTCTGTAGCCTCAGCTGTTGAGCAGAGTGTGTGGGCGTAGCCACTAAGGATGGTTGTTGGTCCAGAAGAGGTTTGGAGCCGGAAAGAGATGATTCGTGCTGTCCCATTGAAAGGTGGCTCAACTAAGGACAGGAGAGCGTTTTGCACTGCAAATCCGACACCATGGAGTCAGTGCTCCTATGGCTCCAATCCTTGCCAAAAGAATGTGCAGTCCTGCTTCCTGAGACTACCGTTGGAGGGGAGTCTTATCTCTTTTGGCACGAGGATGTCAGTTTTGAACCCCTTCAGCCTGAGGTTGATGATAGCTGTTTTCCTGGCGTCTTCAGATTGCTGGAGATTGTCAGAAAGACCAGGACACATCGTTCTGAGGTTCCAGGTTGCCAGCCGCAAGGCTGGTGATTTCGATTTCTGTCTTTTATCTTCTTTGCTTGGTGCACGGTTTACAGTCTGCTCTTTGGTCTCTTCCCCTAACTCCAAGCACCCATTGAAGCAGGCAGACTGTGGCGGGTCAGTACGTTATTGGCCGAGGGCTGCCCAACTTCAGGCAGCTGGTAGCTGACCAGTGGAACGTGATGGTCCTCCCACTATCGAGATAATCTGTGGCACCCGAGCGTACGCCAATACATTCTGGGCTTATAACCCACAACTGCTGCCTACCTTGTTGTTTCTGTTGCCGGGACAGCGGCACTGGAGTTGCCGGGGGTTGTCACGGTGTACTGACCAATGTGCAACTGCCTTAGGAGTTCCACTCCGGATTTTCGTTCAGATTTTCTCCCTTCACCTTTGTCCATCCGGAGTCGTCCACAAAGCAGTGAAGCTATTTGACCAACTGTTGGGAGTCTGGTTCGTGGGCACCAGGGCGTATCCACACACTGGTAGGCCTGCATGCCGCACGTCAGGGGGCAGACTTCCTCTGAGTCTGTTGTAGCTTAGCTTGAGTCTGTAAGTTCCCCGTTAACGTGTTGTCGCCACGAGGTTGCATTATAAAAGGCTTGCTGGTGGAAAAGACTGGATCATTCTGCTCCCGTTTTCACAGTGTTGCAAGCAGTGGTGCTAGTCAGTTGTAAGAGGTGTAAAGCACACAGACACTTCATCAAAACAATAGGCGCATAACACCAGCGACTGAGTCACCTCTATTGCTCATTAGATATTTAACCATTTGGTGTCCGGATCAGTGGCTTTAGATTGTTCTGATAAAAAGTGGGTCAGTGGATAGGACCGCTTCACATGGGCACTACAGTGAAACCAATGTGTGCACCTCTCGTAATGCGAAGAGTGACCGAGTCTGTTGTAATTGACTTTCATTCATGTCCGTAATCCCTACGTTGCGTGGCTTCAAAAACTTTTTTTTTTCATTCAACCTCTGCTCGACACTGACTACCTCGTTACAGAATTGGTTCCTCTTCTCATCCTGAAATCCCATACAGCAATATTTCAAAAAGATGCAACCTATGCCTAACTGAAAAATGGCTAATACTATGTAAACCACACTTAGCAACTCTTAAAATTCACTCCGGCCGTAGGACGGCTGCAGCCGTTCCTTCCCCTTCGACGGAAGAGGAAAGCTGCTCAGCTACTGTTGCAGACGGCAGATTTTGGTGTTTTTTGCCTACAGCTTCCCTTTCCCAAACACCCCTCTCCCAAACCCCTCTCCCTCTCCCACACCTCAAACCCCTCTCCCTCTGCCACCCACGTCGTGGGAAACTCCAAAACAAAACCACCCAAGTTATCAGAAACTATACACCAGCCAATTATTTTTTCCCCAAGATTCCTGAGTTTCACCAGCAATTAACATCCTCTCTGCTAATCTAAACAACTTGAACGGGATCAGGGGGTTAACTACACGTCCTGACATGGACCAGGCCCCGTTAGCTGGGGCTTGGGGATCAGCTATCACCTCTGTTTACACTTGCTTATCAGCGTGCTGACAGGGGTCACCATCATTTACGCATCAACATATATCCGCGGTTCCGTTGAGACGGAAAGATCGCCTAGCGGCGATATATTCCGTTCCGGTGGAAACAGGTGTATTTGAGAACAGCGCATGTGAGCGGTTGCGGCCAGAAAAACAGAAATAGTAAATAACTGCAGGCATAAATGGAAATCGTTGTTAGTGAACACACCCCGTACAACAACCTGAAAACCCCTAAAAACACGTGCAACCAACACGCACGCAAAAACAGCTGCAACTGGGCCTCACACGCCGATATAACATCGGCGGTGGGCAACCCAAACTTCATCCTGACGATAGCCAAGCCGCTAGAAACAAATTTGTAGATAGTTTTAAGATTCCTCGTATTACTTGTTTTAACTAATGTTGCTCCCAAGGGGTTGAGCACTTATAGAATTGTTTTAGGCATTTTAAATATACTGATCTTAATCGCTCCTCACGTTGAGTACTGTGGCCTGAAGGATTTTAAAATGGAGGAAACCAATTTTAGGCTGTCAACAAAAAATATACAAAAAAGAATCCCATCTCATTGCCAAACTGGGCACACTACACCCCCAAGGCATCAATATCCAACAATAACCAAACACACATACTCACCTCTTCCACACCAGTTGGCAAAATCCCCTACCAACACACACACATACACACACACTTACATACACCACCACCACATCCCCTTCACTCACTTCATACAGTAGTTACAGCAACCCTCCATCTATTTAATCTTAGTTTTGTATTATCCTTCCCCTTAAATCCCCCACCCCCACCCCCCCACCCCTTTTTTTTTCTTTTTTTTTCCATTATTATCAATCCACCATTACCACAACCATCACAAAGATATCACACCATCCAATAAACTGGACACACAACCCTATCATATCACACACACACACCTCCCCTGAGGCAACCCCCCCCCCCCCCCCTCCGTTTCCTCTCCCATAATCCCCCTGGCCGCATGTCATTTCCGCCCACCAAACACATGGCCAAGAACGGATAAGTCATTTTCATTCTTTTTTTCGTTTTTTCGTTGTTTGTACTGTCCCACATGTTAAATGTGATTTATTTTTTCGCCTGAAGAAGACCCAAGTGGTTGAAATGCATCGTGTCTTGTCTTGTGCTTTGTTTGTCAATGTCATTGGCGGTAAATTCTAAACAAACTCTATTCCTAATCTTGCTTCGTTCGCCGCCGTCAGTCACTCCATTTTGAAAAAAAAAAATATATACCGTTTTCTAATCCGCAATCATGTATAAAAAAAAATTAATAGAGCAAACAGAAAAGTTTGTACATAAAATGAGATGGAAAGCATTCTTTTTTTCTGAACCCAAATGCAAAAAAAAGGACAAAAACACCAATGATTTCAAATCATGGCGATCACCACCAGCCATAGACGAAATGAAACCCTTTGAAAATAAAATGAAAAGAATGATAACCAATATTGAATTCAAAAAATCTAACAACGGTTTCCAAACAACACTAAAAAAAACAAATAAAACAAGCACAAAATGACAAAAAAATATTTGTGAAGGCTGATAAAACTAGCAATTACTACAAAATGGAACCAAAAGAATACTCGCAACTCCTTGACAAAAACATCCAGAAAAACTACAAAAAAAAAGCAGACAAAAATATACATGACAGTATCCGCACTAAAGAAAAAGAACTTGAAACAGCACATAGACCTAAGTGACAGGATAGAAGCGACAGCAACAAAAGAAGCTTTCATAACACTCAAAGACCACAAGCCCAATTTTCATAACAATCCAACATGTAGACTAATAAACCCATTCCAAATCTGAATTAGGCAAAATAAGCAAGAAAATTCTGGAAAAAAATAATAAAGAACGTAAAATCAAACTCTGAATACAACCTCGGGAAGAACACATACAAAGTTATCCAATGGTTAAAAAAACCTCAATAAACAAAGTAATACAGTATTCTTTCACATTTGACATAGTAGACTTTTACCCATCTATAGATGAGGAACTACTCACCAAAGCCCTGAAGTTTGCCAGTAACCACACAGACATAACAGGGTCAGAAATGGAAATCATTCTCCACACCAAGAAAACATTACTACACAGCAAAAATGAAACCTGGATCAAGCAAACGAACAGAAACTGAACATTCGACGTAACCATGGGATCATATGATGGTGCAGAAACATGTGAACTGGTCGGACTATTCATGCTGTCCAACATCAAGAAAAAAACTCGGAAAACAAGTCGGACTATACAGAGACGATGGCCTTGCTGCACTAACCAACAATCCAAAGAACCATCGAAAACAAGAAGAAAGAACTATGCAAAATTTTCCAAAAACCCACAACTTAAAGATTACCATTGAAGCAAATAAAACGGTAGTGAACTACTTAGACATAACACTGGATCTCAACAATCACATATACAAACCATACAAGAAACCCAACGATACACCTCTTTATGTACACACCAAAAGTAACCATCCACCATCTGTATTAAAGACCATACCCCACGGCATAAACAAGAGACTATCAAACCTGTCATACAGTGAGAGAGTGTTCAACAATGCAGCAGTAGAATACCAGGAGGCACTACAAAGAAGTGGATACAATTACAAATTGCAATACAACCCAGACAACAACACAAATAAAAGCAAGAAAAATAGGAAAAGAAAAATGATATGGTATAACCCCCCATACGACGGGAAACTCAAAACAAACATAGGGAAAGAATTCTTCAAAATCCTAACAACTTCATTTCCAAAAGAACACAAACTGTCCAAAATATTTAACAAAAACACTGTCAAACTATTGTACTCATATATGCCCAACCTCAAAAACTTAATTGACGCATCTAACAAAATGAAAATCAACACAGCAAAGAAGGGTGAAGAAAGGAAATCGTGCAATTGCACAAAAAAAGAGCAGTGCCCACTAAACAATAAATGTCTTCACTACAACATTGTATACCAGGCTACTGTGACATCAGAAAATGAAAATGAAACATACATAGGGATCACTGAAAACCACTTCAAAACCAGATATGCAAACCACAAAGTCATTCAACAAAGAAAAATACAAAAACCAAACTGAATTGAGCAAATACATTTGGAAACTTAAAGACGCAAAAATAAACTATAACATATCCTGGAAAATCAAAAAAGGGCATCACCATACAGCAATATTTCAAAAAGATGCAACCTATGCCTAACTGAAAAATGGCTAATACTATGTAAACCACACTTAGCAACTCTTAATACTAAAACAGAAATAGTAAATAACTGCAGGGATAAATGGAAATCGTTGTTAGTGAACACACCCCGTACAACAACCTGAAAACCCCCAAAAACACGTGCAACCAACACGCACGCAAAAACAGCTGCACTGGGCCTCACACACTATATAACATCGGCGGTGGGCAACCCAAACTTCATCCTGACGATAGCCAAGCCGCTAGAAACAAATTTGTAGATAGTTTTAAGATTCCTCTTATTACTTGTTTTAACTAATGTTGCTCCCCAAGGGGTTGAACACTTACAGAATTGTTTTAGGCATTTTAAATATACTGATCTCTCTCTCTCTCTCTCTCTCTCTCTCTCTCTCTCTCTCTCTCTCTCTCTCTCTCTTTATATATATATATATATATATATATATATTTATATATAATATATATATATGTTACAGGCAATCCGTGAAGTTAGGAAATTCGCGTATTTCCTGATTCATTTAGGAAATTCGTGTTAATTCCTTAACAGCTTAGGAAATACATGAATTTCCTAAAATAGTTAGGAAATTCACGTATTTCCTAAAATAAAACGCAACAATTACATGGATTTCCTAATCTATAAATACACCCAGTCAGGAAGGATCAGCCAGGAAGCTGAACAAGTGTTCACAAGTGAGTGAAATGTGTTGTGTTCCTTGTGTGAGGCAGAGAATTGCGTGGTGTTCCGCATTCAAATTTTGTAAATCAGTAGAGTGTGGGCCTGTACAAAATGGAAACTCGGGAACACTTTTTAAGGAATTTAAGGGCAGAAATAGATACCACATACCTGATAACACGGGAGGAATATGGAGACATCATACAGGAAGTGCAAAAAGCGTACGCCACAACTTCTGGAAAATCTCGTCGAGACTACTATCTTATCAAAAAGTAAGTTATCTATCTCCTCTATTGAAGTTAGCGCCTCTCTCTCTTTCTTTCTCTCTCTCTCTCTCACACACACAGTGTAGGCCTACTTTCCCTCACCGACTTTTCTGTTAGAATGTATCCTGACCCATCATTTTCACATGAAAGCGAAGTCACACCATTCGAAAAAAATGCATCATATCTCTCACGCCGACGCGTTGCGGCATTCGATTTGATGAGATCATGAATATGAAACCGACCTACTTGCAGTTGACAATTCAGTCTGAGCAAATGTGAGCCTAGGTTGGCCTGCTACCAATTTTATTTTCTTCGCCAATGGTTTTTTATACATTTTTGTAAGTTAGCGCCTCTCTCTCTCTCTCTCTCTTTCTCTATCTCTCACTCCTCTCTCTCTCTCTCTCCAATTTTTTTATGTATCCCACCCGCCACCCGCTCTCAACTGACAAAAGAGTATACATGTCCCCATGCTATGCTCTCTTTCCAGGTATGAGGTCATGCAATGTGGAGACTTGGAGAAGCTCATCAGAAAGCGAGGTGATCCCACAACAACGCCTCTGTACTTCGCTGCTGTAGAGGACATGTTTGATATCATTCATCGAGCCACTTAGCTACTGGACATGGCGGCGAGATCGGATGCTGAAGGACATAGGCAGAAAATATGCCAACATCCAAAGCAAGCTGTGGGGCTCTACAAAAAACACTGTGAAGAGTGTCAAAGAAAACACAAACGACCAAAAGTGAAAGGGGTGGTTGTGAATCCCATTCTGACAGCTGATGTATTGTCTCGGTGCCAGGTAGATCTCATTGACATGCAGTCTCTTCCTAGTGGGGACTTCAAATGGATTTTAGTTTATCAAGATCACTTTTCAAAATATGTACTGCTTCGTCCACTCATGTCAAAAAGAGCAGCTGAAGTTGCACACCAGCTTGTCGATATTTTTCTGACTTTTGGAGCTCCCACCATCCTTCTGTCCGACAATGGATCAGAATTTACGGCTAAAGTTATCTGAGACGTTGCAAAACTTTGGCCAACTTTGAAATTAGTTCACGGAAAACCAAGATACCCACAATCACAAGGGTCGATTGAGCGAGTAAACGGAGACATCAAAGACATGCTTGTGGCGTGGATGAATGACAACAGGACAACAGAATGGAGTTGGGGTCTGAAATTTGTTCAGTTCATGAAGAACTCGAGCCACCATGCAGGCATCGGGCACACTCCCTTCAAAGCAATGTTCGGTGTCGACGTCAAAGTTGGTCTTCAGTCTACCCCACCTCCTGATGAAATAGTGCAAATGATAAGCACAGAGGAAGAGTTGGAGCAGGTTGCACAAACTACAGCAACGTCGTCGACTCGAGCACAATGCAGAACCAGAGCAGGCGACCCTTCATGCATCATCAGTCGTGACAGAGTCTTTTTCTGGAACTGGATATGTTTCCCCTGCCACTGATCATGCAACATCAAATGTAGACATTGTTCATACATTTAATGTGCCGCTTCCTTCAGATCAGACGTCTATGACAGTTCACACACTGGATTTTCTAGCAGTTGAGAGAGCACCAGGTGTGTCAATTGCACCAGGTCTGTCAGTTGAGGGAGTACCAGGTGTGTCAGTTGCACCAGGTGTATCAGTTGAGGGAGTACCAGGTGTATCAGTTGAGGGAGTACCAGGTGTGTCAGTTGCACCAGTTGTGTCAGTTGAGGGAAGTACCAGGTGTGTCAGTTGCACCAGTTGTGTCAGTTGAGGGAGTACCAGGTGTGTCAGTTGCACCAGTTGTGTCAGTTGAGGGAGTACCAGGTGTGTCAGTTGCACCAGTAGAGAACAGCATTTTACCAATCCTGACTCACTTGCTCAACCACTGAGTTTTTGGGCGAAAGTGGCCTAAAAGCCGCCTTTTCCTGTGGCGGAAGAGAGAGAGAGAGAATCACTGGCACCCCTGACAAAACCTGTTAAGGTCAAGTTGCCCTCAGAACAGACAGACAGACAGACAGACAGAGAAGAGAGACAGACAGACAGAGAGGCGGGCACACACACACTAACACACACAGACACACTACAACACACACACACACTCTTTCTCTTTCTCTCTCTCAATTCAATGTCTTAAACGGCTCGCGGCTTTGGTTGCACAGCGCACGGCCGCTTTGCGACCAAAAAATCAATAAAGCACACAGGTGGCGCGTTAGGCTAGCAAATGGTCTAGACTGTCACGTGTCACTCCCACGTCAGCAAGACCGGTTTGTATTGTCAGTTAACTTGGAGGCGTTGGAGCTGTAAAGGTGTGTGCGTTGTAGTGAGAAGATATTTACCGGGTTTTGTGCAGGTTGGTTTTGTTAAACGTTACTGAAGAACAGGTTTGCTATTTGAGGCCATAAGTTTTACTTTAACTGCATGTTAGAGTATTTGTTGAAAGAATTAGGCGAAGCATGTTGTGAAACGGGAAGATTTTTTTTCTAGAAAACGAAAAAGTGAACTAACTGCTTTGGAAAATGAACGACTATCTTAAAGGTTTGTTGGTTCAAGGAAATGAAACAAGATGTAGCTAGTTTTAATACGTGTTTGACTATCGATGAGATGGTTCCTTATCTAATAAATGGCGCTGCATTGTTGAAAGTCGGCTGAAGCAAAACAAAACCATCACGCGTTGATTGTTGGGAGCTGGCTTGAGACAGCTAAAGCCATGTTTAAAAAACATGGCGTTCATTTCTTAAGGCGGAGGTAAACACGGCTGATTCGTATTTGAAACATTTTTGCTGTTCCTCCCAAGTAAAATGTTCCCAGTTTGTATCAGACTTGATTGATTGTTAACTACAGATTCAGTGTTCATGTAGCAAGCTGATCTGTGTATTAAGATGTGTATACTTTTCTACTTTCTAATTCTAACCAGTTCATCTGCCTTCAAGTGTGCCTTATGCAACTGAATGGGGCGATTTTCGAAGTTCTGGCAACAAACTAGTAGGGCAGGCAGACCTTAGTAATCTACCAGTAGGAGGGAGTAGGCGTAGGGGTGCGGCCCGTCGGAAGTCAGCCTTGCTATAATTGCCTTTTATACATGAAAGGCTATTTTTTTGTGTAGAAGTAGGGTCTCTCCCCCCTGTTT
>CM031619.1:35782248-35817542 GCA_018398815.1 Conus ventricosus | reverse complement strand
CCTTTGTTTGTAGGGAGGCATGTTTGATATCATTCATCGAGCCCACTAGCTACTGGACATGGCGGCCGAGATCGGATGCTGAAGGACATAGGCGAAAATATGCCAACATCCCAAGCAAGCTGTGGGGCTCTACAAAAAAACACTGTGAAGAGTGTCAAAGAAAACACAAACGACCAAAAGTGAAAGGGGTGGTTGTGAATCCCATTCTGACAGCTGATGTATTGTCTCGGTGCCAGGTAGATCTCATTGACATGCAGTCTCTTCCTAGTGGGGACTTCAAATGGATTTTAGTTTATCAAGATCACTTTTCAAAATATGTACTGCTTCGTCCACTCATGTCAAAAGAGCAGCTGAAGTTCCCACACCAGCTTGTCGATATTTTTCTGACTTTTGGAGCTCCCACCATCCTTCAGTCCGACAATGGATCAGAATTTACGGCTAAAGTTATCTGAGACGTTGCAAAACTTTGGCCAACTTTGAAATTAGTTCACGGAAAACCAAGATACCCACAATCACAAGGGTCGATTGAGCGAGTAAACGGAGACATCAAAGACATGCTTGTGGCGGGGGATGAATGCAACAGGACAACAGAATGGAGTTGGGGTCTGAAATTTGTTCAGTTCATGAAGAACTCGAGCCACCATGCAGGCATCGGGCACACTCCCTTCAAAGCAATGTTCGGTGTCGACGTCAAAGTTGGTCTTCAGTCTACCCCACCTCCTGATGAAATAGTGCAAATGTTAAGCACAGAGGAAGAGTTGGAGCAGGTTGCACAACTACAAGCAACGTCGTCGACTCGAGCACAATGCAAGAACCAGGGGCAGGCGACCCTTCATGCATCATCAGTCGTGACAGAGTCTTTTTCTGGAACTGGATATGTTTCCCCTGCCACTGATCATGGCAACATCAAATGTAGACATTGTTCATACATTTAATGTGCCGCTTCCTTCAGATTCAGACGTCTATGACAGTTCACACACTGGATTTTCTAGCAGTTGAGAGAGCACCAGGTGTGTCAATTGCACCAGGTCTGTCAGTTGAGGGAGTACCAGGTGTGTCAGTTGCACCAGGTGTATCAGTTGAGGGAGTACCAGGTGTATCAGTTGAGGGAGTACCCGGTGTGTCAGTTGCACCAGTTGTGTCAGTTGAGGGAGTTTCCAGGTGTGTCAGTTGCACCAGTTGTGTCAGTTGAGGGAGTACCAGGGTGTCAGTTGCACCAGTTGTGTCAGTTGAGGGAGTACCAGGTGTGTCAGTTGCACCAGTAGAGACAGCATTTTACCAATCCTGACTCACTTGCTCAACCACTGAGTTTTTGGGCGAAAGTGGCCTAAAAGCCGCCTTTTCCCGTGGCGGAAGAGAGAGAGAGAGAATCACTGGCACCCTGACAAAACCTGTTAAGGTCAAGTTGCCTCAGAACAGACAGACAGACAGACAGACAGAGAAGAGAGACAGACAGACAGAGAGGCGGGCACACACACACTAACACACACAGACACACTAACACACACACACACAACTCTTTCTCTTTCTCTCTCTCAATTCAATGTCATAAACGGCTCGCGGCCTTTGGTTGCACAGCGCACGGCCCGCTTTGCGACCAAAAAATCAATAAAGCACACAGGTGGCGCGTTAGGCTAGCAAATGGTCTAGACTGTCACGTGTACTCCCACGTCAGCAAGACCGGTTTGTATTGTCAGTTAACTTGGAGGGTTGGAGCTGTAAAGTGTGTGCGTTGTAGTGAGAAGATATTTACCGGGTTTTGTGCAGGTTGGTTTTGTTAAACGTTACTGAAGAACAGGTTTGCTATTTGAGGCCATAAGTTTTACTTTAACTGCATGTTAGAGTATTTGTTTGAAAGAATTAGGCGAAGATTGTTGTGAAACCGGGAAGATTTTTTTTCTAGAAAACGAAAAAAGTGAACTAACTGCTTTGGAAATGACGACTATTTAAAGGTTTGTTGGTTCAAGGAAATGAAACAAGATGTAGCTAGTTTTATACGTGTTTGCTTTCGTTGAGATGGTTCCTTATCTAATAAATGGCGCTGCATTGTTGAAAGTCGGCTGAACCCAAAACAAACCCATCACGCGTTGATTGTTGGGAGTGGCTTGAGACAGCTAAAGCCATGTTTAAAAAAACTTGGCGTTCATTTTTTTAAGGCGGAGGTAAACACGGCTGATTCGTATTTGAAACATTTTTGCTGTTCCCCCCAAAGGGTAAAAAGGTTCCCAGTTTGTATCAGACTTGATGATTGTTAACTACAGATTCAGTGTTCATTGTTAGAAAGCTGATTGTGTTTAAGATGTGTATACTTTTCTACTTTTCTAATTCTAACCAGTTCATCTGCCTTCAAGTGTGCCTTATGCAACTGAATGGCGATTTTCGAATGTTCTGGCAAACAAACTAGATAGGGCTGGGAGACCTTAGTACATCTACCAGTATGGAGAGGAGTAGTGCGTAGCGGGTGGCGGCCTGTGCGGAAGTCAGCCTTGCTAAAAATACCCGTTATCCCATGAACGGCTATTTTTAGTTTGGAGGGAGGGGAGTGCTCTGCTCCGCGCTGTGTGTGTGGTGTGTGTGTGTGTGTGTGCGGGGTGGTGGTGAGGGTGGAGGCAGTGGTGGTGTGTTTCACTCTGTCGCCCACACAGCAGCCCCAGATCATCAAGTGGGTAACGTGGATCCACCCCCTAGCTTTCTTCTTTTTTTTCCTTTCTTTCTGTCCGCCACCACCGTTTCACTTCCTCGCCAACCCAAGCTCGCGGCAGGACAGCGCCTCTGTGACGTCAAAACCTCCCACCTGTCGACTTTGCTCGCTGCCTACGCCAGAGGTGGTGGGTGGTGGTGGTGGTGTGCCGTTGGGAGCTGCTAACGGGTGTTTTGTGAAGTGCAGAAGAGGGTGGGGGGGGAATCCCCCTTGCTTAAATAGCCTTTTATACATGAACGGCTATTTTTAGCAGCAAGAGGCCTGTGGGAAATCCGCCTTGCTTTTAAATAGCCGTTTATACATGAACGGCTTTTTTAGCAGCAAGAGGACTGTGGGGAAATCCGCCTTGTGACTGCTACTATAAATAACCGTTTATATATGAACGGCTATATTTAGCAGCATGAGTCTAACAGGATGTTAGTGGTGCTCGTAATGGGGCAGATGTGCCCCCCCCCACCCCACGCATGCACACCTCCTCCCCCCACCCCACCCCACGCATGCACCCTCCTCCCCCACCCCCACCCCACGCATGACACCTCCTCCCCCACCCCCACCCCACGCATGCACACCTCCTCCCCACGCTGCCACATTTAAGTCACTTTTATTTCTTTACTTAAAGTCACTTCAAGTCACCCCAAGTTTTTAAATTTTAATTTTTTTAATTAAGTTTTTTAATTAATACTTCAAGTTCTTAATAAGTTCTTGATTAAGTTTTTAATTAAGTTCTTGATTAAGTCACCTCAAGATCATAACTAAGTCATCCTCTAAGTACAACCAGTTCTTATTCAAGTTCTTATAATTTTCAAAAAAATACAATCTATGTTTTATCTTAAATGCAGATGCCTAATTGTACACACACGCCTCAAAAAACGCGTCATCGTTTAGGATGTCTTGCTCAGCGTTCTCTGCTATATCTTAAGGAAGGTCTTACATCCGAAGCAACCGCATGATTCTGGTCTATGGAAATGTCTTTTATAGACCCCCTGTCTTTATTTTTTTGCTTTATCATTTTATATACGCCATGATTTATTTTTATTAAAAAATTTAAAATTATTATTGCTTATAAATGGATCAAAATGATCTTTTGTTGTTGACGGTTTTGGCGTGCAGTTGTCTTTTTCTGTATTTAACGGTTCAGGTTGTTTTAACTTCTTTGTTTTTGTTTCCATTGGTTATATATTTTATAACCATAATAACTGCCCCAGCAGCAGCAAGGGCGCCAAAAATGGCAAACAGTTTAAGTTCAATATTCCATGAAGACTTTGGGGCCCTTGAATCACATGGAGTTTTTTTTAGCTGCCATTGAATAAACTTGTTCTGGCGTTGGCGGTTGTTATGTTTTCATGATGAGTATATTCTGTAACATTAATTTTTTTTTGTCTGTTCCACTCTGCTAAATTTTTTTTCCCGCTTCAACACGCCCAAAAGGATTTTTAATGGTCTCCACCTGATTCAGTGTTTTCTGCTGATTTTCTGGCTTGGTTACTTTTCTCCACCTGATTCAGTGTTTTCTGATTCTGCTGATTTTCCAGATCGTTCATTTTGAAGGGAAAAAAAATCTATATGATTAAAAGTTATTAATCCCATGATTAATGGCGATAACAATGTTCCAAATCTGTGTATAGATCACATCCTAGAGACTCTAATGGGCTTTGTTTTAAAACTGGATTCCTGCGTTAAATCATACATAAAATCTTGTTTTAGAATCATTTGGGGGCAAATCTACTGACTAGTTTAGTGTACAAACTAAAAAACCGTTTGCCCCACACTTTTCCCCTTCTAGACCCCAGCTGCGTTCATACCCGTTATGATACTTTAAATGTCTTGCGGCGGCATCCCGTTGAATTTGTTCATGCTGAATTCAGTTCCGAGGAACTGTTTTGTTTTCCCACATGCTGCCAAAGAATACAGCCTCTCCTTTTTGGGCATAATAGCTTGATCATCAACTTGGTCATTCATAAATTCAGGCAGGTTTAGGCCGCCTTGTAGCTGTAGTAGATCATCACTGTTTTATGTTTTTTAATTAAATTTAATTATTTTATTTTATAAAAATGGCACCGAAAAAAACTGTTGCTAACCTTGTATACCATTCTGCTGTTATTGGGGACTTTTAAATGTAGGATACTCAATTTCTTGGTAAAAGCCTGTTAAAAATTAAACCAGCAGATCTTGGCAAATAGACTTGAGGATTCAGCAAAGCTGATTGCTATCATTGCAGCTTCGGTTGCTACCCAAAGATTTTCTAGGGTTTAAACAAGGAATAATTTCAGACAATATAAATATGTAAGAAAAAAATACATTTATAAAAATGGCTTCACTCGCAATAATGATAGGCGGCGCTGTGGTGAATGCGCGTGCTTTTAGCGGAAGTAATTTCGCATTTAGTAACTGGGGAATGACGGCGAGAGAAAAAGACATAACAAAGCTATGGAGCAACTTGCAGCTGCACCGACGCCTATGAAAGGCAGAGACTTGAGCAGTTAGATTTTATTTAAAGGGCACCCCTGAAAAGACAGGGGCATGCAGCTTACACATTTAAAAAAGTTGATCAAGCAAAAAAACAATTTATTAGTAACAGGCCAAAACCCAAACGAGACATTGCCCCCACCCAAAAATTTAGCAACTTTTATCACCATCAGAAAAACAAAAGATGCAAGAAATCACGTTTATTGTCGTTGGTATGACTGTTGTGTTTTTTTGTTGCACATAATTATTGGCTGAAATAAAAAATGAAACAAAAAACTATTATTCGCCCAAAGGTATTGGAAAGGGCATCACAGCAATTAAAAAGCTAAGCCAAGCGGCAGGAGTCAGTGAACAAACAGCAAAGGAATGGTTATCTAAAAAAGCAATTTTTGGCAAAATTTTTTTACCGCCCCTAGACGAATACAGAGACCACACTTTGTTAATACAATACCGAACGAAAACCCATCAATGGACCTTTTTATTTTTCCCCCTGTTTGGATTAGACGAAAAGATTTAAGTACGCACTCCAGTCATTGACATGGCTTCAAGATACAAAAAATGCAGAACCATTAACCAAAAGAGTGCTTTGCTGTTGCTGTTGCCATACAGTGATTACCAGCGAGGCCCGTAACTTACCCTCGCATGATTCAAGTCGATGATGGGAAAGAATTTTTAAAAGGGCCCAAATGAATCAATTATTGTTTAAAAACAGAGTTACCATTAAAAGAGGCATTCCAGGAGTTCATGTCACAGGCTTTAGTCGAAAACTTTAAACAAACAGTTTTGCCGAAAGACTTTTCCTACCAGTATCACAGAGGTGTTTGACAATTTCGCAAACGAATGGGTTAAAAGCTCCCTCGTTTTGCGCGCAATAATAATAAAGTTTTTAAAGGCCCTTAAACCAGTCAAGAAATAAAAAGAAAAACAAAAAATGTGTTGAAGGAGGTTTCATCCGGAAAAACTATTACCATTTGGTTTTGAAAAAAAAGGTCCCTTTATTTAGGGGGGGGAAGCAGAAGGGGACCCCGGCATAGGAACCCGACCCGGGTTTTGGGTGTTGATCCATACGAAATAAAAAGAATTGAAAAAATGAATCCGCCCGGTATTTTTCGAAAAAATGAACAACAAAACAACAGCTCCTCAAATCTTTTTTTGGGGAAAGAATGAGAAACCCCGGGGCACATTTCCCGTTTTTAATTAATTTACGGTTCTCCAGTGCCCGATGTTGAAAATGGGAAATTTTAACAAACCACGTTTTGTGTTTGTTCTTCAAAGACTTTTTGTTACAAGTTGTGTTGTTATGTAGATTGATCATTTTTACGTTTATAGGGAAAAGTCTTATTCCCAAAACAATGCTTTTTGTAGTTGTCATGCGTATGTTTGACGCAAAACGCGCAAAATTATTCCTTTGCTTTTTAATGATTTTCTCCTGGCTCGAAATACTGAATTTTTGACCTTAACCCAAAAAAACCTTGCCCCTTCCTTTTTTCCTTCTCTTTTAAAACCCCTTTTTTAAATTTTTAAAAAAAAAATCTTTTGGGGTTTTTTAAACCCGCATGTCCTTTAGTACTTCCATTTCCATGTTTTTATAGTGTCTTCGTAGGAATTCTATAACAAAAATCTGTATCGGGTTTAAAGTATTGGTCGGATACGGGGCCCTTTAAAGACATAAAGAAATTTAAACATCAAAAAGTTTTTAAAATTCTAAAACAGTAAACCCAATAAATACGGTTTGTTTTAATTTGACTTTCTTTTTTTTCTATTATCCCAAAAAAAGGTGATATGAAATTTCAAAAAGTCTGATAATTAGGTTTTAAAGGGCGCTTTTTGCTTGTTCTCTTTGGTGTAAATTACTCTTTTCGCTTGTGCGGATTTCCATAGTCTTTCCAAAACGTGTTGTTCATCGCTGAAAAAATCTTTTTCTGAAGCTTGTGGATTTAGTTTGGGTCGTGTTCTAAAATTTGGTTTCCCTGAATGTTTTTGATCAAAAGCAATTATGCGTGGACGCTGTTAACTTTAAAACATGTCTTAAATAAATTTTAGAAGTCGTAATGACGACTAATTTTTTTTGCCCCCAAGATTGGGCACAAGTTTGGTGGCTTTTGGATCCCCTTTTAGACTTTCTGTGTAATGGTTTGTCTTATGCTGGTCATGGAGTTCATGGGTATTTTAAGTCAACTTCAAAAGAAAACCCCGCTGTGATCGGGTTAAATTTCAACCACTTTAATGCCTTTTGAATTTATTGTACCGTGTACATTTTAAAGTTACGTAAAGGAAGTGATTGGCCCTTTCCCAACCCCTACGATTGTTTTGGTCTAATTTTTTGAGATTGTTAACCCTTTTTTTGGATCTTTTTTTGTCCAAGTATTTTTTGTTTGCTTTTCAGTAATGATGCGAGCCATACTAAACTCCACGCAATCCGTTTTTTCATCTGATTTATTGGTAAATCCGAAATAAATCAATCGTATCCCGTTAAAATTTAAGAAGCATTCCCCAATCATCCGGGGCGCAGAAATTAATGCGGGGTCCAGGCTGTAAAGTTTCATGCAGGTCTTCCCATAATTTTCAAAGACGTCCGCTAACAAACTTTACATCTGCCATCAAGTAGGAGTCATGTTTGTCTCCATCGTTTTACACTCTACTTCTGCCACGCATCTTGAGCATGTTGGTAATCGGAGTCGCTGATGTCCTTTCCTCTAAGACTAGAAAAGAACGCACCTTTAGGGGGAAAGGGTTTTATCTTCGTCAAACCTTTCCCAACTGTTCTGTACTCATAAGGGTAAACGCCCTTTCTAACAAGAGTTGAGTCAAAATATTCTTCTGTTATTGGGGAGGACTTTAAGGACTTAGCCCGTGACTCTAATGAAACCCATCATGTGTTGCATTAGAGTCATAAAAAGACATGTTATTTAGATTAAAGCACATGTACTTTATGAGGACTGTGCAAAGCATGACACCCTGAAAGGGATGTTTCCCCTGCTTTCCCTTTAAGATGGAGAGTCGTAACCTCGCAAGTTATGAAAGAATACAGGCAGCTTCCATGTCTTAGGATCAAACTTTAGTTGAAGATTGCATTTGTTATTTCGCCGCTCCTCTGAAATTTCCGCTAATGTGATCATGGTCTCTTACTTTTGGATTCTCTGCGTTGATGAGAGCCTAAACCGCAAATCCAACAATGTGTGGCTGGTCATACTGTTGTTGGTCTTCAGGCCCCCATTATGATTTCAGATAAGTTTTTGATTATTAGAACAGTCATTGCGCACTTGCTGCATGCGCTGTAAAAATCTTCTGCCGCATTTGGGCCTCTGTATAATTTTTGGTGTGAATGGGCGCCATCCGACCTGACAAAAAATGAAGCAAATGAACAAATCTGTGATACTCATTAAGACTGTTTTCGTTGTTTTTGTGGTGCTGGCCCTTCATAAGGAACAATTGAGTGATTCGAAAATCTGCCGTAAACACATATGGAGAATGTTTCGTTTTTTCCAGTTCTTAAAACTAACTTTAGATCCAGGGGGGGGCGAATTAGTTCTGTATTTTCAGTCAACTGGGCCGATTCAATGTTTCTTATGTTGTTGCGGCTTGAACAGATGGCATTCTTGTTAAACATTTTCTACAGAATTCTTGTTTGTGCCCATCTTTTGAAGTATGCTGCATTAGTTTACTCATTGTTCGTATTAAATGTGTAATGCGGTAGCCCCGCTGGTGAAAACATCGTAGTAAGTAAACATGTTTTTGTCTGGTTCGCCAATTGTTGGATGTTTCTTGGACACTTTAATTGGCACCAAATTTGTTTCTCATCCCATGTGTATACATTAACAGTTATTGGTTTGTTTTGTTCTTCAAACCGATCAATTTGGTCTACACTAACAGGAAAGGACACCCCACTAAAGTTAAGATCATTTTATGTACCGGGGTGTTGTTAGGACACTCTCTCTGCGTTTTTGCGGACGTGATGCAGCCTTGCAAGAAACACACCACATAAAACATTTATTGTCTGTTTTTCTTTATGTTTAAAAAATGCTTTTTTTTGCAACTAATGCTGGAGGTAGTGGAATGTAAGCCTTACCAACAAACGGGGGCATACTTTTGCCGTTTTTTAAATTTATCTCTTAGACTTCGCCCCCTGACCAACCAGAGCCTCTCATTTTGGCGCTTCAGCCGCAGCGTCAAACTGTGTAAGCAGTTCGTTGCCCAACCGGGTGTTAAGTCGTTATGAGAAAGAACAGTCTGTTGTTTAGTTGAGACCCAGACTTCAGATTTTCTTTTTTATTGTTACATAGTCGATTAAAAACAGCTAACATTACTTTAACTGGCGGGTCTATTGTAGTTTACTTTGGAACTTGGAAGAAATAGCATGTACAACGCTTGTCCGCACGTTTGCTGGATCAATGACTTCTAGATCAATATCATTCAGTGCTCTTGATAAACGCTCTCTTCAAGCATTCCTTCAAAAAATTCGTCTTGCCCTTCATATATCTTAGCCATGTTGAGCTTCTTTTCTAACTCAAAATATTTATTTAAATTAAAAAAAAATAATTAATCAGAATCAATATCAACGGTCTTTTTGCGCTTGGACTCATAAACTAAAGTATAAACACCCTTCGGTGTTGTTACTGTGAGCTGTTTAGTAACAGAGTTTAATGTCTCGTTTACTTTTTTTTAAGCATTCCTTTTTTATCTGCTCGGGTCTGGCTGTTGAGAAAAACTGCCCTCGCCTTTCTTTGAAGATCAAACTTTTGTCTTTTGTAGTCATCAAAATCGGCCTGTAAACGATAAATTCTTCATCCGTGATGTTTGAGTCAACAAGCGCTTTATTTATTGTCAGTTTAAACGAACTAAGTTTAGCCGTTATTAGTTGAACCATAGCTGTGTGCTTTTGGAGTTTAGTTTTTAATTTTTTGCCAGCCGCACTTACAGCTAATGAACACAGACCGAGAGCTAAAGACAAACCTCTAGAGGTAAAGCTGCGGGTACGCCTATGCCCGTTGCTAAGAGACCAACACTCGTTCCTGCTGATAGAGCATTATAGTCGATGCTCCAGTATTAACTTATGTAACAGCATTAAAGGCAGCAGAATACCTTCGTTTGGTTTTGCTGTATTTTAAAAGGTCTTGCTCTAGTACTTGCTGCATTTGCGTAATGTTTGTTTAATCTAAAGGTTTTATGTTAGGGGTTTCTACTATCTCTTCTTTTGGCGGCGCTGTAGCACATTTGGATAAACTTGAACAGACATGCTTTTTATAAAATAAAAATAATTTAGTATTGTATATCTTTTAATCTGTTATTTTCAATTATTCAGCTGCGCATCATATATTAAAACAAATGTACATTAAGCGGTTTATCGGCTTCTTCTTCTTTATCAATTTGATGTTTATTACGTCTCTCACAGTTCTCCGCTTCATGCAACTGATTATCTCTGTTGACCTTAGGTCAATCCATAAACCGTATTTCGTTGTTAAATCATCATCAAGCCTAACATTGTGAAGATGTAAATCTTTAGACACAAGGTCTGCTGTTAGACTTCTACCCTCCCACCCCAAACAATTTTCTTATTTCGTCAAAATGATGATAAGGTCTAAGCCGCTAGCGTAGATTTGGTTAGGACTACCATCAATTGTACATTGCACTTTCGCTATTTTAGGATTAAAAAACTTTTCACTTGCTTTTGAACGGTTCTTCATCTTCACACAGCAATAAAATACCTTTAAGCGATCTTGCTGCGACACTAAAACTAAAATTCCATATAGTGTCTGCCCTGCTTCTGGGATATTGTTGTATGATGAATCACTCTTTCGTATATATTGCTAATTTTGACTGATTATTGTTGCTCAATCAGCCTTGCTAAATTAGGGTTGCTAACAACGTCAAACTCTAACGAGATGTCAGAAATGCTGTACATTGCTTCGGTGTCTGTTGATCTGATAACACGTTTGTATTCGTTAAAAGTTAGTCCATATGACAGTCTGTCTTTTAATGCTCCTTGAAAGTATGGCGCATGCGCTTTTAACAACTCAAAATCTAAGGGAATGGAAAAGCGATTCATACGCAAACTTTACGGCTACATACTTTTTGCTGTCTTAGTATCTTCAGCGCCTATTCTATGTTTTAGTGCTTCTTCATTTCGATTCCTTGAAACGCAAGATCAGCCTTTCATCCCGGTTAGCCATAGATCAGAATAGGTTATAAAATATGTCTGCATTGTGTAAAGAAAATATTTCTTGCCCCTCAAGTTTTATAGAAATTTCTTAACAATTGCCCGCCCAAATTTGGACAACTGTCTGTTTGTGTCTGTTGTTGAATCGAGTACTATTTTGAAAGTAAGACGCGCAGAGCCTGGCACAATCACTTCATCTGCTCCTAGGTCCGGAAATTTGACAGTAGATTTGATCTGCATCAATAGTAGATGGATTATTTGGAACAGTAATATTCCGTTTATTTCCCTTCACGCCAAAGGGTTCTTTCAGTCTTCTATGCGGGTCAAGAATCGAGCCATATGCATGTAACATGTTTTTTATAAAACAAAATAAAAAAATTAATTATTAAGAGAAACATGGCAGGCATTGAAGATGAAGATTATGATGTTTTTGATCGTGGAGACGACATGAGTGATTCCCTTGGGGCGGCATCGCTCGGGGCTCTCATTGCATGATGAATTAGCAGAAATCGGGAGTACATTACCAACAAGTCGGTATAAATTAACAGAAAGTAAGGTCAGATCATTTATACCAAAGTTTAGGCCAAGAACCTCCCGAATTTATAGACCTAATGATTTTGAAGTAAAAGATGACCATTGTTTGTGAGGAGCGGCCAAGGACAACTTGTTCAGCTTACAACTAAAAAAGACCCATCAAAGTTTTTAGCGTGGGTTCAATTAGAAATAGACTCAGTGTGAAAGATCAAAATCGCCTTGGCCTTGTTAGGCCAAAATTAAGGGCAGGAGGCAGTTGCTAAACTTCAAACACACTGCAAGAACTCCCAACAGATACCAAATGCAAAACATGGAACTTAAAGAATTAAATCAATCAGCAGGTGAATTAATAAATGTAATAGAAGCAGAATCCAGTTTTTCAGAAGAAACAGTGTTAAAGACTATACACGACTCACCGCTACCCATGCGAGAAATAGAGGCCCTTGATCATGCTTTAAGAACATCAGAGGCGAATTAACAAACAATTTAGCAAAAACTAGGTGAACTAGATGGGCATATAAGAGAGATAAAGAAAAACTCGTTGAGGCTGATGACGCCAACTTAGGGCATGATATTAAAGAAAGAATAACCCAAAGACTAAAAGATCTTGAACAAGAGAGATCAGCAAGACTAGAAGTGCTAACTACTAACCGAGACCAATTACGAACTCAAGTGAATAGAATAAGAGAAACTATCCGAAAAATTTTATATATGAAAACACAACGCTAGCAGAACGAATCGAACACTGTTTAGAGAGCAAGGAGTCACATTAGTAAGCGTTATAACAGCCTTAGGATTTGCAATAAGTACATGGTGTTGGCTATTACAGGCGGCGGTGGAGGTCAAAGTCAGTGCCTCCGCCACATCGCCTCCACCTGATAAATCATGGGTAAAAAAAACAGCTTGATCATCTTGCGAATTTATTAAAAAAATTAGCCAGTAAAGCCGTGGACGCTTTACCGGGTATATTAGGGGGTGTTGTTAGCTGGCTTTTGTCTACTGCAAGCAAAGTAGTTGGCTTTTGGCCGAGCACTTATGGGCATTAGTTCTCTTAATAGTTGGGTTAATATTTAGTAAATAAAGACCGAGTAACCCAAAGGGCCCATTTAATCCAAGAACAAGCGCTGTCTTTTCATATTCATGGTCATCGGCGAACGGCCCGCAAGCTTTGCTGAGTCTTCAATGACTTTGGGGGGTTGGACTTCGGGGATTAGATGACTTAATCTTGGGCGTTCTTTTATTTTTTTGTAATATTACGGGCTCAGAATTTATGTCGTTTTCCCAACCTTCTTTTCATTGCCTGCTATAAGAATTTCATTATTATAGTTTATTATTGTACCTATCTGGAGTCTGAGGTCAAAAGGCAGCATGTATAAACCAGTCCCAACAGCAAAGTCTACTTTCGATCTTGCGTATTGTAAAACATTTTGGGTTTCCTTTGAATACTTGAAGGTAAATCAACGGTAAAATTTAATGGCGCCCTCAAAATTTGAAAGTTTTGTTTTTGTGCATCAAAGCCAGTAGAAAGATCATTATGCTCGATCTTGCCTGTGCTTGCGAACCTAGCCCAAAAACCAAACGTAAGTACGAATAGATTCGTTTATTCGTTCTATTCCGCCCCTAGTTAGGCCCCTTTGAAGTGTCTAAGATAATGTTGTCCATGCTGTTTTATGCTCTTGCTCTAGGACCAGGGCTGAACAATTTTTAAAGGAGGTTTCAAGACATATTTTTACTTTCTGTGCGTGCCCCGAAAATTTGGGGGTGCCTATGCCCATGATCAAGATCCAACTTTTGTCTAAAGTCTGTCTTGATGGTTAATATTGAATTCGTTACGATCCTTTCAAAAGCCTTCTGTCTATTCTGTTGCGAAGGATTTAAACGATTTGTCATTCGGTAATGGCGCTTGCAGTTCAGTCAAAATACGTTCTGAAGGTGTAATAAAATTGAAATCTGTACACTGACCTCACCAAAGGATCAGGATGAGTTAAATTTATTAGCAAAACGACCCCCCCACACCCATTGATGCACAAAACACAGCAAAGTTTAACTGGTTTGATAAAACTGCAACGGATGACTAAACACGCTTTTGAGTGTTTTTCAATGGGGGTTAAGTTGCTCTCATGGAGTACTCACCTTTTTAGAAAGAGGCGTCTGGGTCACAGCATGTCAAGAGTATCGTTGCTATTTTTAGGATTGTAGTGCGGCCCCAGAATATTTTGCACTATATTTAAACACTTTTTTAATTTGTTTTAAAAATGTTGGGAACATAACACTCAAGCGTCTTTTTTTTTTGAACAGTTTTGAAAACAATTGGGGGGGGCCAAAAACGGTCGCGCTCATGAAATATTTTACAAAGTCTTTGGTTTTAATATAATAAACCCAAAGGGGAAAATGATTAAAAAATATGAAAGGGAAAAAAAAACGAGTTAAACATTTAAAAATACCTGATGGTTTTTTAGGGTTTTGTCACTAAAAAAAAGCAATGGAATTGACATTATTTTAAAACCCTTAAAAACAAATCTAAAAACAATATTTAACATTAAACCTGAAGAAGCAAAATACGTTTTTGATAAAGAGCTAGCTAAAAGTTGGCTTTACAATAGCAAATTCCCACTCATAGTTTTAGTGTTTCCCCCAGATAAAAAATTCTTTTTGAGGGGGAAAGTCCCCCGGATCTTGCATTACATTCATTACTCTATGTTCATTTGGATGAGCTGAGCAGATAAAAATTATTGATGGGGGGCCCTCAACTTTTTTAAAAGAGCTTTTCCGTCGGGGAAAAAAGTGCAATTTGCGATTTTGAAATTATTCAATTCCCTAATTTACATTTTAAAAGATTAGTTTGTGGGGGGTTGGATCTTTTATAAAAATCAAAGAAAAAAGCGGGGAAAGTTGTGAAATGGAAAACCCCTACACTTTGTTTTGAAATAAAAATAAAAAGTTGTTCAAAAAAAAGCCGGGGGCCGAAGAAAGGAGTTACTTAGCCCTGGGGTGTTAAAAATTTAGTTTAAAAGATTTTGCAGACTTTGCGGACTTTGAACAAAACCGGTGGATGGCGCTTTGTAGGTTTTGAGTACACAAAAGATGGTATTATAAAGCAAAGGGTTGGCGCAGCAAAAGTTTCCTAAACCTGAACAGCTGGCAATTAGAGGCAAAAAATTGGCCGTAGAATATAAATAGTTCGAAAACCTGACCTAAAGGCACTTAGAACCCATATTTAGAATGGGAAAAAAAATTTTGAATTAAAACCCCTTTTACATTTTTAGCCGTAAAAAAAGTTTCGAAAAAGCATTCAACTTGGCCCTTTAATGTAGTTATCCCGGACGACAATAGTCGGAAAAAAAATTTGAAATAACGCGTATGGAAAAAAAAGCAGAAAATTCCAAAAAAAGAAAACGTTGAAAAAAAAAGCTTAAAAATTACGTTTTTCCGAGAAAATTGGAGCACGTTCACAATGATTTTAAAAATTTCTGTTTTTAAAGATGTGGGAGGGATGGGGTTGTGGGCGTTAGTGATGACCCCTTTAAAAGGAATTAATTTTAGCTGGCAAAACTTAGACGTTAAAACGCCCCTTTCGTTGTTGTCTCGTTCTTCACAATGGTGGGATTTTAAGTCATAACAACAAGCAACCCAAATCACTGTTTACTTAAATAGAAACAATTTACAGAATGAAAATTTGGTTTTCTTAAATTTAGGCCTCGTGGGTTTATTATATGAACAAGTTTTGACGGAGAGTATGATAAAAATAATAACTGGATTAGATTAAACTTGTTTTAAAATAGGAGCAGTTAAACTTTAGCAAAAATCCTCATTTCTCATTGATTTGGGGCAGCTGGTTTTGGAAAAACTATTTTTCTCGACCCGTTCAAAAAAGTTTATCGTTATAATTTTAAAACATATTGTGGTTTTTTTCAAAATTTAAATGGAACAAAGCATATCATGTAGAAAGGGTTTTTAAAGGACAGAGTGACATATTTTAGTTGATCCCAGCAATAACTGAAATGAGTGTTTAGAAAAGTTTTAAGACTGTTTGAAGGAACGCAGCATATTTATTTAGATGATTTCGGCGAAAAGACATAGTTAAAAAGGAAACACTTTGTCGAAACTAGCTTTTTAGTGGGGGAATGCCAGGATAAGTGTGTGGGTTTTTGCCAAAAATTAACTCAGTTTTAAAAAGATTTTGAGAACATTAAAGGGGCGTGTGTTATTTCATGAAAGACAGGGGACTCATTTTAAGATGTTTGCGTGAAAATGTGTTTTTTGAAAAAAGACAGGAAAAACACAGGATTTAAACAAAAACGAAAACTGAAAGTTTAGTAAAAATTTGTATTGAAAACGGTAACCCTACACAGTTGTTTGTTTTTTAGTAATCGTTATTTTTTGGTTTTTGAAGTCTTCTTTAGAGAACAGCATTTACCAATCCTGGGTCACTTCGTCCGAAAGGTGAGGACGAAGTGAGCCGGATTGGGAAAATGGTTCTCTCCAGTTGTGTCAGTTGAGGGGTACCGGTGTGCAGTTGAGGGCCAAGGTGTTCAATTGAGGAAGTTCCAGGTGTTCGGTAGCAGTCATTTTGATAAAATCCGGGAGAGCGCAAGGGGAACTCAGCAAGCAACGCGAACCAAACGGAGCGAATGTCAAGAAAGCAGGAAAAATTTGATTTTAGCAAAAAAAGTGGGCAGCGCTTGATTCCATTCCCTTTGGGGGATCGAGGTTTGAGGGGTCCCCCGTAACATCATTGCCCTTGTCTTTGGGAAAAAATGAAAATGACATGTACAAGTTTGGAGTTAGACAGGGTGTACTGAAGGGCAGATACTCCAGGAATCAGTTTGACGTCTGTCAAAGAACACTTTCTAAGTGAAGATTCTGTTGATCTCACCAAAGCTCTCTCACTCCGCGAAGCAGTTATAAGCGAATCTCTTGGGGGAGGTCAGGGCTTCATAAAGTGCAACTGCGTTGGTGAGAAAGGAAGGAAATGTGCAACAAACAAATGCAAATGTTTCAAAAATAAACTAAAATGCAACAGCAGGTGCCATGGAAGTCTCACGTGTAAAAACAAATGCTGACTCAAGCAGATTCATTGTGACTGAAACAAGGTGGTGCAAATTTATGCTGCTTTTACTTTTGTATAATTTTGTGAATAAATGCATCTTTTAAACTGTTTCTACGTTTTATTAAAAACAATTAGTGGATATCTCTTCTCTCTCTCTCTCTCTCTCTCTCTCTCTCTCTCTCCTCTCTTCTCTCTCTCTCTCTCTTTTCTCTCTGTCGTGCATCGTCTGTCCGTATATTGGGTGTATTTATAGATTAGGAAATCCATGTAATTGTTGGCGTTTTATTTTAGGAAATACGTGAATTTCCAAAACTATTTTAGGAAATTCATGTATTTCCTAAGCTGTTAAGGAATTACATGAATTTCCTAAATGAATCAGGAAATACGCGAATTTCTAACTTCACGGATTGCCTGTAACATTGTATATATATATATATATATATATATATATTTATATATATATTATATATATATATATTATATATACAAAAATTCCAAGGATAAGTACCGAGCACCAGTCCAGCAACTTACAGAGCAGCCAGTGTTGCAATGACTGCAAGAAATATTGAATTACAAACAAAGCTTGCTCTTATGTCTTAGATTGAAGAAATAGGGGGAGATAAGCATTCATATATGCAGTGGCAGTCAATACTGCCTAACTAACAGTATGTGCTCAAGTGGGTGGATGGGGAAAAATAAAATAAATGCTTCTCAAAATGAGCAAAAGAAAAATCATGAAAGAGCAAAACAATCTACATTTTCTTGTGAAAAGTAGAAAATATAAAAAGATAACCTCTTAAGACACAAGTGCTGAGGGCCAGTTCTTGGAATGAATCGCAAGGGACTAAATTACAAAAAGCTAATAAATTCCAAGGATAAGTACCGAGCACCACTCCAGCAACTTACATCTGGCTTTTATAGGGTTCAGTGTAGGGTTTATGGACAATTCAGTTTCTTGACGCCACTGTTGTTAAAACTGTTACTGAACTGCTTTCGTTCTTTCTTGAGCATTTTTTAAATTTTTTGTCGATCAGGCCACCATCTGCTAGTGTCAACAATCGAACAAATCCGTTTATGTAGAGGTCTGTAAGGCCTTTAGTGTAAACATTGTACAAACAGGGGAGAGAGGGGAAACCTTGAGGTAATCCATAGAAAGTGTATGAGGCTCAAACGTCCAATCTTCAGTCGTAGGATGACGGTTCGATCCTGAAGTGCTGCTGGTGTCCATTGTGTAAGTGTCTTGCTGACCCCATTGTCAAGTAGTTCCATGAGAAGCGAGAACTGAACTTTGTTGTATGCATCTTCCAGGTCTATTGCAACAGCCAGTGTTTAGGTCTTTTCTTTGGAATCCTTTGTATACTTCATAGGCAAATGTGGCCACATTTCCCTCATGTACGTTTACCCATTCTGTAGCCTCCCTTTAATTGAAGAGAAGATTGTTGTTGACTTGCAGCTCGATCTGAGCAGAGCAAATGGGTGAAATACCTTTGGCAAAATTGGTTTGAATCTGGTGTATTCTACCTCATGATACTGCTTCTTGTTGAGCTGTGCCCATCAGAGCCATGACGTCACCATTATACCAAAGGACTGGTTGACTGCACCGAAACTAATTTAAATATAGACTGCCTGGGCTCTTGGCTTTCATTTTCACCAACGTTGCATGCAGCTTGTTGACCTCTGTGAGTTTTCTATGTTGTCATAGAAAGTACCTGTGAATCATCTCGTCCAGTTTCGGGACTCTCATTTGTATACAACTTGGAAGAATGATAAGTTCAGCTAGTTTTGCTTTCTAATTTTCTTGCAAC
This sequence comes from Conus ventricosus, assembly GCA_018398815.1. Taxonomy (NCBI): domain Eukaryota; kingdom Metazoa; phylum Mollusca; class Gastropoda; order Neogastropoda; family Conidae; genus Conus; species Conus ventricosus. The sequence goes on along the minus strand of CM031619.1, from coordinate 35,798,829 downwards.
ATTTTATTTTGTGAATCTATACACACATATCTTTTTAAAGTTTGTCTGAGACTCAGCTTAAAATGGTATCCAGCTCTGATTACAGGAGACTGAACGTATCCATGTCCGTACTTTCAGTAATTTTGTTTCTTGAATAACATTCGATGTCAGTGTCTTTTCTCGAGGAAGTTTTGTTTATTCCTTCTTGCCCTGAAGAATTAATTTGTTCAGTCCCAAACCAAGCAAACCATCAGCCTTCAATGTAACTGAAAACGATACTGAAAGAATCGATCGACGCGTCGTGTTCCTACCGATTTCTAGAAGCGTTGCTATGGATATCTTCAGTCATGAGAGGCGTCCGCCACAACATCTACTCTCTCTGCAGTCAGTACAAACATACAACATACTAACAAAGTAGGAGCCATTACGGCTAATTACTACCAGCAGGATCAATGAAGTATCTGTCAGAGAGCACTGTAAATCATTAAACTACCTTTGCGGACTAGTTTCGCTCTCTCTCCTCTCTCTCTCTCTCTCTCTCTCTCTCTCTCTCTCTCTCTCTCTCTCTTCTCTCTCTCTCACACACACACACAAAACACACACACACACACACCCCACCACACACACACACACACACACACACAGCACACACACAGACATGCACACACACATGCATACACACGCGTGCGCACGCACGCACACACACACACACACCACACACACCACAACACACACACACACACACACACACACACACACACACACACACACACACACACACACATAAAAAGCAAGCATGTACACACTGCGCGCACACACACACACACACACACACGCGCGCGCGCACGTACGCACGCACGCACGCACACACACACACACACAACACAGAGAAAGAGAGAGAGAGAGAGAGAGAGAGAGGAGAGGAGAGAAAGAGAGAGAGGGAGAGACGAGAGCAGAGAGAGTTAAAAGTCGTATATTTTAACTGGGCCACAGGTCCATCTGCATCGAAAGAATAATGACGATGATGATGATGATGATGATGATGATGATGATGATTGATGATGATGATGATGATACTACTACTACTAATATACTACTATACTAAAATGATAATCATGACAGCAAACTATGATAATAAACATAATAATGATAAAGATTAATAATAGTTACAGTAATCGTAATAATGAACATAATGATGATAATTATAATAAAATAATAGTCACAATTATAACAATGATAATGCTGACTATAATGATGATGATGATGATGGTGATGATGATTATAATGATGATGATGATGATGATGATGATGATGCTGATGGCGATGCCGATGATGATGATGATGTTGATGATGATGATGATGATGATGATGATGATGATGATGATGATGATGATTGCAATAGCAGTAATTGTGGAATGGAAGAAAAAAAAGGTGACAAAAGGGATGGGGTGTGTGGCAGAGTGGGTGTAAAGAATTTGTACAGTAAAACAAAAGCAAAACTAAGATCAGGAGGAAAACTCTTTGACTTTCTTATCTGATTTTGAAGTATTAAACAGGGTGATGCCTGTGCCTCTTCTTGTTGCTTTTTATTCATTTAAGTGAGTTAGCATAGAAAATTATTGAAAATTATAGACTCGGAGCAACTTTCCATCTGATAGAATTGTTCCTATTGCTTTTTCCGCTGACGATATTATATTACTATTAACAACGGTAATTGGATTCCATGACACCCACATAGTTTCCATTCAGCAGTAAGCAGACTAGACTTTGAAATAAATATGAATAAAACTAATATTCTTGTATTTCAGAATGAAGGGTACTTAGCACAATTGAGAGATGGACTTATGGGAATGAAACAATTGTTGTAACTAATGTGTACAAACATGAGGGAATACACTTCACATTATGATAGCTTCAATTTTGCATGCCAAGGTATCGTAACTGGAGACGAAAAAAGCAACCGTTGTAACCCTTAAAATTGTGAATACATTAGATTGCAACTCATTTAGTGTTTTTACTAAGTTGTATAACTCACAAGTTCAGCGAAGTGTACTGTATGGAGCTTAAATCTGGGTTTTCAAATCTAGAGAAAATTTGTTTAAATGCACTATAGCGCTTCTTCAATGTTGACATCAGAATTCCGAATGATATGATTTCTAGAGAACTCGGAAGATATCCAAACTCGCACATAAAATGCATAACATATTGGATGAAACTGACTAGTATGGATAAGTGTAGGATATCTTTCAATGTCTGTAACTTGAGAAACATGATCTTGACAGAAACGAACAGAATGGACTTGTTTCAAAATGAGACAGTCACGGAAAAACAGGCCTGCCATTAATTACTCAGATAAGGTCAGAGATGAAAGAACATATAGCGAACATGAACGTGTTGGACTGTTAAGGGTCGCAGTGATGATAAACAAAACTTCGCCAAAGGCGAAGAGAATGTGGCACCGAATGTTAATCAAGAATCAAATGATAGTATGGACGTGGGTATATTCAGTCTCCTGGAATCAGTGCTGGATACCATTGAAACTGACTCTCAGACAAACTTTCAAAAATATGCGTGAATAGACTCACAAGTAAAATGTTGAAACAAACATTGAAGAAAAACCAGCTGAACTCATCATTTTTCCGAGATGTATACAAATCAGAGTCCCAAAACTGGACGAGAAGATCCACAGATACTTTGCCAGGACAACATAGAAAACTAAACGGGAGACAGCATTACACTCAGATTCTGCAAACCAAAATATCTTGGCTTTTCTCACAGTGGTCGACAAGCTGCATGCAACGTTGGTGAAAATGAAGGCCAAAAGCGGGCAATGTACATACAATTGCTATGGTTCAGTCAAACAGTCCTTCGGTATAATGGTGACGTCATCGCTCTGGTGGACACAGCTCAACAAAAGGCAGGATCATGAAATAGAAGACACCAGATTCAAACCAATCTTGCCAATAGTATTTCATCCATTTGCTCTGCTCAGATCGAGCCGTTCAAACACTTCAATTGGCAATACGTTGAGCATTTTACCAAAACGGTGAAAGAAAGGCACAAAGTGGAATAAGCAAAGTTCGGTTTGACAAGACGTTTTCACACATATTTTGGAAGAGATCAAATTGCAAGGCAAGGATACACCTAAGCAACCAATCTGGAAGGGAATCACTGGAAAGGTTAGAGAGGCCACAGCCACATTAGATAAACAAACCCACACAAAGTGGATTTCATGGAGAGAAGGGGAGCCAACTCTGTAAATGGTTAACACCTCATATGAGACACCTCACCTTTTCTCTTTCTGGTTATCACTTGTTAGATGGGGAATTCTCCCGTGAGCTAGGCTGGACAAGTAGACAGTGGTGTGAAGAAATATCAAAAGAACCATTGTTGTATTAAACTGAAACCAAACTCATCTGAACCGTCTGCATTGCAGACTTTGGCTGTTAATAAATGCGGTATTCAGGTCAGGCTGAAGATGGAGAACATTAGCTGTTGTTTGCAATTTTGCTGTTAAAAACACACTTTGGCATTTGTGTTGGAAGAAGTGTTTGAATATCAACAGCATATCTGCCAGAAAAATAAACTTTGATTGCTGCTAAGACATTAGAAGCAGAACATGCTGACAAACAATATCAGAGACAGAATAAGGATAACAGACAAAGAGATGGGTGCCTAGCACAGATTCCCGTGGCACTCTGAACTGTAACTCTGTGTGAGAAGAGACACGGACGTTAAGTGAAAGAACCTGAGTACAACTCAAGGGATCTGACTTAAATCAGGAGAGAGAAGTATTACAAATGCGGAAAGTAAGATGGAGACAAGATAGAAGAATAGCATGATCCATGGTATCAAGTGCAACAGGCAGGTACCGATGAGAAAAAAAGAAGAGAAAATGACCATCGTGAAGGACCAAAGCAGATCACTGACTTCTTTCAAGACTGCCGTTTGATTGCCATGATAAGAGCATTACACAGATTGTAAGCAGTAGAGCAAGTTATTGTGAGAAAGATGATCAGAAAGCTGAAGGAGTGTAATTTTATCAACAATCTAAGAAATTAAATATATGTATGAACCAGGCCTTCTCTTTTTGACATTTTCAGTGTCCACAGACAGTTTATTTCAACAGGGATTTAACAACTGCAAATATAAACTGAGATGCAGGAATGAAGAAGTGAGAGAATCGTTCACTATCGCAGTAACATACAGCTTCAGATCATCAAAAAATCAAAGAACAGTGAAGAAGTTAGTGAATCTAGTTCACACGTTTTCATGACAGATTTCTTGTTCGCTTCCTTTACCAATGATTCAGATACTTGTTTAAAATTTGACAAAGGAGTGTAAGAGAAGAAGTCATGTTTAATGTTTGGAAATGACACACACTTAGAAACCAGGCTGTTACGAAGGATGATAAGGACAAAGTAGCGTAAAAAGTTGGGGGAAGTTCACACAAAGAAACACACTAAGTGGAGTTGACTTTGCTTTGACCATGAGCGTGTTTGTACTCTTAAATAGCTGCTTAATTTACGTGCATGCTACAATATTTGTGTTGAAAAATGTGGATTTAGTTCGCAGCACAATTGTATTTACAACATTGTTTGCGGCCCGAAGGAGGGTATACTTTTGAACAGGCAGTCCAGTTTAAGCCCATTGTCTTTTGGCGTTTCTTTTTCAACATTTCACCTCAAGAATCTGAGAACCAACAGCTGGAAACAGCTGCAAGGTGAAGGAGTGTGCCGATAAAGGATGCCATGAAGAGCACTGTCAGGGCGCTGAAGACTGACGTCTGGGGAATAGACCCTTAGGAAAAGGGTCGAATGAGAGAGAGAGAGAGAGAGAGAGAGAGAGAGAGAGAGAGAGAGAGAGAGAGAGAGAGAGAGAGAGAGAGAGGAGAGTAACAAAGAAGAGAAAAAAGACAAACACACCCGAAGGTGCAGGTGGAACCCCGAAAAGTACTGTCCTCAACCGCCAAACAAACCAGCAGGGAACAATCCTGCACCACCCTTGGAAGTCTGCGCTGCAATCTCATAGTGTGCAGGGACGCACAAGACAATGGAAATTCCATTACAACGTCAAGGGACATAATTGCTCCCATGGCCACTGGACTTAACACGACAGAACCTCCATTGGGTGTACACATCCATACTTCATGACTGCAGCGCCCATCTGCAGAAAACACCGCCCTCAAGCAACTGCCGTGTGCATGGAGTGTTTGAATGGTCGTGCTTGCGATTTGAGTGTAAATATGCGTGAAGGGTAGGGAATATTGAAGAAGTCAAGACAGTGTGTGAATGGATACATATGTGGGCAATATTCTTTTTCATGAAAGGGTAAATGGAATAGAAGCGATGCCCTCAGTCATTGTGTGCAAGAGGCTATTGTAGGGAGAGTGCTTTTTGGCAGGTGTGTGTGTGCGTGAGTGCGTCAGAACTTGTGACTGGAAAGAAAAGTATATAAGAGTTTCGACAGCAAGGACAGGAGAATCATCAACAAAAGCAAAGAAACAGAAAAAAATAAATAGGTATGAACAAATAGATAAATAAACAAGAGACGCGGTAATTTGTACCATAAGACCATGCTAAGAAATATGACAAATACAAACGCGTCCTACGTAAATGGCGTAACAAACATGCCAACTGAAATTTGTCAGATTCTCGCTCAAGCAAAGTCAACAATCAGTTATACAAAAAAAGAAGAGTTCCCCCTTATAATCAACAACTTAACTTTTACACTATTTACATGCTCATTCCTTCTAATTTGTTTTACAAAATTGTACAGACACAGTTCCGATTAAACACATTAACAAATTGTCGCAGACTCAGAATCAAACTTTTCTTTTTCCAAGCTGGCATCCACAGTGCCACACAAAACATCTTCGATGTCAAAGAGTGTCCTGGTCCTTAATAATAATAATAATAATAATAATAATAATATAATAATAATAATAATAAAATAATAATATAAAATAATAATAATAATAATAATAATAATAATAATAATAATAATAATAATAATAATAATAATAATAATAATAAGGTTCAATATATAGCGCTTAATCAAACGAATTTCTCTAAGCACTTTACAAAGTCATACTACATTCACCCTTCTCATATACAATAATACACCTTATACCCAACTACAAATACTCTTGCTACAATAACTAACAAATCCTAATCCTACGAATGTGACATTCACTTATTTTTCGAATATCACTATAAAAACTTAATCCTATAACGTTCAATCATACAACAAATACATATAATGGAGAACATACACATACGCTACATTTGAAAAGTCCCAGACGGCTATGAGTTAGGTTGTACCCCCCCCCCCCCCCTCCCACAGCATTGACTAATTATGAGAAAATAGATGGGTTTTAAGTTTGGACTTGAAAGAAGAGGTAGAATCTGAATGTCTGAGAGAGTCTGGCAGTCTGTTCCGCGTCGCTGGAGCTTAAAAAGAGAAAGATCTTTCACCAGTAGTAGTCCTGAAGCGAGTCATTCGCAGAAGGCGGTCGTCAGCACAGGAGCGTAGTTGTCGAGAGGGGTGTAGATTTTAAGGAGATCTGAGAGATAAGAAGGTCTATTTTCAAAGAGAGCAGAGAAAGTGAGAGTTGAGATTTTGTACGAGATACGGTTTGAGACAGATAGCCAGTGAAGAGAGTGGAGTAGAGGCGAAATGTGATCATATTTTCCTGCTCTACAGACGACTCGGGCTGCATGATTTTGGATTCGCTGTAATCTTTCTATCAGGTATTTTGGAAGGCCGGCCAAAAGTGAGTTGCAGTAATCTATTCTAGATAAGACAAATGCACAAATGAGAGTTTTTGTAGCATATGTAGAGAGAAGGTGACGTACAGAGCTGATTCTTCTTAGTTCTAAATAGGCAATCTGCAAATATTTGAAACCTGTTTCTCAAAGGAGAGGGATTGGTCAAGATTGACCCCTAGACTGCGGACAGAGGTGGAGACAGAGACAGTACAGTCATTAAGAGTGACAGTTGAAAGCAGAGAAGGATGATTAGGCTGTTTTGTCACGAACATGAGTTTCGTCTTGTCGTCGTTCAGTTGTAGTTTGTTGGTTGTCATCCAGTCCTTCAGGTCTGCAATGCAGCCCCGCGTCCGAGAAATCAGTGAGTCAATTTCAGCAATGGGAGCAGACTGATGAAGCTGAGTATCGTCAGCAAAGCTCTCATGCGACATGGCGTGACCACTGATGACGTCAGACACAGGACTAGCATACAGCACAAAAAGGACTGGCCCCAGTACAGAACCCTGAGGCACACCGTACCTAAGAGGAGAACTGTCTGAGTATCTTCCCTGTACTCACACTGTCTGAGTCCGTCCAGTCAAGTAAGAGATAATCCAGTTGAGAGCTGTGTCTTTGAATCCAAAGGAAGTTTGAAGCCGTGAGAACAAAATATTATGATCGATCGTGTCAAATGCTGCGGAGAGGTCTAACATCGCTAATAAGGAAACATTCCCATCGTCAAGCCCGCAGATGAGGTCATTGACTATACAGACGAGTGCTGTCTCACAACTATGGCCTTGTCTGTAAGCAGACTGATGAGGATTCAAAAGGTGATTCTTTTCGAGATGTTCTAGAATTTGTTCCAAAACGATCTTCTCCAATAAATTTGATAGAAATGACAAATTTGATACAGGCCGATAATTCTTTAAAACATTTTTATCTAATGAAGGTTTCTTGATCAATGGACGTACCACTGCGGACCGGAAGATTTCAGGAACGTGCCCAGAGGAAAAGAGGTATTGATAACATGAGTAAGATGGGGTAGGACATCATCATTGCACTGAAAGAGTAAGTTAGTGGGAATGGCATCCAGTTCACAAACAAAGTTTTTTGACACAGTCTTGACTAACAGGGCTAAAACAAGTCAAAGGAGGTCCACATTAAACTTTGTCATTCAGTGGGTGTACATGTGGAGTAGAATCTAGCTTTTCACGGATAGTGTCAATTTTTCCATTGAAAAACTCTAAGAATTTCTGAGGGAGCTCTTGAGTTTGGAAGATGGTGGGAAGGGAGGAGTAGGTGACTTTGCCTAGGAGACTATTTGTGACATTAAATAGTTGCTTGGCCATATTACAGGCCAATATCTTTGAAGAATAGAACAAAGTTTTTGCTTGATGAACAATGTCAGTAACATGATTTCTCGCAGTTTGATATATTTCCCTGTGCACAGTCAGTCCCGTGGCGCGCTATCTCCTCTCAGCCCCCCTCCTCTCCTGCTTGGCCTCTGACAACTCGGGACCCACTGTGTTGGGCCATTGATACAGTGAGCGATCAGTGATCAAGCGCCTGCTCACTGGAGCATGCTTATCAAGCGTGGCACGGAGGGCAGAGGTCAGCTGACAGGCCGATGGCTCGACCGGTATGGCCGTGGTCAGATCAGATTTGAAAGCCTCTATATCATTAGCAGAAATTTTCCTAACTTCCTTGTAAGTCTTTGGAACGGCGGGCCTAACGATATCTAATTCACACTTTACAGCATAATGATCCGATGCTAGGTTATTGTCAACGGTTGAGGATTTGAGAAGATGATCACTGTCTCTGTAGACTACCCAGTCTACTATGTTACCCTGTTTGTTCGTCATTTCATTCACGGACTGCTGGAGTCCGAAAGTATCTAAAATTTCTAAACCTCGGGCGTGTATCCAACTGTGGGCTTACAAACGCAGAACACTTTCTTTTCCAGTGTCCAATCTCTGTGACCCATCGTCAACTACAAAAAATACACAAACTGTAATCATGTCCCTTTTAACAAAAAATGCCCCTACTCTATCAGGTGAAATCCTGACAAGAAGAAAAAAAAACACGTATTAAGCGTCGTATTATTCTGTGTCTAAAGAATATGTGTCCTCGTCACTTTTTCTGTCTTCATTTTCTTCGCTTTGGATTAGCTGAGGTTTTGTCAATACATGCCAGCCATGGCCTTTAATTTATAATCACAAAACACCTCACGTACCTTATATGAAGCACGCGTGCTCGCAGAGCCTCATTGTCTCTATGGCAACATCGACCAGTCTTTCCTCCCTGCTTCAGTTACCTATCCCACAGGTAACAAATCAATCACCCTGAGTTTTTTTTTTATTTATCACCGCTCAGTATGCATGCATGCTGCATGGTTTACATGAACAGGCCAGCACATGTACAGACGTCAACAACCTTCCTTTATTCCCAACAGCCAGCAGAAGCGATGCATGTTTTCCATTAACGCATTCCACCCCATACATAGATGTAGAAAACCACCTGAAACTTGGCACAATTCCTGTCAAGGTCATAGACAACTAAGGACCAAACCTATTGGCGTGCATGTTTAGAAGTTGGAGAAGAATTCTAAAGCAGTAGTCTCATGTATGATCCATTTTCTCGCACTTTAGTGTGTATGTGTAAAGGTTTTAGGCTGAGAGAAAGCTTCAATATTCGAACTGTTGGGAGTATGCCACATAAACATTTAAGTGGAGTAGAATGTGGATGGAGGTTAAGGTTGAGGTTTGCACATTTGTCCACGTTCGTTTTCTTTATCTTTTATTTTATAAATTGTATTAAAAAAACTGTTGTTGTTTTTTTAAATAATCGAGCATTTGGAGCATACAGGTGCGCAGAGGACTGTCCACAAATTCAGTTGCTGTATGTCTCGCACATAAACATTAGTTATACGAAATGAAATTAAAAGACCAAAATCAAGAAAACATCGAAGCAAGAACTAAATCAAATAAAATTCAATTGTAACTGAATTATCACCATGTAATTGTCATACTGCAATACAATACAATACATTACAATACAGTACAGGACAGGACAATATAATACAGCACAATACAGGACAATTCAATACAACACAATACGGTACAATACAATACAATATAATAAATACATACAATAAAATCTGCAAGATGGAATGCTCCATCGATTTTACCTGACCTGTACCTCGACAGGCCCTGACCTAGACCTTCACATACTGTTGGTTCGACCCTGAGGTGACTTCAGCTCTAAATATCCTCAACTTGAACCTCACCTTATGACCATGTTGTTATAATGTTGATTTAATCCATGTTTATTTCATTTTATTGTCCGATCTTAGCGCAGATCATGATACGATTTTGGTATAGACTTAAACTGACTTCAAACATAAACTGAGACTCATTCTATTCTTAATATAAAGCATACCAAAAGCCGTTGGGTTCTAAGTCGTCTTTTTAAAAAAATGTTTTAATTTTCAGTTATATAATACTTAATCTTTCCTCCTCCTTTTCTTTGTTTTCTTAACAAAGAAGAGTCTTACTGAGGATCACTGACAGCAATTCAGGATCTTGGCTGTCCTTACTTATATTCTGATAAATTTGTGTACTCGCGGCATTTCTTTTCAAAGTCAAGATATCTCATTTCAAGTTTGCGAATATATATTTTTATTTGATATCTCAATCTTAATTCTTTTAAGAATGTTTACGATGAGGCTCTTGTTTTGCTCATTCTGCATGTATATACCTACACTTTTCCTAATAAAATCATAAGGTCAAGAACTTCATCTGTTTTTGTGATATTTTCAGTGCCAAAGAGAATCTGCTCGATGTTAAATTGCAGCCTGTGACAAGCTACATATTTTCCTCTCAAGATTAGTTGTAGCGCTCAATCCATAAGGAATGAGAAAAGTCACTGTTGTATAAATAGTTTTGCATTTGTCCTTTTCCTGGTTACAAAAAATGGCACACGTTACCGTTAACTATTCCCATTTTCCTTAAGATGGTATATGTAACAAATTCTGTAACGTATTTCAATTTGAAACCATTTCAGTTTTATTTACGATATTCTTTGAATTTTGTTTAAGACTTCTTCACAGTCAGCTGGTGCATTTAGTTTTTCTTCCAAAATAGACAAAAGGTTTGATATTAAGAAATCTCTAAATCATTAAGTAGAATGTTGTATCTTTTAGATTCTTTACATACATAAATAATCAAATGTACTGCCTTTGTACAAAAGTCACCGATATTGTCGTTAATGAAATTCGTCTTGTTCTTCTTATTTTAATCGCTTGTAAACAACTTGCATATTCTAAGAACTTTATTTTAGCATCAATCTTGTGTGAGAAAGCTCTGTAACTTAAGAATTATCCATCACTGTCTAGGAGGTCTTTAATGAATGCAATATTCTTCTGTAAACAGTATTTGTATTAAAAGACTTTGTTTGCAATCTTAAAATTTTCATCATTCAACATTGGTTCAACCTGTACCTCTGTGACGGGTCTCCGACGCTCCCCCTCGTTATTAAAATATGATTTTCATATTCAGGGATGCAGGGGGTTATAGACAGAAGTATTTACGCTTTCACAACCAAACTGCGCTCTCGCATAGGCACACGCACTCTGTCACTCACATCGGGCCCGCACAAAGGTGACGGGAAACCAATAACATTTCATAGAAAATAATCAACTTTATTTAACTTGACTCCGAGCCCCCACCCGTCACTACACAACACAACTATCTGTATCATACAACAATGTAAACAGCATACAGACAATCTCATAAATCGCATCCCCTTTCCTTCAATCACTCTTCATTAACCAGAAAGACAATATTCCACAATTCTGTTTGCACACTTATAAACTTAAGAACAAATAAAACGTCCATAACTTGCCAGCATTCCTCGGTTGACCATCAGTTTCTCTCATCCCACTGTGCGACTACGAGCTGAAGCTGCCACACTGTTGTGTCCTCCCGATTGGCCAAATCCCAGTTGGGGACACTGGCAACGTAGCTTGAGTCGCACCCTCACACCGAGTCTCCCGGACTCCACCACCACCTTCGCCCTCTCCATGGAAAGGGCTCCTGTCGGCCTCTCCCACAGGTCTTCTCTGGCTGCAAACACCCCACCGTTGTCTGGCAGCTCCCTGTCTAGGCTCTAACAGGCTGACACGTCTTGCTGTCGACCGTCCCCACACGGGAGACAATTCTTCTCGTCGTCGGCTCCGAGGCTACAGCAACCTCCACTGTCTTACGTCCCCACCCAGGAGACAACAAGGCGACAGCTAACCTCTGCTTCATGCTGTATTTTATTGAGCCCTCAGCAAGACGGGTGAGTTCACTTTCCCTTAAGTGAGTCCCACACTTCCTGGTTTTCCAAGCACCTTATATTCATTCTCAAACAAGAGATAACCCGAGTTTAACTGGCTCAACCAATGGAATCATGGGCACACACCCATCACACGATTTGTACCAATAATTCCCAAGTTATTTTTATTCCATCAATGGAATCACTAGTCACCTACACATACACACACACAACAGCTGCTAGCGCTAACCAAGACTTGGGTACCAAGTGGTTAATGCATACCTATTCAAACTCATGTTCGATTCCCCGAAGCTACCCATTGTACTAACAGCCTGGACTTCTCTACCAGCCAGGGCTGATTCTTCAAGTATTTACTACCTCTATAGATAACAAGGTGCGAATCACTCAATAGGCCGAAGCCTTCCATTCATTCCTCAGAACAGGGACGACTGAATGGTCGCTGTACTCTGCCTGCAGGCTGACGGTCACCTACCCATGACGGTCACCTGACACGATCGCCTTCCCTTCAGGCCCACTGGAGAACCCAGTGAATAGCCAGCCAGTGGTCGGACTGGACACTCCTCTACCCAGGACCGGCAGGTCGGCAACTCCTTGTCACTATCCCTCGGACATGCGAAACACTTCCCAGTAACTCCCCCTCCTTCAGTATACGACTTGGGGTATTCCCCTCTGATGATGCCTGAGTTCGCACACTTGAACAACCCAAGGAACTTGCTCTCAACAACAGCAACTACCTTTAATTTGCCTAAATGCTCGAGAACATTCGGCCGACTCATGACACCCCCGTACCTAAGAATGTTGTTCCAATCAACATTTCCTCAAGGACGAATGTTCTCAAATTGGATAAAACAATCAGTAGCAGGGATCAGTATAACAGTACTACCTCTATGCTTTAAGACATCACTTCCATCAACATCTCTAACATGGATAATGTACCCAATTAAAAATAATAAATCAGTCAGATGTTCCATTGAATCACTGTCATAAACTGGCTCACATATAATCAAAACTCTCTCTATAACGTTAGCATGTCCATGCATATCAATTAATCATTCCATTCACTTCTAATAATAACACCACCATGGTTAACCCAAGATTCAAATTCAGGTGTGTGGCCCAGCCTCCTAACATCAAAATCAAATTCAGGCGTGTGGCCACAATCCACAAAGACAAGATTCAAATTCAGGCGTGTGGGCCCAGCTTACGTAACATCAAAATCAAATTCAGGCGTGTGGCCCCAATCTGCTCACACGGTCTCACACACAATATGCAAATCAAGCATTTATCCTGCTTTCACAACATAAGGACATTTTCACACTTTACCAAGCTGTGACAAAACAACATGAGCAAACAGATATCAACCAGAAAAATCATAAATCATAACACGTGAGCACGTACTGATCCCCTTTGCTTTCATTGCCTCAGGGTCTGCTGTTCGAAGATCACGTGAACTGGGTTGTCGCACCCATTCACTGCGACGACGATCATCTCCCCTTTCCAAAGTGTTGAGAGATGATCCCTTGCTCATCTTATCCGAACCGATTTTCCTTCTCCTCTGTGGAAATCCCTTGGTTCGAATCCCGCTCAGTGCCTATGCCCATTACTTGATGAGCCTTGTTTACTTTACCCTTTCCTGACACTGGATTATCTGCTCCTTTGAGCTGACTGTCTTTGGCATTTCCTAACGATAGCTGGTCACCTCGACCTTCTTGCCATGCATTATTATGCCTCCTGGTCCCAACCAGCTGCTGGTTCCAGTTACTCTGTGGTCCATCTTGGCCCCGACCCTGAGGTCCGCCACCATGGCTCCTACATTTCTGACTACCACGGCAACGCCAACAACTTTTTGAACCACCACTACGGCCACCATGGCCCACGGCACCGCCACGACGGCCACCTCCATGGCCTACGGCACCGCCACTACGGCCTATTTCATGGTCACTGCACCACCACCACGGCCACCTTCATGGCCTACGCTAGCTCTACTGCTAGCGGCGCCTGTGCACTCCACCTGCGTTCTGTTTACTTTCCTACCCTGCACTGCCCTTGCTTCCCCTACTTGACTGGCAGCCTGGTTAGGCTTCGGGAGGATATACCTACCCCCTAACAAAGCTGGATAGGGAAGATTGTTTTGTACTGCTGCAGTGAGAGTACTCCTGACAAACTCTGACTCTACTTTGACACGGGCCAAAGGCAGCCGATTAATTCTTCCATCTGCATATCGCACGCAGGTGGTTTCCCCGGTATAGTCTGTCTCTCTCACAAAACCCGGGCTCTACCATTCCCGCTAGAGTCAGTCCTGTATCTAATAAGCAGGTCACCGGCTTCCGTTTACTACTGCCCTAGCTAGTAGTTGGTGGTGGCACCCTGCCTTCCTGTTGAATTGTATCAACAGCAACATCTGAATGTACCTGTCCTCGCCTACAGTCCTTAGCGATGTGACCCTCTCGCCCGCACTTAAAACATGTGCGTTTCACTCTAACATTCTCTTCAGTCCCACTGTTGCCACGGGACTTAAAATGCGTTTCTAACTGCGGTCTCGCTTCCTGTTTGTAGGGAGTCGGCGAATCACTCCCTGACTGTGTGGTCTGGGCATTACGGGTCGTCTGGTTCGATCCCTTCATCCCATTACGCTGATCATGGGCAGATTCATACCTGTCTGCAACTTTCACTAACTCCTCTAAACTTCCTAATTCTCTTTCTGCCAAGAATACTTTTGAGATCCTTCCGACAAGTGGAGAGAATTTGCTCCTTAAACGATTCCTCCCTCAAAGATTCAAATGTTTGTTCAATGTTTCCTAAACCTTATCATTTGTCAAAGAGAGCCCTAAGCCGATAAAGGAACTGTACGTGCGTCTCACCTGATTTACGAACGGTTTTCTGAACAATTTCCTATATCTATCGGCGGTTACTTGATACCTCTGAAACAAAGCATCGCGCACGACTCATAATCTGTCTGTTTTTCCGGTGGTAACAGAAAAAAGCATCCCTAGCTTTGGGTGTCAGCAGCGCCGACAAATTTGTGGCCCACCGTTCTTCGGGTAAGCCCTGATCTTTGGCAATCCTTTCAAATTGCGAAATGAAATCCTCTTAAATGGCCCGGATTATCATCGAACCTTGGCATATTGATCAAGGGACTGACATGTGGTGCAAAGTTCACTTGAGGTTTTGCGTCCACGTCCGTTCTTTCTCCAATTTTAATTTTTCTAACTCAAACTGCCTTATCTTCTCTCTCTTTTCCACTCTTTCCCGTTCTCTTTCTCTCTCTTCTCTTTCCCGTTCTCTTTCTCTCTCCTCTCTTTCCCGTTCTCTTTCTCTCTCCTCTCTTTCCCGTTCTCCTCCTCCTTTTCCCGTTCTCTTTGTATTTTCTGAGCCTCGATTACACGGGGCCAGTTCTTATCTACATATGCCTTCAGTTCCGGACCCTTTAGTCCTAAAGCTTTTCCTTCTTCTATGAGGTCCATCTTTTTCAGCGGACCCATTGTCTCAGCACCCTCTTCAGTCGACATTCTGAAGCTATCTAACCCTCGATCAGCTAGTTAATACAACCACAGTAACAAGCGAGATATCCACACGATCACTTGAAAATAAGCGATCAAATAGTTGTGCTACACACAATCAACCTCACAGCAACAAATCAAGCAAGTTCAAATACAAGGCCCAGTCATGAAAAAAAAATCAAAACAATCAACACATGACTAACGTCTTTCCAGGTAGAAAAAAAAATCTAGGTTTCCACAATTACGACAAATTTCAAATCCTTGCAAATTGAACAAAACCCAGAATCAAAATCACTTATGGCTCATTTATGTTCATCTCGGACGACAGTCCCCAATTTGTGACGGGTCTCCGACGCTCCCCCTCGTTATTAAAATATGATTTTCATATTCAGGGATGCAGGGGTTATAGACAGAAGTATTTACGCTTTCACAACCAAAATGCGCTCTCGCATAGGCACAAGCACTCTGTCACTCACATCGGGCCCGCACAAAGGTGACGGGAAACCAATAACATTTCATAGAAAATAATCAACTTTATTTAACTTGACTCCGAGCCCCCACCCGTCACTACACAACACAACTATCTGTATCATACAACAATGTAAACAGCATACAGACAATCTCATAAATCGCATCCCCTTTCCTTCAATCACTCTTCATTAACCAGGAAAGACAATATTCCACAATTCTGTTTGCACACTTATAAACTTAAAACAAATAAAACGTCCGTAACTTGCCAGCATTCCTCGGTTGACCATCAGTTTCTCTCATCCCACTGTGCGACTACAGCTGAAGCTGCTACACTGTTGTGTCCTCCCGATTGGCCAAATCCCAGTTTGGGGGACCCCTGGCAACGTAGCTTGAGTCGCACCCTCACACCGAGTCTCCCGGACTCCACCCCCACTTCGCCCTCTCCACGGAAAGGGCTCCCGTCGGCCTCTCCCACAGGTCTTCTCTGGCTGCAAAAAACCCCACCGTTGTCTGGCAGCTCCCTGTCTAGGCTCAACAGGCTGACA
>CM031619.1:35769748-35777248 GCA_018398815.1 Conus ventricosus | reverse complement strand
TATATGAACACTAGAGATACGCATGCTGTGGGGACACTGCGTGGAAACCGTGCCCCAGTTGAAGTGAAGCAACTCCAAGTCAGTCAGCAAGACCCGGTAAAAATCTCTGAGGTTGGACACATGCTGTTGTGAAATGGCAGTCCAGCAAAGTTTTGTACATGCTTATGACCACGAACAACGAAGGTATGCAAAAGTGGAACGAGAAGTCGGCAGAAAGTGTGGAAAGCCATCTGTATGGTTTCCTATAATTCGAAGATGGGTGCTGTCGACAAGGAAGATCTGATGCTGCAACCATACGTTTTTGACCAGCAAACAACCAGATGGTACCCAACAAAAAGTATTGACACCCCTACTTCAGTTTGCCCTCTTGAATGCATACCGGGTTTGTTCAAGAAACACAGGCATGCAACGTGCGTTTTTCTCACTTTTCAGTGTAAGTCATCAGTGATCTGGTGTACACTGACAACTCAGCACCAGAACGAGACCTTCCTCGCAATTAAGACGTTGCACGACTGACAGAGCCCCACTTCCTGTTAGCATCTCAGAGGCTGTGGGACAGCGGTCCTCTGGCAGAAGACGCAAAGTGTGCTACAAGCAGGGGAGGGGAAAGGAAAGCAGTTTCCTGTATGAACAGTGTCCCTGACAGCCAGCCCTATGTATTTGGTCTCCTCTCAAGGTGTACCACACCAAAAACCACTAAGATATGTGACAGCTGCCTGCTGTTGTACTTTATTTAGTGTGTGCATGTATTTCTTGTGCAGTGTGTTAAAGAAAAACCCCAGAACTTCGACAAAAGGAGGACGTAGAAAAAACTGCATTTAAGACAAGATTCTGTGTCAAAGGGAACAAAATTTGTTTTGACAATGTGACCAATTACCTCATAAGCATAAAAAAGGTGGGAAGGGAAATTTTTCCATGTACCTATGCACATATGTGGTTAGAAGGTAATGTTTTCTTTTCAGTTATTTGTTTAATCTTGTGTGTGAAATTAATGTTATTACATGTTTACCATGACATACATGAAGAATTTAAAAAAAATGTTAGCATTCAATTTCATTCTAGATACATTGCCAGCAAAAGTGAAAAAGTCACTATGGGATAGTGTGTACATTTTCCCTTTAAGAAAAACAGTACTCTCTTCAAGTAGTGTGGGTAAAAGCTTTTTTTAATTAGTACCCTCCACGACCGGTAACCCCTTGGCAAATGGTTCCACCCGATCATGAAAAGTGTTTTGGCACTCAAAGGGTTAAATTAAAACATGGCAGAGCGGCAGTAAATGATATCTTAACTGCCATCAGCGCATAATCATGCCCATTGGGAAGCAAACCCACGCCATGGACTTGATTACTACTCGTCACTCTTCCAACACATGAAATGATCATACGATTAGCCCCAATGTTACCAGCAGCTTGATCAGCCTTGCAAGCAAAAGCACTGTTCAAAATTATTTTGAGTAGAGTTATATCACAAGCAGATACCATTTCCCACACAAGAATCTAGTTTCTACACAGTAGAAGTCCGTCGAAAAGTATTTAACTGTGTTACCCTTTGCCAAGAGATCTCTTACACCAGAGGAAGTTCTAACCTGTGTTCATTTACATCAAGGAGCCGTTCAAGAAAATCTGCAGGGGGCACTACGGGTCATCGTCAAAAAAAAGAAAAAAAAAGAAAAAAAAAGTCATGTATCGTGCCGGTTTCTCTTGTTTAGTCCTGCAGAACGTCTCTAGCAGAGAATTACCAGTTTCTGTGAGACTACCAGGGACTGTTTCATCCTGGGAAAAATACCCCCCTTTTTCTCCAAAGTCTGTCCTGGCCATATCCCTTGCGCTCTCTCTCTCTCTCTCTTCTCTCTCTCTCTCTCTCTCTCTCTCTCTCTCTCTTCTCTCTCTCTCTCTCTTCTCTCTCTTTTCTCTCACGGAAACGAATTATTCTCCTCCACTGTAAACCATTCTGAGACTGTTGTTGTGTACATTTTATTTTCTATTATTGGAAGAAGACACATGGCCGAAAATTAACGCAACCCTTAGTGTACGTGTAGGAACTAAATATTACCATGCACGTCCATGTGCATAATTCTTTGTCTTTTATTTGGCTGTTGTTAAACGTAATCCATGAAGACCTACTCACAGTCGTCAAGAAGCGAAAAATGAAGTCGTGCGGACAGGTGTCCCATTCAGCAGGCCATTGCCAAGACAGTCCTGCAAGAAACAGCCAGAGGAAGCCGCAATAGAAGAAAAAAAAGGAAGAGCTGGGAGGACAATATCCGTGAGTGGACTAAAATGAGCCTAGCAGAATCTCAGCGAACGGTGGAGGACAGGGGCGGATTGAGGAGAGTGGTGGCCAGATCATCAGGGGTGCCCCAACGACAACAGACGATGTCGGGGATAGGTGAGAGGTGGAAGGTGAATTGTAATACCGGACTTATGTGCTATATTTCTGATCAGTGTAATGGATTTCACCTGAAGAAATGGATAGTATCATTGTTCATTGTAAGTATGAGGGTGTTGAATGTAAATTCTGTGAAATCGTACGCATTGTATAATTTTAGTATTCAATCCTTTGAGATCTGTGATGTCGTTCGTTTGTCATCTCTTTCCTTTAAGATCAGTCTCCTTCCTACTTCTGTACTGAGCTGTTTGCTACCAGGATTCGACTGGTCAGTGTGCATGTCTGACACCAACCTGTTCATTGCTTGAATGTCTGTACAGGTCAAACTTTTTCAACGTAAACGAATGTAATAGTCTGATCATGGACCACATCAACTTATTGGAAACAGCATTTAAATCTTAGAATAATGGGTCTCGCCTAGATATAGCGCAGTACGCCACAGTCAGAAATTGAAATGTGTAGACATGTAACACAGAGTCTGACGATGTGAATGCACATATGCTTAAGCAGTTTTGTTTTATTTTGTTCATTGTTTTGGCACTAAACGTATGTGGTTTCACTTTTGTTGTCTGTTTGCATCAACCAGTCTACTGTTCAACCAGGTTACGTGGCCTCTGATGATGAGTTTTATACACTGTTCTACTGTTCTATTGTTTTGGGCATTGGTTGTAACATGTTATGCAAATTTTATTATGTGACATTTAGGTCCAGTACTTCAGACCTTGTGGCTGACTACGTTTGACAGATAATCATTGTACTGTTTAATTTTGTTGTGGGTCAATATGATTATCAGTTGTTGTATGGATAATGTCTTTGGTAATGAATGCTTTGGTATTACTCGTGTAAGTGACCAAAGTGACATAATGTGGATCATTGATCAAAAATAGCTCAGTAATTATGACAGAAATATATGTTGGTAAGTTAAATAAATAAACGTTCTTACTCTACACACATACTTAAGTAAACATGTGGAATGAAGATTTAAAAAACCCCAAAAAAACAGCATCACCAAATCATCAAGGATCAAAACACTTTTAACACACACACACACACACACACACACACACACACACACACACACACACACACACACACACACACACACACACACACACACACACACGCGCGCGCGCGCGCGCGCCGCACGCACGCACGCACGCACGCACGCACGCACGCACGCGCACGCACGCACGCACGCACGCACGCACACACACACACACACACACACACACATAGACACACGCACGCACACACACACACACACACACACACACACACACAACACACACACACACACACACACACACACACACACACACACACACACACACGTGTTGTGTGTGTGTGTGTGTGTGTGTGTGTGTGTGTGTGTGTGTGTGTGTGTGTGTGTGTGTGTGTGTGTGTGTGTGTATGTGTGTGTTTTTCAAGTGAAAAATATGTACCAGTATAGAAATTCCATTTCAACATTTTATAAATTAAAACTTGATGCCTTAAAAACTAAATATACAAACGAAGCAAAATGCATTTGTGGAGAACGAAGAATACCAGCAAGCATCTGCTGTTTGACTTTTTACCTCCTTAACCTCATTTACCACCACCATCAGGCATGTCTTTGTGTGATGTCTTTTTCAGATTTAAAGCTTGCCTTCAATGTTGTTTTCTCTTTAATTGTAGTCCAGTTAAGCATTTATTTTAAGATTATTTGCAGGTGTGTTGTAGGGACGCTTTGAGGGACACATATATGCACTTAGATAACCACGTTATGCATACACTTACTTTAGTCACAGACATTTATGCATCTCTCTCTCTCTCTCTCTCTCTCTCTCTCTCTCTCTCTCTCTCTCTCTCTCTCTCTCTCTCTCTCTCTCTCTCTCTCACTCTCTCTCTCTCTTAGTCTAATATCACATACGTGGAAAGACGTAAAACTGAAATACTACTGCTACTGCTACTGCTACTACTACTACTACTACTACTATACTACTACTACTACTAGTACTACTACTACTACATACACACACAAACACGCGCGCGTGCGTGCATGCGCGCGCGCACACACATGATATGTTTCATTTCCTTAGAAACCAAGCACGTTCAATAAATTCTATGCTGAATAAATGTGAAGACTATCATCAGATGGGGACTTAAGGTTTATTTAGCATTGGACCATACCAATTCAAGAAGAGTAGCTATAATATTTCAAAATTAATTTGCATTCTAAGTTAAAACTTGGTGGAAGATTCAAATGAAATATATATTGTACACAAAAAAGGGTAAACCCGTAATCAAGAAATGTTCGTGGACCAAATCGAGATAATTCTGCATTTTACAGAAAACATTGTGACAATACTTGAAACAGAATTACAAAAGATTAGTATGTAAATTTGTGTGGTTTTATTTTGCATTTGTAAACATGGTAACAGTACCAATAAAAGTATGGGCAATGATTGGAAATATGACAACAGACTTAGTCCTGCCTGATACATAGGATAAAACACTGCCGAAAAAGAAGGAAACACGTGGCGAAATAAAACCTTTAAAGCAGACTGGCCGTGACGTGTTCCTTCTCTCCGACTGCTCCGAATGGTACCACGAACACAGCAATATTCTGTCAGGCTACAGATGTGACCATTCAATGGTGTACTCAGAAGTAAAATTCGAAAAAGAAATAGGACATTGTTCATTCTGAAAGGTAAACGTTTTTTTTGGGTGACAGACAATATGCTGAAGATATAAACACATACATGTATATTGTGAGTATGCATCAGATGAGTATACAAGATCCAAATTACAGAAAAATGCCAAAGCTCAAATTAAATGAAAAAACAAATCATTGTTACTTTCGTGTTTTATTTTCAATCACCAAATTGTAGGAAAAATATGACCTATGCCGGCATTGAAAAGAAAATGTTACAAGAAAAAACAAACACATGTTGCAACGGAAAAATATTTATGAAAGAAAAAAGAAATAACAAATGAAAATGAAATGAAGATATGGAATGGAGAAGAAACAAGAACTATTTGTTCTAGGGGAAAAATGAATGAAGGGTATTATGATTAGACCCATAGCATAAAAGGGAAGAAAACAGTTCCCAGGAAAAGCAAGAAACGTTAACTGAAAACATTTTAATGCCCACAGCTGTCATAATTGTAAGCGCATATCATCCCTAAAGAAGAATAACGCTAGAAGAGGCAGACATGGCACAATACAATTTGCGAAATGGGAAAATCTCCAGCACTGATAGATTTGCAGCTGCGTTTGGGAATGCTCGTGTGTCATGGACAGGGACTTTGTTTCTTTGAAATGTCTGCATCCTCATGACCTCCAGACGTGTAGTGTCCAGCTACACGCTTAATGATAAACATTTTACATCATTTTTTGATTTTGATGTCTGTTCTCTTTGCCAAGCGGTCAGGTACTTGTTCCTTAATATTTTCTTTCAGGACAGCTTGCGTGATGGAAGTAGCCAAACAAGTTTCATTTCGTAACAACTGGTTGCTTACTTTGGTAGTCTGAGCCTGTTGGCAAATGTCTGTTCAGACTTGCCAGAGTTCTATCTCAGTACATGACACACGGGGCGAGATGAGGGCGCACGCGTACTTTCAGCTTGTGTTGGGGTGAGTGAGGGGGAGTGAGCTTTTGTCGTGTGTTCAGTATGTTTGTGCACGAGTGTGCGTGCATGCTGGGGCCTCCTCGCATTATTTGCTCGGCAGTGTGTCGAAAGTAAACCATAGGAAGCTGTCATTCAGTAGTACAAAATACTACAACGGCGTAGGCACATGTGTGTCCAGTACATGTCATCAAGTTGAAGCTGTTCGTTCTAAATGTAAATATACCATCAACACAGAACTGCAGGAAAAAAAATTACTGTCAGCAAAGAGGAAACAAGTCATGTCTCTCTTTTGCATTATACTTACTGTTGAAATCTGAGGATCGTGGGTGTTTAAGAGGCTCTGTGTTGAAGAAGAAAGCAGCAAACACTCAACCACATCGATATATGTGCCATCATTTCATGGTTTGTCTGATGCAGTACTGTAGAAGTCTTACTGACCAGCATTCAGTATTCGTTTGGGCATGTATGGTACAGCAGTAGTGATGTCAATCACATTGAGGGCTGATTGTCCTCTCTCTCTCTCTCTCTCTCTTCTCTCATCTCTCTCTCTCCTCTCTCTCTCTCTCTGTCTCTATTCTAGTGTGGCTCGGGTGCGCAGCAAGATGGCGGAAAGGAAGCAAAGTGTGATGTGAGCTCTCGATTGAAATCAGTGTTTCTACTTGTGGAAGTGTCTAAGCAGTTTTTCTAGTACTGGGAAGCAGACAGCAAATATTAGTAAAAGTGAACTAGGACAAGAATGGTGGAACTGGCCGAGTGGAGAGCCAGGATAGGCCTCTTTGGTGGGTCAACAAAACTGAAAATAAGCAGAGAAAATGGCGACCGATCGAAAGTGCTGGGGATGAGGGAGATTCTGTTGGATGCATTGGACTGTGCTATTTTGCGCTGATGATAAGATGTGCACTGGAGATGGACTATTGTCGCGTTTTGCCGGTATGCAGTCAGCGTCGACTATGAGAAAACAGTCCCCTCTGGTACTGCGAACGGCGCTCGATATAATGTAAACACGCACGATATGATGACGTCATGGATTGACGTAAACAACACACTGCTACGCTGGCTAACAACAACGCAAGTGTATGAAAGGGGCTGTCCATAGTGTGCTTACGTGTGCCTTGGGGGAAAATTCTGTTGACGGTGAACCTCTCATATCTACGGAAAAGATTACTGCTGAGCAATGATGTGGAACGGAATCCCGGACCGAATTCTAGCCCGAGTAGCAGCAACATCAATGAGAAGATAGAAGAATGAGGTTCAGAAGATACAACGCAACTTAGAACCCACATTCACAAATATGGAATCTCAAATGGCACAGATACTCGCGTCTATAAGGAACTTCACAGACACTCAGAACGCGCTCTCCGATTCACTCAGTACCCAGACAGACACGATTAAACAGAATGGATCAAAAACAAACACAAATGGCAGATACGCTTACTCAACTACGCAAAGAACTGGCAGAAACTATTAAAAAAAACACAGAGTAATATGGTAGCAGTAGAGC
>CM031619.1:35756125-35763625 GCA_018398815.1 Conus ventricosus | reverse complement strand
AACGAAGGTATGCAACAAGTGGAACGAAGAAGTCGGCAGAAAGTGTGGAAAGCCATCTGTATGGTTTCCTATAATTCGAAGATGGGTGCTGTCGACAAGGAAGATCTGATGCTGCAACCATACGATTTGACCAGCAAAACAACCAGATGGTACCCAACAAAAAGTATTGACACACCTACTTCAGTTTGCCCTCTTGAATGCATACCAGGTGTTCAAGAAACACAGGCATAGCAACGTGCGTTTTCTCACTTTTCAGTGTCAAGTCATCAGTGATCTGGTGTACACTGACAACTCAGCACCAGAACGAGACCTTCCTCGCAATTAAGACGTTGCACGACTGACAGAGCGCCACTTCCCTGTTAGCATCTCAGAGGCTGTGGGACAGCGGTCCTCTGGCAGAAGACGCAAAGTGTGCTACAAGCAGTGAGAGAGAAAGGAAAGCAGTTTCCTGTATGAACAGTGTCCCTGACAGCCAGCCCTATGTATTTGGTCTCCTCTCAAGGTGTACCACACCAAAAACCACTAAGATATAGTGACAGCTGCCTGCTGTTGTACATATTTAGTGTGTGCATGTATATTTCTTGTGCAGTGTGTTAAAGAAGAACCCAGAACTTCGACAAAAGGAGACGTAGAAAAAACTGCATGAAGACAAGATTCTGTGTCAAAGGGAACCAAAATTTGTGTGACAATGTGACCAATTACCTCATAAGCATAAAAAAG
This sequence comes from Conus ventricosus, assembly GCA_018398815.1. Lineage (NCBI taxonomy): Eukaryota > Metazoa > Mollusca > Gastropoda > Neogastropoda > Conidae > Conus > Conus ventricosus. The sequence continues at coordinate 35,762,905 of CM031619.1, read as the reverse complement.
GTTGAAGAATTCTCCATGTACCTATGCACATATGTGGTTAGAAGGTAATGTTTTCTTTTCAGTTCATTTGTTTAATCTTGTGTGTGAAATTAATGTTATTACATGTTTACCCTGACATACATGAAGAATTTAAAAAAGATGTTAGCATTCAATTTCATTCTAGATACATTGCCAGCAAAAGTGAAATGTCACTATGGGATAGTGTGTACATTTTCCTTCAAGAAAAACAGTACTCTCTTCAAGTAGTGTGGGTAAAAGCTTTTTTTTAATTAGTACCCTCCACGACCGGTAACCCCTTGGCAAATGGTTCCACCTGATCATGAAAAGTGTGTGGCACTCAAAGGGTTAAATTAAAACATGGCAGAGCGGCAGTAACTGATATCTTAACTGCCATCAGCAGCATAATCATGCCCATTGGGAAGCAGCCCACGCCATGGACTTGATTACTACTCGTCACTCTTCCCAACACATGAAATGATCAATACGATTAGCGCAATGTTACCAGCAGCTTGATCAGCCTTGCAAGCAAAGCACTGTTCAAAATTATTTTGAGTAGAGTTATATCACAAGCAGATACCATTTCCCACACAAAGAATCTAGTTTCTACACAGTAGAAGTACCGTCGAAAAGATATTTAACCTGTGTACCCTTTGCCAAGAGCATCTCTTACACCAGAGGAAGTTCTAACCTGTGTTCATATACATCAAGGAGCCGTTCAAGAAAATCTGCAGGAGGCACTACGGGTCATCGTCAAAAAAAAGAAAAAAAAAAAAAAAAAAAGTCATGTATCGTGCCGGTTTCTCTTGATGAGTCCTGCAGAACGTCTCTAGCAGAGAATTACCAGTTTCTGTGAGACTACCAGGGACTGTTTCATCCTGAAATATACCCCCTTCTTCTCCAAAGTCTGTCCTGGCCATATCCCCTTGCGCTCTCTCTCTCTCTCTCTCTCTCTCTCTCTCTCTCTCTCTCTCTCTCTCTCTCTCTCTCTCTCTCTCTCTCTCTCTCTCTCTCTCTCTCTCTCTCTCTCACGGAAACGAATTATTCTCCTCCTACTGTAAACCATTCTGAGACTGTTGTTGTGTACATTTTATATCTATTATTGGAAGAAGACACATGGCCGAAAATTAACGCAACCCTTAGTGTACCGTGTAGGAACTAAATATTACCATGCACGTCCAATGTGCATAATTCTTTGTCTTTTATTTGGCTGTTGTTAATCGTAATCCCATGAAGACCTACTCACAGTCGTCAAGAAGCGAAAAATGAAGTCGTGCGGACAGGTGTCCATTCAGCAGGCCATTGCAAAGACAGTCCTGCAAGAAACAGCCAGAGGAAGCCGCAATAGAAGAAAACAAAGGAAGAGCTGGGAGGACAATATCCGTGAGTGGACTAAAATGAGCCTAGCAGAATCTCAGCGAACGGTGGAGGACAGGGGCGGATTGAGGAGAGTGGTGGCCAGATCATCAGGGGTGCCCCAACGACAACAGACGATGTCGGGGGATAGGTGAGAGGTGGAAGGTGAATTGTAATACCGGACTTATGTGCTTATTTCTGATCAGTGTAATGGATTTCACCTGAAGAAATGGATAGTATCATTGTTCATTGTAAGTATGAGGGTGTTGAATGTAAATTCTGTGAAATCGTACGCATTGTATAATTATAGTATTCAATCCTTTGAGATCTGTGATGTCGTTCGTTTGTCATCTCTTTCCTTTAAGATCAGTCTCCTTCCTACTTCTGTACTGAGCTGTTTGCTACCAGGATTCGACTGGTCAGTGTGCATGTCTGACACCAACCTGTTCATTGCTTGAATGTCTGTACAGGTCAAACTTATCAACGTAAACGAATGTAATAGTCTGATCATGGACCACAATCAACTTATTGGAAACAGCATTTAAATCTTAGAATAATGGGTCTCGCCTAGATATAGCGCAGTACGCCACAGTCAGAAATTGAAATGTGTAGACATGTAACACAGAGTCTGACGATGTGAATGCACATATGCTTAAGCAGTTTTGTTTATTTTGTTCATTGTTTTGGCACTAAACGTATGTGGTTTCACTTTTGTTGTCTGTTTGCATCAACCAGTCTACTGTTCAACCAGGTTACGTGGCCTCTGATGATGAGTTTTATACACTGTTCTACTGTTCTATTGTTTTGGGCATTGGTTGTAACATGTTATGCAATTGTATTATGTGACATTAGGTCCAGTACTTCAGACCTTGTGGCTGACTACGTTTGACAGATAATCATTGTACTGTTTAATTTTGTTGTGGGTCAATATGATTATCAGTTGTTGTATGGATAATGTCTTTGGTAATGAATGCTTTGGTATTACTCGTGTAAGTGACCAAAGTGACATAATGTGGATCATTGATCAAAAATAGCTCAGTAATTATGACAGAAATATATGTTGGTAAGTTAAATAAATAAACGTTCTTACTCTACACACATACTTAAGTAAACATGTGGAATGAAGATTTAAAAAACCCCAAAAAAACAGCATCACCAAATCATCAAGGATCAAAACACTTTTAACACACACACACACACACACACACACACACACACACACACACACCACACACACACACACACACACACACACACACACACACACACGCGCGCGCGCGCGCGCGCGCACGCACGCACGCACGCACGCACGCACGCACGCACGCACGCACGCACGCACGCACGCACGCACGCACCACACACACACACACACACACACACAATAGACACACGCACGCACACACACACACACACACACACACACACACACACACACACACACACACACAACACACACACACACACACACAACACACGTGTGTGTGTGTGTGTGTGTGTGTGTGTGTGTGTGTGTGTGTGTGTGTGTGTGTGTGTGTGTGTGTGTGTGTGTGTGTGTATGTGTGTGTTTACAAGTGAAAAATATGTACCAGTATAGAAATTCCATTTCAACATTTTATAAATTAAAACTTGATGCCTTAAAAACTAAATATACAAACGAAGCAAAATGCATTTGTGGAGAACGAAGAATACCCAGCAAGCATCTGCTGTTTGACTTTTTACCCCCTTAACCTCATTTACCACCACCATCAGGCATGTCTTTGTGTGATGTCTTTTCAGATTTAAAGCTTGCCTTCAATGTTGTTTTCTCTTTAATTGTAGTCCAGTTAAGCATTTATTTTAAGATTATTTGCAGGTGTGTTGTAGGGACGCTTAGAGGGACACATATATGCACTTAGATAACCACGTTATGCATACACTTACATAGTCACAGACATTTATGCATCTCTCTCTCTCTCTCTCTCTCTCTCTCTCTCTCTCTCTCTCTCTCTCTCTCTCTCTCTCTCTCTCTCTCTCTCTCTCTCTCTCTCTCTCTTAGTCTAATATCACATACGTGGAAAGACGTAAAACTGAAATACTACTGCTACTGCTACTGCTACTACTACTACTACTACTACTACTACTACTACTACTACTAGTACTACTACTACTACATACACACACAAACACGCGCGCGTGCGTGCATGCGCGCGCGCACACACATGATATGTTTCATTTCCTTAGAAACCAAGCACGTTCAATAAATTCTATGCTGAATAAATGTGAAGACTATCATCAGATGGGGACTTAAGGTTTATTTAGCATTGGACCATACCAATTCAAGAAGAGTAGCTATAATATTTCAAAATTAATTTGCATTCTAAGTTAAAACATTGGTGGAAGATTCAAATGAAATCATATTATTGTACACAAAAAAGGGTAAACCCGTAATCAAGAAATGTTCGTGGACCAAATCGAGATAATTCTGCATTTACAGAAAACATGTGACAATACTTGAAACAGAATTACAAAAGATTAGTATGTAAATTTGTGTGGTTTTATTTTGCATTTGTAAACATGGTAACAGTACCAATAAAAGTATGGGCAATGATTGGAAATATGACAACAGACTTAGTCCTGCCTGATACATAGGATAAAACACTGCCGAAAAAGAAGGAACACGTGGCGAAAATAAAACCTTTAAAGCAGACTGGCCGTGACGTGTTCCTTCTCTCCGACTGCTCCGAATGGTACCACGAACACAGCAATATTCTGTCAGGCTACAGATGTGACCATTCAATGGTGTACTCAGAAGTAAAATTCGAAAAAGAAATAGGACATTGTTCATTCTGAAAGGTAAACGTTTTTTTCTGGGTGACAGACAATATGCTGAAGATATAAACACATACATGTATAATGTGAGTATGCATCAGATGAGTATACAAGATCCAAATTACAGAAAAATGCCAAAGCTCAAATTAAATGAAAAAACAAATCATTGTTACTTTCGTGTTTTATTTTCAATCACCAAATTGTAGGAAAAATATGACCTATGCCGGCATTGAAAAGAAAATGTTACAAGAAAAAACAAACACATGTTGCAACGGAAAAATATTTATGAAAGAAAAAGAAATAACAAATGAAAATGAAATGAAGATATGGAATGGAGAAGAAACAAGAACTATTTGTTCTAGGGGAAAAATGAATGAAGGGTATTATGATTAGACCCATAGCATAAAAGGGAAGAAAACAGTTCCCAGGAAAAGCAAGAAACGTTAACTGAAAACATTTTAATGTCACAGCTGTCATAATTGTAAGCGCATATCATCCCTAAAGAAGAATAACGCTAGAAGAGGCAGACATGGCACAATACAATTTGCGAAATGGGAAAATCTCCAGCACTGATAGATTTGCAGCTGCGTTTGGGAATAGCTCGTGTGTCATGGACAGGGACTTTGTTTCTTTGAAATGTCTGCATCCTCATGACCTCCAGACGTGTAGTGTCCAGCTACACGCTAATGATAAACATTTTACATCATTTTTTGATATGATGTCTGTTCTCTTTGCCAAGCGGTCAGAGTACTTGTTCCTTAATATTTTCTTTCAGGACAGCTTGCGTGATGGAAGTAGCCAAACAAGTTTCATTTTCGTAACAACTGGTTGCTTACTTTGGTAGTCTGAGCCTGTTGGCAAAATGTCTGTTCAGACTTGCCAGAGTTCTATCTCAGTACATGACACACGGGGCGAGATGAGGGCGCACGCGTACTTTCAGCTTGTGTTGAGTGAGTGAGTGAGTGAGCTTTTGTCGTGTGTTCAGTATGTTTGTGCACGAGTGTGCGTGCATGCTGGGGCCTCCTCGCATTATTTGCTCGGCAGTGTGTCGAAAGTAAACCATAGGAAGCTGTCATTCAGTAGTACAAAATACTACAACGGCGTAGGCACATGTGTGTCCAGTACATGTCATCAAGTTGAAGCTGTTCGTTCTAAATGTAAATATACCATCAACACAGAACTGCAGGAAAAAAAATTACTGTCAGCAAAGAGGAAACAAGTCATGTCTCTCTTTTGCATTATACTTACTGTTGAAATCTGAGGATCGTGGCTGTTTAAGAGGCTCTGAGTTGAAGAAGAAAGCAGCAAACACTCAACCACATCGATATATGTGCCATCATTTCATGGTTTGTCTGATGCAGTACTGTAGAAGTCTTACTGACCAGCATTCAGTATTCGTTTGGGCATGTATGGTACAGCAGTAGTGATGTCAATCACATTGAGGGCTGATTGTCCTCTCTCTCTCTCTCTCTCTCTCTCCTCTCTCTCTCTCTCTCTCTCTCTCTCTCTCTGCTCTCTATTCTAGTGTGGCTCGGGTGCGCAGCAAGATGGCGGAAAGGAAGCAAAGTGTGATGTGAGCTCTCGATTGAAATCAGTGTTTCTACTTGTGGAAGTGTCTAAGCAGTTTTTCTAGTACTGGGAAGCAGACAGCAAATATTAGTAAAAGTGAACTAGGACAAGAATGGTGGAACTGGCCGAGTGGAGAGCCAGATAGGCCTCTTTGGTGGGTCAACAAAACTGAAAATAAGCAGAGAAAATGGCGACCGATCGAAAGTGCTGGGGATGAGGAGATTCTGTTGGGATGCATTGGACTGTGCTATTTTGCGCTGATGATAAGATGTGCACTGGAGATGACTATTGTCGCGTTTTGCCGGTATGCAGTCAGCGTCGACTATGAGAAAACAGTCCCCTCTGGTACTGCGAACGGCGCTCGATATAATGTAAACACGCACGATATGATGACGTCATGGATTGACGTAAACAACACACTGCTACGCTGGCTAACAACAACGCAAGTGTATGAAAGGGGCAGTCCAAGTGTGCTTACGTGTGCCTTGGGGAAAATTCTGTTGACGGTGAACCTCTCATATCTACGGAAAAGATTACTGCTGAGCAATGATGTGGAACGGAATCCCGGACCGAATTCTAGCCCGAGTAGCAGCAACATCAATGAGAAGATAGAAGAAGAGGTTCAGAAGATACAACGCAACTTAGAACCCACATTCACAAATATGGAATCTCAAATGGCACAGATACTCGCGTCTATAAGGAACTTCACAGACACTCAGAACGCGCTCTCCGATTCACTCAGTACCCAACAGACACGATAAACAGAATGGATCAAAAACAAACACAAATGGCAGATACGCTTACTCAACTACGCAAAGAACTGGCAGAAACTATTAAAAAAAACACAGAGTAATATGTAGCAGTAGAGCATTTAGGAGAAAAACTGGGCACCACGTGGGATAAACTGGATTGCATTGACGAGAACGGATGCTAGAGAGTTTTCCAGGAGGAATAATGTGAAGCTATTTGGAATAAAGGAAACCAGGTGAGACTGTGAAAAACATGAAAGAGCTACTGCAAACAATTGCCAGACAAGACTAAATTGAGAGG
>CM031619.1:35742150-35756025 GCA_018398815.1 Conus ventricosus | reverse complement strand
GGGTTTTTTTTTTTGAGGGGCAAAAAACGGTTTTTTTGGCGGGTAGAGCGGGGCTTCTTATGTTCTCTGCAAGCTAGAAGTTTGTCTACAAACCAAAAAATTACGCCCCAAGTGTTGTAAGAAAAAAACTACCCAAAGAATTTTATTGAAACCGCACTAGCAGAACAATAGAAATGTTTAGAGAGCAAGGGTCACATTAGAAAGGGTTTAAGGGGCCTTGGTTTTTGCTTTAGTACTGGTGATGGTTTAGGGCGGCGGTGGTCAAAGCCATTTCCCTCACCCCCAAATCGCCCCCCTTCCCACCTGATAAATAGGGAAAAAAAAACAGCTTGATCATCTTGTGGGTTTATTAAAAAAATTAGCGTAAAGCTGGACGTTTGGGTTATTAGGGGGCGTTTTTTTGCGGCTTTTGTTTCTGAAAGCAAAGTAGTTGGCTTTAGGGCCGAGCACTTTGGTCATTAGTTTCTTAATAGTTGGGGGGTTAATTTTTAGTAGAAAAAGACCAAGTAACCCTAGGAGAATCCAAAACAAGTGCTGTTTTTCATATTCATGGTCATTATTTTTTTTGACTTCGTGGTTTCGGGTCTTTAGGCTTTGGACCCGGGGTTTGGATGACTTTTTTTGGGGGGGGGCCGGCTGTTCGAGAGAGTTCTTTGTGTTCAGCAAAGAAGGGGGTTTTTAAACCTCTTGGGCTGCATTGCCAGGTGGGGAAGGCGTGTTTATGCAGGGGCCCCTCCCCCCTGCTTAGCGCTGTAACAGCGCCCCTGTCAGCGTGCAAAAAACAAGCCCGCGCTTGTTTTCCCCCTGCTGCGCGGGGAAAAAAAAAGGGGTTGTCGTTTGACAATTCGTTGTTGTCGTGAAAAATATAATACTTTTCCCCCCTTTGGCGACGTATTGGCGAATTGCAGAAATTTTTTAATCCCAAACTCGACTAGGTTTTTTTTCTGCGAGAACGAAGAAAAACAGGTATTGTGTGCAAAAGTTGTTGGCAACTTACAAAATGAAATAAACAAAACGATCAAAAAATCACTCGGCTTTATGCAAGATTATTTTCCCCCATTGATTAGTTACAAGTTTGATACAGCTCTGCTAGCTAAAACAGCAAAAGTCGGATCCTTAAGTTTAAAGCTTGTTTGACCCAAAAAATTGCGCAATGTAATGCATGGAGTTTCATGCAGCTGAACTTTGCGCAAACCCCCATGACGACCAAGTCTCAGCTTTGCTTCAACCTGTAAGTGTTTTGTTTCGAACAAATTTAACCCGTTTTCTTCTGTAATAAAAAGCAAAATCAAAAACAGCTCAGTTTCGATTTTTTTCATGCACACACACACACCAACACCACCCCCAACACACACACACCAACACACCAATATGGGTGGGTCACCTTGGGTATGACTATTTGCGCAAACAATCTGTGTGTGGTGTGTGTGGTGTGTGTGTGTGGGTTGTGTGTGTTGTTGGTGTGTTGTGTGTGTGTGTCTGTGTGTGTGTCTGGTGTGTGTTGTGTGTCATGCGTGCGCGTGCGGCGTGGTGTGTGTGTTGTGTGTGAACTGGGAACGCATTCCTTTTTAAAAATATCGAGACGGTGTGCGCATAAAAAAATCAAAAATATGCATGGGATCTTCCAAGCAGCCCGGCTGACCCTTGAAAAACCCCTGGCCCATGCCCAAAAGCCGGTAGGAGCCCTATAGAAAACGTCCACCAGTACCACGCGTCAGTATCCCCCCTGCTATAAGACCGTGAAACCGGCAAAGCGAGTTCGCGGGACCTGGCCTCGCTCGAAATAGACACAACACTGTCCAGATTTCACATAGTGCTTGTGAAAGGGAAAGGTGTGCTTGTGGTGTTTTGTTGGGGTGGGGGGGGAGGGGCGGGGGGGGGGGGGTAGTGAGAAGCCTGCCGAGGGGGTTTTGTGTGGAGGGAGAGGAGAGAGGGATTGATGGCTGGCAGTGCAAATCGGGGAAAAAAAAGTATTTCATTTATTGTCTTTAATTCATTTTAAAAAAAAACTAAAAAAATTTAACGACTCTTTACTAGGAGAAAAATAAAACATGAAAGGCAACACACACGCACGCACGCACACAACAACACCCACACACAAACCCCCACACCACACACAACACACCAAATATATCATAAATAAAAAATGCAAAACTACTGTGTCAGTTTGCTCTTCTCTCAGGAAAAGTATCCTGGATTCCCTTTGCCAATACTGTTTTCCTGTAGCATGCTTTTTACATGGGATGTGCATGTAGCATGTTTATTTTTTAACACTATAAGTGGTTCAGCAGTCAAAAAACTGATTGATGTAACAGCTTGTGGTAAAACCTTACAAAAGAACACAAAAACCAAAGAACACAAACCCCCACAAACACCCCACACACACACACAAAACACACCCACCACTCACATAGGATACAAAACTTACTCAACACGAACACACACGCACGCACACACAACACTTGATGTACCCACACACACAAAGAGTGAGTTGAGAGAGATGAGAGAGAGAGGAGAGAGAGAGAGAGTGAGAGAGAGAGAGAGAGTGCACAGAATCATGAAGAGAAGAAATGTGAAGGATGTGCTCTTGCACACAGGACTAATGCAAGTTGTTGAGACAGAACTTCTTTACATAATTTGTCACACTAAACACACTCTCACACACAGCACACGACACACCTCAACATACAAACACACACACAACATATATATTTCTCTCTCTCTACGCTCTCTCTCCATCTCTATCTCTCGCGGTTTCTCGCTATCTCTCATTCTCTCTTCTTCTCACACTACTATCACACACAACACACCATGAACACACACACAACCACACACACACACACCACACACACTCACACCATGAGAGAGAGAGAAGTGAGACGAGTGAGAGAGAGGAGAGAGAGAGAGGTGGAGAGTGAGAGTCAGCTGAGAGAGAGAGAGAGAGAGCACAGAATCTCAACAGTTTTGCGCCGACACACACACAACACACACACAACACAACACACAACTCACACACACTCACACCACACTCTCTCTCTCTCTCTCTCTCTCTCCTCTCCCTCTCATCTCTCTCGCACCACACAACATACACACACCACACACACACACACACACACACTCACACACAACACAACACACTCACACACTCGCACACACACACAGTCACAGACACAGACAGCAAAGACAAACACCCACACACACACACAATCTAAACACACACACTCACACACACACACAACACCTCACTCTACACACACCCCAAAATGCTAATGCTCAACATATGGGATTCCTTCATGTTGTCCAAGGTGGCCATGCACATCTTAATAACACTGCCTATGCCACATTGTCCACTGGTCACGCCGTTAATTTGGCACACAAATTGTCCTCTGATCACACATTATTTGGCACAACGTTTTGTGCACTTGTCTCTTTTTACAAGGTCACGGCTTTGCTGCTGGTGTCACCTTATTGTAGAAGTGTATCGGGTGCTTCTGGCTCTCTCAGATCAACGTTCATGATCAGTTGACATAATGATTTTAATTAACTTTGTGATGTGCACTCAAAATCTTTAGCAGTTGTGAATTATATTTTGTACTTACATAGTAATTTTATTATACATATGTTAAATCACTGGGAGCTGGTGGGATGAGCGCACTCCACAACACGGCACACACACACACACACACACACACACAAAAGTGATGCCTGCTTTGCACTGACTGATGGGCCAGCTCTGATCGAAAGTTGTCCAGATTTCTCTGACATTTTCTTATTATCAAGTGCAAACACGGTCGATCTTAATTTTGCGGTCGGGTCAGGTTTGCTAGCGTGTTTTCAGCGTCATGTGTTTTGGTAACATTTCATCCAAATTGCTGTAGACTGCTTGCCCTCTTCATCATTCTCAAAATGTCTATATGTAACAAACGCGAGAGTTCTGTGGCATAGGTTTTTAACATTAATCTCACACCAAACCGTCTATTTTCTCCTTTCGTAACACGCGTTCTCCACAAAAGTCGACACATAGAATTCAGTCTAGCACACGTGCGATCTGAATTCGTGCTGCTCACTTAGGCCTACCGCTGACTGCGGAGACGCCATTGTTCAACTGTTGGGTCACTTACGTCAAACTATTAACAACAAATCACACTTTAATAGTTTTGAAATCGTGTTATAAAACACATCACAGACACTAAGCTCACTTAACATAATCCTCAGGCAACCCGAAATGAAACATAAAACATCCGGGATTTAGTTGTATCCGAAGTTTGGAAAACAAACAAAATCAGTCTCAAGCACTGCTCTCTGCTAACCTATCAAATAGGAAGGGAGCCAACTGTGTGCATGGCTACGCCTAGCATCGCCAATCTGGTCTGGGTCAGGGGTCACGACAGTGCTGGACTAATGTTTCAGTCTCGCAGGAAAGGAACAGGTCGTTGGGGTATTCCTTGTTTGTTTTACAGCTTGCAATTATAATAATGGCTTCAGAATTTATTTCGTTTTTCCCGCCTTTATGTTCATGGCCTGCCACAGGATTTCATTATTGTAGTGTATTTATTGTGCCTATCTGGAGCCTGAGGTCAGAAGGCAGCATGTATTAAAACGCAGTACCCAAACAGCAAAGTCTACTTTCGATCTTGCGTATTGTAAATCATTTTGGTTCTCTTTTATATTTCTTGAAGGTAAATCAATGTAGAGTTAATGGCGTCCTCCTAAATTTGCAAGTATTGTTTTTGTTGATCTAAACCAGTAGAGGATCAAGTTATGCTCGATCTCGTTTTGCTTGCGAACCTAGCAACACCAAACGTAAGTACGAATTAGAGTCGTTGATTCGTTCTATTTCCTGATTTAGTTTAGACCCTTAGAAGTGTTTAAGATATATGTTGTGTCCCATGCTGTTTTATTGCTCTTGCTCTATGACCCGAGTGGTGAACAGCGGTACCTGAAGAGAAAGATGGTAGGGAGGATACCAGTTATAGTTTTTTTTCTGTGCTGCCCAAAATTAAGGGGTGCCTAGACCATGATTAAGATCCAACTTTTGTCTAATGTCTGTCTTTACATTATATGAATGCGGTTACAGATCCTTTCAAAAGCTTCATGTCTTTTCTGTTGCTGATAATGGATAACCGGTTAGTCTTTCGGTAATGGCGCCTTGCACAGTTCAGACAAAAATACGTCTGAAGTTTGTAATAGAAAGAAATCCTGGCTACAATGACCTCACCAAAGGATTAGGATGATTTTAAATGATCAGCATACGATTCTACTCCACACCCAGTTGCTGCCACAACACACAGAACATATGTTTACTGGTTTGATTAATAACTGCTATCGGATGACCTAAACCACACTTTAGGGATATGGTCGATTTTAATAGGGGTTTAAGATAGCTCTTCAATGGAGTACTAACCTTTACTTGAATGGTGTCTGACTGAGTCACAGAAATGTCAAGAGTATCAGTTGTCTATATTTTAATGATTGTAGTGTGCAGGTCCCCCAACAGAATATTTTGCATCTGTATATTTTTTGCATAATTTTTTATTTTCGTTTTAAATTTGTTTGTAACAATAACAACTCAAGATCCAACCCGTCGTTTTTCGGCAACATGAATATGATAACGATTGTGAACCAGAATGGTCACACTCCGTTGAAATATTTTACAAGTCGTATGGTTTAATATTGGTGAGGAATCCAAGATAATAATTCGATTCTAAAAGCTTGACAAATCAGCGTCAAAGTTAGCCAGTTACAATACTGATGGTTATTACGGGTTTTGCTCACAAAGAAGCAATGAGTAACTTCAACTTGCTCTCTTCAAACTTAACAATGAAATTGAAAACAATGTTCACATTCAAGCCTGAAGAAGAAGTAGTTTACTATTTGATAAAGAGCTTGCTAAAATGCCTAGGCTTGCAGCTGACAATCATAGATTTAGAGTTACTACCAGACAAAACTATTTGGGGGGACATCCGCTCGATCTTGCATTAATTCATTACTCTATGGTCATTTGACGAGCTGAGCAATGATTGAAAATTGTTTTGATGGAAGGCCTCAAACTGTTTGAGAGCTCTTCATCTGGAAAGCTGCATATTGCGATTATGAAATTATACAATTCCCCTAATATACGTTTTTTAAACGATTAGTGTGTGGAAGGGTCGGATCCTTTTAATATAAAAATTGCAGTACATAATACGGGAAAAGTACGTGACATGTTGATAACCTGCACATGTTTAGAAATCAAAATATTAAGTTTGGACTAAAAATAATGTCGCCCACGTGGGCACGGAAGAAGCAGGAGTTACTTTAGCGCCTGTTGAGGTGTTTACTTCTAGAATTAAAAAGACCTTGCAGGTCGGGGTTGCGACTCTTTGAAACAGAATGGTGAGTAGGCGCTTTGTATGGTTTTGAAGTACACTAAAGATGGTGATTATAAACGCAAACGAGGTTGGCGACAACAAAACGTTTCCAAAAACTAGAACAACTGCGTAATGTAGAAGCAAATAATGCTGGCCAGTATGAATATAAAATAGTTCGAAAACCTGACAGCAAATGGCACTTAGAACCATATTTAGAAGGGGATATAAAATTTGAATTCATAAGCCCATTTACATTTTTTAGCCGTCAAAAAAGTTTTAGAAAAGCATTCCAACTCTGGCCCTTTACATGTAAGTCTTATGCCAGAGGACAATAGTGGGAAAGAGATTGAAATAAAGCCGTATGGGAATAAACAGTACATTTCCCCCACAGAAGTAGAATCGGTTTTGAAAAGATGCTTCTACAAAATTACAGTTCATTCCACAAATGAAATTAGGAGACACGTTCACAATGATTTTGAAATTTCTGTCTAAAAAGATGAGGAGAGGGATGGGGTTGTGGCGTTAGTGACGTCCTTTTAAAAGGAATTCTAATTAGCTGGCAAAACTTAGACGTTGAAAAACTTAAAGTTACTGTCGTCGTTCTTAACAACGGTGGGAGATTAAGGTCATTACAACCAATGACAAAATCAATATTAGTCTAAATAGAAGCAATCTCAGAGAACTGACTTGGATTAATCTTACACATTTAGATCTTATAGGATTTTATTATACTGAACAAGTTTTGACAGAAAGTATAATAAAAACAATAACTGGATTAAATTAAATTCTGTTATAAAACTATGGAGCAGTTTAAACTTATGACAAAAAACTCCTCATTGTTCATTGATTTTGGGCAGACTGGTTGTGGAAAAACAATATTTGTCCTAGACCTATTACAAACAGTTTATCGCTATAATTTTGATTATATTGTAATTTTCTGTCCAACGCTTAAATGGAAAACAAAGCATATCATGATAGAAAGTTTATATGGACAGATGATGACGTTATATTTAGTTGATCCTAGCAATAAACTGAGTGAGTGTTTAGAACTCTTTTGTAGACTGTTTTGAAGGAACGCAGACACTATTTATTATAGATGACTGTTCAGCAGAACGAGACATAGTTAAAAAAAGAACCACTTTGTCAAAACTAGCTTTCAGCGGAAGACATGCTGGGATAAGTGTGTGGATTTTATGTCAAAAATATAACTCAGTTTTAAAAGACTTTAGAGAACAGTTAAAGACTGTAGTTTTATTTCACATGAAAGACAGAGACGCATTTGATGAATGTATGCGTGAAAATGATGTTATTGAAAATGATCAGGAAAAACGCAGGATTAAGCAAAAACTAAAATCTGAAAAGTTTAGTAAATTAGTATTGAAAACGGATAATCCTACACAGTTGTTTTGTTTGTAGGGTTTACTAGTTAGAGAACTAATAAATGCCCATCCTAGGGCAAACCGCCCAAAACTGGTTGAGGGCGGTTGAGCTAGGATGGGCATTTATTAGTTCTCTCTAGAAAATATTGTTGATTCCAGTATAACTTTTAAATGATGGTCGAGTTACTCGAATCCCAGATGTATCAACACACAAACCAGCTGCTATAGACTTGTCGCTGGTATCTCCAAATCTAGCAATTGATTGCGATTGGTCCACTGGAGAAGACTGCCTTGGAAGTGATCACCTTCCAATCACAATAAATTGAATGATGAAATTAACACTGACATATCAGATGTTGAAGACAAAATCCCAAATTATAATTATAAATTAGCCCAATGGGAAGCTTTTGCAAATAGTCTGATGACATATGATACAACGTCGGTTGAAGATGACAACATTGATGTTTTTTATTTCAAATTTTGCCAAAAATATTGATTCAAGCTGCTGATAGTGCTTTCCAAGGAGTAGATAAAGGAAATTTTGGTAAATTTTTCGGTAACGTGTGGTGGACTGAAGAAGCCGATTAGCTGTAAAATCAAAACGTCAGGCTTTTAAAAGGTGGATCCGAAATAAGACTGAAGAAAATTTTCAGACTATGAAACAGGAAAAAAAAAACAACTGTAATAAAATAATTGCTCAAGCAAAAAAGACATACTGGGATGAATTTTGTAAGAAGGAAATAACAAATCAAAAGACATGTTTAAAGTGTGCAAAAAAAAGTAAAAGAAATGAAAAAAGGTCACAAAAAAACAACTTTACCCAATTAAGCTAGAAAAGGAATTTCCTACCTTTTTATGAAAAAGCTGAGGCTTTTGTTGATTTCTTTTCTCAGAATATTTTGTCTTCATCTCTACAGGCAGAAAATGAGCAATATAGATTGAAAGAGGAACAAAAAGAGGACTATTGGGATCCAGATCCAGTTCAGATCATTTTGTGAATTCTCCTATCCAGGTCTCAGAATTGTCAGAAGCTTTATCATCATCTCATCTCATAACTCAGCATTTGGTCTAGATGGCATTTTTTATCAGATGCTAAGTCATCTGCCGCCTTCCTGGAAACATGTACTACTCTCGTTGTTCCAAAAATGTTGGAATAATGGCGCTCCCCATAAGATTTGGAAGAGTTCGGTGGTCATACCAGTTCTGAAAGAAGGCAAGATAAATACTTCTGTAAGCAGTTATAGACCAATCTCTTTGTCTTCTCATGTCGGAAGCTTCTGGAAAAAATTGTATTGAAGCGTCTGATGTACTATTGTTGAAAAGAACTATTTGCTTCCAGTCCAGCATGCTGGTTTTAGAAAGGGTCGATGCACTACAGACCATCTTGTAAAACTTACAAATCAAATTAAAAAAAACAGTTTGCCAACAGAAAATGTACGAGGGCTACATATTTTGATGTTAAAAAAGCCCACGACATTGTTTGGCATGCTAGGTTGCTTTACAAATTAAAAAAGATTGGTATTTTAGGCAACATGTATTCTTACATAAAAAGTTTCTTAATGGACAGACATATATGTACACGAATTGGTAAGATATATTCTTCCTTCAGGTACATTAATATTGGTATCCCCCAAGGATCAATTATTGCTCCAATTTTTGTTTTCAATTCTCCTTTATGATCTTCCTTCTGCGCTGTCCAAAAATATCCAGTAGTTCAGTATGCTGATGACATCGCAATATAGATGCATTATGTTGAAGAAAACATACAAAGAAGAGGTCAATTAATCATGTGCAGAAGTCAAATCAATATGGATTGGACAATTTATCGGCATATATGAAAGAAAATGGGCTAGAATTATCTGGTGAAAAAACCTGTTTAATATGTTTAACAATGGAGAAAATCCGCCTGTAAATCCCAACCTTGAATATAAATGCCACTTTGTTGCAATATCAGAAATCAGTCAATTTTCTGGGAGTCCTTTTAACACCAAAACTAAGCTGGAAAATGCACACAGAAAATTGTTATCTAAAGCTAGAACTAGACTGAATTTTCTTAAAATTGTTAATTTGCCAGCCTTGGGGTCAAAATACTAAAACCCTTTTGCGTCTGTCTTTGGCTCTTGTCCGCTCCAAGTTAAAGTATGGACAAGAAGTTTATTTTTTAGCGCCAAAGTATCTTTTAAAAAAGTTACAAAGTATTGACAGTAAAGCTATTAAATTAGTTTAGGAGTTTCCTGTACAAACAAATACATATAAGAGCTACAAAGCGGCGGGAAAATCTTACCTTTATCGAAGCAAAGATGTCTAGAAGTAGCCAAATATGTGATTCGAAGCTTGTCAGTAAAAAATTCAGTTACTGGTGATATTTTTGTAAATTCGAATAAAGATTTTCCAAGTAGAGCCAAGGAAATTTCATATATTCAGCCAATTATGAATATTACCGCTGAAATTATGTCTAAGTGTAATGTAGATTTAACATCGATTCCAGAGTTCCCACAGTTCCAATAATGCCTCCTTGGGAACACTTGAGTGGAAATTTTGATTATGAGTATACGGTCTCAAAGAAAAAAGGAAAATATTAACATTGTAGAGAACGATGTGAAAGAACACCTAGAAAATTCATATCCTAATCACCTTAAAATCTATACTGATGGTTCAGTTATGGACACAGGTGACAGCGGTTCTGGTTTCGTTATTCCAAGTCTGAATATAGGAAAACATTTTCATCTCGGAAAGGATTTTCAATATTCACTGCAGAACTGTATGCTATACTGATAGCTTTATTTTGTGTATATATACTCCAATATCCTTTTTAGTGTGCTGTTTTGTGTTGATTCCAAGTCTTTTTGCAAGCACTGCAAAACTTGGGATTGTAAGGCCAGAAAAGATTTACTATTTTGAAGTAAGGTACTGATACACTGTATTATGTCTCAGGGTATAATCGTAGACTTCTGTTGGATTCCTTCACATTGTGGTCTCAGAGGGAATGAATAGCAGATAATCTAGCTAAACTTGGTGCACAAAACTGTTCAGTATGTGTGCTAATTTGCCATTACATCCTTCCAAGTGTGAAATACTATTCAACCTGGAACACTACGTTTACAAAACCCTTTTCTGTGAAAAATGCTACACACTGCCTAGCTGCTCACGCCATCTTGCTAAGATTAAACACAAAATTAAGCTGAACACATGGAAGACCAAAATTTTCCCGAAGTTGTGTGTCTGTGGTAAATTCATCTCTGTGCATCACCTTCTATTAGATTGTCCAGTTTTAACTAAAATGTATAAGGCGAAAGGTATCAATCTTGACAAATATGAAAATGAGAGTCAAGTTCTGTCTGACTCATGCATAATTGAGTTTGCCGCCACTTTTAGCCAGTTTTTGATGAAGCTAGACTATTATGAGGGTCCTTAACTGATATGCTGTTTTCTTTTTCATAAGTGTATGCAGATGTATGTGTTAAAATGACTTTAAGTGTTGTTGTTTTTTTCTTTGTTTGTTTGGTTTTTTTTCCGTCTAATATCATCTGCCGGATGAAAAAACGTAAAATTAAACCACCCCCATAGAATAATCTGGGCTATCCTCTTAATCATTGCAAATCTCTGTGATGCGTAACTAGGAAAGTGTGTCTAATTGCAAAGTGAGACGACTGCAGGCAGAAATCTAAACAAATCTTAAATAAATGTTAGCGAACCGCCCAGAGAAACGTGGACAAACGAGTCAAAAGACAAAACACAACGCGTTCCGACCTCTTAGGTCTTCCTCATGCAGAAACAAACGAATAAAACAACAAAAATTCACTTAGCTTTGATCGCTTCAGATCGCTTCAGAGTTCAGCGCAGGGAAGAAGGCGTACATTCCTATTGTCTTCTGTTTGAATGGTCCATCCGTCTATCACATCTATAATTATATCTTTATTCACGGCGTAGGTTCGACGCGAGAAAAATAGTAATCCAAGAGCGAACAAAAGAAAATAATTACATGAATAAAAACACGAACCAAACAAGGAGATGCTAAGAGCAATAAAGAAAAATACAGAGAGAGAGAGAGAGGTGGGGGGGAGGGAGGGAGGGAGAGAGATTGAGAGTGGAGGATGGGGGGGGGGGGAGAGAAATGAACACAATAACTCAAATAATTTTATTATAAGACCAGTCACCCCTTGATACTTGAACTATGATGATTGTATTCTAGCAAGATGGTGCAAAAGTGTACGTTTCACATGTTTTGGTGGTGGTGGTGGTGGTGGTGGTGGTGGTGGGGTGTGTGTGTGTGTGTTGTGTGTGTGTGTGTGTGTGTGTGTGTGTGTGTGTGTGTGTGTGTGTGTGTGTGTGTTTCGTGTACGTGTGTATGTGTGAGTGTGGAGGTGTGCGTGCGCGTGCGTGTGTGCGTGCATGCGTGAGTACGTGCGTTTGTGTGTGTGTGTGTGTGTGTGTGTGTGTGTGTGTGTGTGTGTGTGTGTGTGTGTGTGTGTGTGTGTGTGTGTATGTGTGTGTGTGTGTATGTGTGTGTGTGTGTGTGTGTGTGCGTGCGTGCATGCGCGCACGTGTGTGTGTGTGTGTGTGTGTGTGTGTATGTGTGTGTGTGTGTGTGTGTGTGTTTGTGTGTGTGTGCGTGTCTGAGAGAGAGAGAGAGAGAGAGAGAGAGAGAGAGAGAGAGAGAGAGAGAGAGAGAGAGAGAGAGAGAGAGATTCAAATCATGTCAAGTGAAGTGAAGAACACTCTGTAATCTCCAAAGAGAAAATATGAGTGGCCTTAAAACATGTCTATGGATCTAAATTTCACAAATCACAACTACCCATCCACCCCACCCATCCACCCCCCCACTCCCCCCACAAACACAGAATAAGATTCACACAGAAATATATATCATATCATATCATATCATATCATATCATATATACAAACAATTTTCTGAACTGGTTCTTAATTGAAAGTTCAGTTTTGATTCAGGAGTTTGATGGAATTGGGACAAAACTGTTTTTAGTTCTACTTCTTTTGAATTTTGAAGTTTGGAATCTTTATCTACATGGCAGAACATTGTAGTGTTGAAAGAACCTGAGAACTCTCAGCAGCTATGTTCACAGCTTTTTATGTGACATGACATCATATAATTTATCTAAGTGTTCTTGTTTTTATGCCAATAATCTATCCGCATGAAGTCACCACTGTTTAAAATGTTTGTGCTTTTCACGCTAAGATATCCAAACCAGCATAAAAGGCAAAACAAAACAAAAAAACAGCACTGATTCTACAAAATAATGATGAATCATAATTAAGATGTCCTTTTTAAAGAATGAGACCAACGTTTCTGAAACAGTATATTCTAGATTGGCATTTCTTGGAGAGAGGAGAGAAAGACAAGGACAGAGGGACAAGACAAAATTCTTTATTTACGGGATAATAGATAAAGGGCTCTACGTGCTTTTTTACATCCAGTCCTTCGCCCTTGGAGTGGGACTACAACATGCAAGTGTGAATCAATTAAGGTAAGAAATCAAAAGAAGAAGCAAAGCGCGTCATGTAATCATAGAGGAACATCAATGAAAATCGAAGATAATGAAAACAAAAACAAAAAATAAGAAGAATAATAAACAAAAACAACAAACAAAAATAATAATAAACAAAAAAAATAAAATAAAAATATAATAATGCAGAATAATAATATTGAAGTGGAAGGAGGAGAGCGGGGGTTGGGGTGGAGGTGGCTGGCCCCGGTAACATATGTAAGTGTACTACAAACGTACAAGATTGGCATATGAAACAGACACTGAAGGAAGATGACCAAAGTGCGTACCTATTTTTGAACAACAAATACACGCACGTTTGCACGCATAGAGAGAGAGAGAGAGAGAGAGGGAGAGAGGTGAGAGAGAGTGAGGAAGAGAGAGTGAGAGAGAGAGAGATGATGAGGGAGAGAGAGAAGACTGAAGGAGCGAGAGAGAGAGGACGAGAGAGAGGAGAGAGAAGAGCACAATGAACAATGAACAATGAACACACTGTTTTTCTCTTCAGGCCACTAGCCCATAGAAGAAACAGGGTCAAGGTGCCAAAATCAGTATGTACGTAGAGATAAACACATAAAAGAATTGCCTTCATCTGCTTCATATATGATACAGCCGTTCGTTCAAACAATCTGCCTACCTTGC
>CM031619.1:35689650-35737150 GCA_018398815.1 Conus ventricosus | reverse complement strand
TTTGTATCCACATGCTTCTACGTCATGGTTCTAGGTGGGAATGTCTCTTGAAGTGTGAGATTCACTGACATACCTAGAAGGACCTGTCTATTTTGTCTGTAGTAGGGTCTTTTCGAACGATATTATAACTGGGACTGCTACATCTTTATCACTAATGTAGGTATTTAGTCTTGATTCGGAGAGACCCAGAACATGGAATGGCTTTTGGTGGTTGATATCAGGTGTCGAGATATTCAGAGATCTTATTGACTGCACTATTGATATGTAAATGGCCAAATTCTCAGTCCATCTCTCGATGGCCTTGAGTTCTGGTTTGTGGTCATTTATGTCCTGAGTGCACAATGTATAAAGGAAAAAACAAAAGAAAGGGGATAGAAAGGACACGTTATAAAAAGTAAATAAATAATGAAAAACAACAACAACAACAACAAGCAAAAATCAGCAACAATTAACAACAACAACAACCAACAAAACAAGAAAAATCAATCAAACAAACTGGTAGAGTAGGTTACCACAGGCAGTGGTTCGGAAATTAGGTGACTGAGAATTGCAACTTACAATTTAATGTGCACTAAACTAATTGCTGGTCAGGGTTGTACAGACGAAGTACTGCAAGACAAAAAAGCACAATTCCTGGATGTTGCCACGACAACCAGAATCTCCAACTCAATATGTATCTGGAACACACGTATGGTATATTTGCCTGACATCACATTAAATTGTATATAGGTCAAGTCTGTTTGGCACAAATGAGTTTGCACGTTTGGAGCGCTCTCCAATCTGTCTCACATCCAACCGAAGCAGGTAAAAGAATGTTGTTTTTTTTTTGTTTGTTTTTTAGAACACAAATGTAGTCTGACATTCAGTGAAGGCACATTATGTTCATGAGCCCACAGTTCAGTTCATTTCTGAAAACATGGGGCGAAATGTTCTTTAGTAAACACGAGTGGTCTTGATAGTAAATGAGTTAGTAGAACACAAAATGTTTCAGCACAGCCTTGGGCGGGTCACTGTCAAGAATAGATGCCGATGTGAAAGATAGTTTTATTATTCCTAAGTAACATAAATGACACGCACAAGTAGTATTCGAGGATTAATTCTCAGTCTGGCAAGGAAGGATGAAAGTTGCACACACACACACACAACACACACACACACACACACACACACACACACACACACACACACACACACACACACACACGCACACGTGCGCACGCACCCACACACACACACACAACACACACACACTCATCACACACACACACACACACACACACAACACAACATTATATCAAGGACTTGTACGTATTAACACACGTCTTGTCCTCTAGTTTTAGTGGGTTTTTTTTTTTTTTTTGGGGGGGGGGGGGCGCTGAGTGGGTGTGGAGTGATGGACAATCTTACAGAGTCAGTTTCACACTGAAGAAAGGCCAACAGGCTGCCTGTAGCAGTCGCACTGCTTCAGCAATGGCTGTAGAGGATTGTGGGGGAGGGACGGACACGTGGCGGAATGGGAAAGCGGGGTGCCGTTAAGTGGGCAGTGGTTGGGGACCGGTGCTCTGCGCTTGGCGTTAGTCTCTGAAGTACATGACAGGGCGGCCATCGGAATCTGAGAAGCTGGGGTTCTCAACAGAGGGGGGTGGCCTGTGTTGTAATGCTGCGGCGCGGACCGCTTAAGTGTTGCGCTGGCTGGATGGTTGAGCAGCGCTGGCGGATTAGGGGCTGATGTGTGTTGTCGTGTGTGTTTTTGTATTGACATCTGTGGGCTTGCAGCAGGGCGTGTCGTGCGTAGACGAGGCACCTAACACAGTATTTGATGTTCATGCTCGTTTAGCAAACCTTTGTGGCTGTGGCTAGGGGAGATTTGTAATGTTCTTTCCCTGGGGGCACCACTCCTAGCAAGAAAGGAATCTTTGTTGTCTACAAATTACTGCCGACAGTTCACTGCCTACTGTCTGAAGCTTCTAGGTTGGATTGAACAATGGCTGGATTCATTAAATGTCTTACCTCAGGCGGGGGATGATGGACGAGGCCACGATGTTGCTCTGGGGAATGTCGTTTGACATGAGTAAAGGAGAGCCTCCATGGTGTGTTGTTAATCGCTCCACCTGTACAGTTCGTGATTCTACATGCAAAATAACTCTAACCATTGGGCATTGGGTGGACGGGATTCAAGCCAGTGTTTTATGTCAAGGAGACCTGAGTCGGACACACTGATTTTTCGAAACTGATTGAAGCTTACCTGTGTTCATTTTGTGTGCATCCATGTTATGTCTTGTGAAAATCTCCTATAATCAACAGTCCGTCTGTTCTTCCAATGATGTTTGTTGGAGGCATATGGGGTGGGATGGGTAATGACTGTTTGTCTGTTTGGAGACATGGACAGGAATGGACTGATGATCAGGTGATGTTAGGTGATGGATCAGGAAACTATTTCTAACTGGGATCGGAGTAGACAGGAGCATGTCTAACATGAGAGGGGCGGGCTGGCATGGAAGACTTGATGTCAGCTATGTCAGAGGAAGGGAGGTGGGAATGGGATGAAGAGAGGCTGGGTGCAGAGAGTGTTTTTACTTGGACGGAAGGTTTTTGTTGTTTGGGGACTGGGTTGACTGTCTGGTGGATGGTTGGGTAGGGGTGGAGGGCTGGTGGGTCTTAGACAGGTCAGGTGATCTGTGCATCTGTTGATGTTGTCGTCGCTTGATGCAGGCTGTTCTCGTCAAGGCAGTGGAAAAAATGAACAGGGGAATGTGGAAATGGCAGGTTCACTGGCAGGTTTCAATGGGGGGTACTCATGAGGAGAATCTGGTGGCAAGCCGCTATTGAGTTCTGTAATAATTCTTTTATGCTCGCCAACATCTGATTTTCAATTGTGATTTTAATTTTCTAATGTTTAACGTTAGTAGATAGTTGATTTGCATAGATCTTCACGGGACTCTAATTTCTTCTTTGGCAAAGCTTTTGAAGTTCATTTTTTATCTGTTCTTTTAAATCTAGATATGGCTTGGACAATATTTCTGATCCCAACATACGGTGTGTGTTGTAGTCCAGTTCTATTGTGGGTTTGCGTGTCGGGTGATCTATGGTTGATTGTAGGTACCTTGACAGGGTGGCGAATGAATCTGTTTGACGACTTCGTCGAATGGGACTCGGTTTGGACACTGAGCTGGTCTATGTCTGGTCGTAGGTTTGACGGTTTTTTTGACTTTGTGTGGTGATCTAGTTCCAATGGACTCCTCTTTCGGATGTCTGGGAATGGACTTGTCTTCCAGATTCAGGAAGGTTAGAGCTAGGATCCTTTCGTGGAAAGGTTTGTTCATGTCAGCTGCTAATTCATGGCTGAAGATCGACCTACTTTTGGGAAACTGTTGGTCAATTTTCGTCTACACCAAACGTAGGACAGCCGGCAACCTTGCAATAGCACTGTTCCCTCAACATCTTCCCCACTTTAACATAGTCGTGTGATAACGATTATGGACCGCCTGAACTAATAATCTTATACAGTTTTGGCAAAGTTACGATGGTAGTGGGGGCAAAGTTAATTGGGGAAGTCTCACTGATGTTGATGGCACTTTTCGTCAAAGTCCTTGACTCTTACGTTCACTGAGAATTCACTGGGTAGATTGTCAGGGTGGTATCTGTGTAGGAGGCATTGCTCCATGTGGCCAGTTCACGGTCTGCTGCAGTGGATTTTTTTGTAGGGGTCAGTTGTTGTCACAGAGTATGCCGAATGAGGGGGTGTCTTTGGATATGTTGCAGGCCCCGTGAAGTCGGAGCCTGCAGTGGGCAGTGTCGCTCCATGGTTTTTACATGGCTCGTCGACACTAGAAACAAAAAACTCAATAATACAGAGTATCACTCAGTCAGTCTCTTCACGCATGCGGCAGCACGTCTTGCGGTCAGCGACATAATATAAAGCTTTTCTGCTGTTGGAGGGCCTTCCTTCTACCTTCTGCGCGATAGCCTACATGCTGTTTGCCTTGCAGGGCTCGCGCTGCGTGGTCAGTGACGGCAGATAAAGAGGGAACCACACACAATCCCAAAACAAATAGACTAGAATATTTCACTTTGTTGCGCTCAGTAGAAGAATGCACCCGCGTTCAGCGGGGTAAGTACTGAACTAACAGGAATTCACTGCGGTGTAAAATTTAAGCACTCCATTCCGTGAATCACATAGAATATCCGAATATTCAGGGAAAGTTGATGATGTGAAGCGTGTTGTCGGTCCCCACAAGCCAGCGCGACGAGGGAGAGAGAGAGAGAGAGAGGAGAGAGAGAGAGAGGAAGTAGAGACCGAGACAGATGAGAGTGAGAGAGAGACAGACTGTCAGACAGACAGACAGAACAGACAGACAGACAGACGAGAAAGGACAACAGAGAGAGAGACAGACAGAGACACACTAGTGAGAGACAGAGAGAGACGCATACAGAAAACGTTACCCAAGGAACTCAATAAGGCTACTCTCCTCCAGACGGCCTCAACGGTAATATTATCTTGTATGATTGTGTAAGTGTACGTTTCATTGTTTCAATGTTTAGATTTGCTGTGTTTTTGCTACAGATTTCAAGTTCCTAGTCGTTTTTTTCTTCAATGCACACTTTTAAGACCTTCTGGGTCATGTTCACTGTGGCCACTGCTCACTTACTGTCACACTGTCTTTATAAAAAAAACTCCCTTCTTTAACCCTTAAAATTCCATATATAGAAACGAAATATGACTTTTTCTACACCAGTGCTGTCTTACTTTTGTGTAGACTGCAGGTCAAATTCATGAAGTTAATGATCGATGTAATAAGTGAAGTCGAACTGCTTGCAAACGCAATGTCTGCATTAAAAGTGCACGGTTTCAAACCCTTATTTTGACATTTTCTCTCTGTGATGAACTCTTAGGAACCGACAGGGCCAAAATAGACCTGTTCTTGGGAATAAAATATCAGAGGAGAAAGGCACGTTTTTATTTTTTTAGCCGTTATACAGAAATTACCTTTGCTCTGGTTATGGACCAGGCAACAGTTTCTAAAGAATCAATTATTTGATTTAAAGCGAGTTTTGCCAGTATAAAGAATCAGGAAATAAAAGTGTCTGCATTATTTTGGCCCATAGGGTTACACCAATGTTTTGGCATTTTCTCTGACTGATTGAAACTAACAGGCCAGCAGAATGGGCAAATTGCACTGGGCGTACCCACTGGCGAACATTGCCCTACAAAAAAACGGCGGGGATTCACTTGATCAATGCTAGTTATAGTAAAGATTCTTCCTCTGTGAATTTCTTAAGCATAGTCTATTACACATCATTGTGTGAACAGTACGGTTAGATTGTTATCAAACCATTCTGTCAACGTATAATAACTCTAAATCAGAGAAAAAAGAATTGAAAAGTAAAAATAGAGATACGTGAAAAAAAAAGTGTTCCCGTCCTTCCTTTTCTGTCTGGCATTGGCTCAGAGGACACTTCAGTCACTCACAGCTGCTGGTGTGCATACCTCAGCTGCACTGCTGGGTGTATGGCTATTTTGTTCTTCACATTATAGGGCGTGCCGGCAATAGGTAATTGCTGACCAAGCTGTGCAGAAGTCTGTGTAGAACTACGTAAGCTGCTGGAGGTAACATCATGCATTAAGCGTTAGGGAAAGTCCCGCATCTGTGGTGTTTCAAGAATGGAAAGTTTGTCCTTGCGCAGTGCTGACGTGCATTGGGGGTGGTATTGGTGGTCCGTGTGGACTTTTGCCCACCTGTGGACAGAACTTCAAGGATCAGATCTGTTCGAAAATAAATCAGGGAGGGAAAGAATCTGTTGCGACCTTCGTCGATGGTCGTTTGACACTGATGGTCTATGTCTGGTCGTAGGTTTGCCGGTTTTTTGACATTTGTTGGTGATCTAGTTCAATGGACTCCTCTTCGGATGTCTGGGCATTGGACTGTCTTCCAGATCAGGGAAGGGTAGAGCTAGGATCCTTTCGTGGAAAGGTTTGTCAATGCCCAGCTGCTAAATCACTGGCTGAAAGATGACCTACTATTGGGCTAATTTGGTCAATTTCGTCTACACCAAACGTAGGACAGCCGGCACCTTGCAATAGCACTGTTCCCTCAACATCTTCCCCACTCTTAACATAGAGTGTGATAACGATTATCTGACGCCCCTGAACTAATAATCTTATAACAGTTTTGGCAAATTTTAGATGGTAGTGGGGAGCACAAGTTAATTGGGGAAGTCTCACTGATGTTGATGGCACATTCGTAAAAGGGCCCCTTGACTCTACGTTCACTGAGAATTCACTGGGTAGATTGTCAGGGTGGTATCTGTGTAGGAGGCATTGCCTCATGTGGCCAGTTCACGTCTGCTGCAGTGGATTTTTTTGTAGTGGGTCAGTTGTGTCACAGAGTATTGCCAGAATGAGGGGTGTCTTTGGATACTGTTGCAGGCCCCGTGAAGTCGGAGCCTGCAGTGGGCGTGTCGCACATGGTTGTTTACATGGTCGTACGACACTAGAAACAAAAACACAATAATACAGAGTATCACTCAGTCAGTCTCTTCACGCCATGCGGCAGCACAGTCTTGCCGGTCAGCTACATAGTATAAAGCATTTCCAGCTGTGCGTGGCCTCCTTCCTACCTTCTGCGCGTTAGGCCTACATGCTGTTGGCTTGCTGGCTCGCGCTGCGTGGTCAGTGACGGCAGATAAAGAGGGAACCACACAATCACAAACAAATAGACTAGAATATTTCACTTTGTGCGCTCAGTAGAAGCACCACGCTTTCAGAGGTGTAAGTACTGAACTAAAAGAATCAATGCGTGTAAAAATTTAAGCACTCCATTCCGTGAATCACATAGAATATCCGAATATTCAGGACAGTGATGTGAAGCGTGTCTGTCGGTCACCACAGAGCCAGCGAGAGGGAGAGAGAGAGGAGAGAGAGAGAGAGAAGAGAGAGAGAGAGAGAGAGAGAGAGAGAGAGAGACAGACAGACAGACAGACAGACAGACAGACAGACAGACAGACAGAGACAGACAGACAGAGAGAGAGACAGACGAGACACACACAGAGAGAGACAGAGAGAGACGCATACAGAAACGTTCCCCAAAAGTAACTCAATAAGGCTACTCTCCTCCAGACGGCTCAACTGTAATATTCTCTTGTATGATTGTGTAAGTGTACGTTTCATTGTTTTCAATGTTTTGTTTTTTCTGTGTTTTGCTACAGATTTCAAGTTCCTAGTCGTTTTTATCTTCACTGCACACTTTTAAGACCTTTAGTGTCATGTTCACTGTCCACTGTCACTTAACTGTCAACACTGTCTTTATAAAAAAAACTCCCTTCTTTCACCCTTAAATTCCATATATTAGAACGAAATATGACTTTATCTACACCAGTGCTGTTTACATGTGTAGCCTGCAGGTCAAATTCATGAAGTATAACTGATCGATGATAATAAGTGAAGTCGAACTGCTTGCAACGCAATGTCTGCATTAAAGTGCACGGTTTCACACCCATATTTTGACATTTTCTCTCTGTGATTGAACTCTTAGGCAACCGACAGGGCAAAATGACCTGTTCTTGGATAAAATATCAGAGGAAGAAAAGGCACGTTTTTATTTTTAGCCGTATACAGAATTACCTTTTCTCTGGTTATGGACCAGGCAACAGGTTACTAAAAATCAATTATTTGATTTTAAAGCGCGTGCAGTATAAAGATCAGGAAATAAAATTGTCTGCATTATTGGCCCATTGTTTCACACCAATGTTTTGGCATTTTCTCTTACTGATTGAACTAACAGGCCAACAGATTGGGCAAATTGCACTGGGCGTACCCACCTGCGACATCTGCCCTACAAAAACGGCGGGATCACTTGCTCAATGCTAGTTCTAGTACAGATTACTTCCTCTGTGAATTTCTAAGCATCGTCTATTACAAAATCATTGTGGTTGAACAGTACGGTTAGATAGTACTCAACCCATTTCTGACAACCGTATAATAACTTAACAGAGAAAAGAATGAAAAGTAAAATGAGATACGTGAAAAAAAAGTGTTCCAGTCCTTCCTCTTTCTGTCTGGCATTGGCTCAGAGGACACTTCAGTCACTCCACAGCTGCTGGTGTGCATACCTCAGCTGCACTGCTGGGTGTCTGTCATTATGTTCTTCATATAGGGCTGCGGCAATATGTCATTTGCTGACCAAGCTGCTAGAAGTCTGTGGTAGAAACTACGGTAAGCAGCTGGAATGATACCTCATGCAAACAGCGATAGGGAGTCCCGCTTTGGAGTTTCCAGCACTGGCAGTTTGTCCTTGCACAGTGCTGACAGTGCATTGGGGGTGTTCTTGTTGTCCCGTGTTGACATGCCCACCAGTGACAGAACTCTCAAGGATCAGATCTGTTCGAAAATAAATCAGGGAAAGATAAAACATGTCTTTTCATAGAAAGAAGACTTACCCTTTCTCAGTTTGTAGGTCAAGCAAATAGATTCAGAGGACCAAATGTCTGGTTTGAAGCACAAGCCAGAATAACATTGAGGATGTCGACTGTCTGCATTATAGGCGCACACACCACTTCACGCCCACGATTTTGCTTTATTTCTCTGATTGAACTGTTAAGCTGACGAATGGAGCAACATTTATTTGGAAGTGCTTCCAGTGGTATTTGTCTCATTGACACGTAAGAGTTACTTTTGCGGAACGCCACTCTGATGCAGATTATCTCCCTTGCAGATTTCCGAACGTCGTCTTTAGTCAGCCAAGTCATTTTTTAAATCCGTGAGGTCATCAATGTCTTGAATACTGGATGAAGCAAATTTGTGGCCGGCTGATCCTGTATTCCTTTGTGTCTGTTTTTGTCCATTGGGTGTATGAAAAAATTTGCTTTTTGAGATTTTAATATTATTCTTAGTTGGTTCACAGAATAGTGTAATAATCTGGCTAACATGACAACCTGAACACTGCACCCACTCAAATGGAATGCAAAAAGGAGTGCTCTTCTTTGCCGAGGAGATGGCAGAGTGCATTAACTAACACATTACATTGCAGTGTGGCCTGGTCCACGAAATGTCTGCACGATGGCCTGAATATTTGACAGAGTGCTCACCCACAGCCGTCCAGCCCAGATGAAAATTGCACTGTTTAGTTTCTGGCTTAGTTGCCCGGCCGATGAACCCAGGCTGTGACCATTCACTGCTGTGTAGCAATCAGCGGGAGGGTGGGAACAGCGCGTTTAGCAGCTGCAGACAATGAGTACTGCGTGATTCTTGTGCTGATGTTTTCTCGTGTGATTTTATGCTTTATTATGCTTCCCACACTCCATAACTGGATATAATTAACTCTCTGTGTGATTTGTGTCTTGGAGTCTTCTTTGTGCCGTTTGATATAACTTTGGTACATCCCGCGTTTGGTGTGTATTCTTAAGTTGTTTTCTGCGTGGGTGCTGGGTGCGTCAGTGAGGTGCCAGGCGGCTCTGTATAGCCTAGTGCTAGTGTGATTCATCGCAGCGTCAGAGCCGTGCTCAGACATCATACATCCACCAAGTGCTTTTTTTCCCTCTCTCTCTCTCTCTCTTCTCCCCTTCTCTCTCTCCCCCCTCTCCTTCTCTCTTTTCCTCTTCTCTCTCTCTCTCTTCTCTCTCGTGCGTGCATGCGTGTGTGTTGTGTGTGTGTGTGTGTGTGTGTGTGTGTGTGTGTGTGTGTGTGTGTGTGTGTGTGCGTGTGTGTGTGTGTGTGTGTGTGTTCGTTCGTACTTCTGTTTAACGTCTGTTCACTTTGAGTGATATTAGACGTGAATGAAAGAAGAGAGTGACTGACTGACTGAATGGTTAAATGAATAAGCCTATGTGTTGTGTAAGCATGAATGTAGGCATTTGTATGTGAGTGTGTAAGTGTATGTATCTGTATGTGTGTCTAAACTGAACAATAAAACAAATCAACAATCTTAAATACAACAATTTAGTGGGGGGAAAAACCCCCCAAACATATAGCAAGAAAGCAAAAATCCTTCACTATCTTAAACAAAATGAGTTAGCTCAAAGTATCTAAATAAAAAACTCCAATCCGACTATGTATTAAGTATTCAGCAATTTCGATCAGCAGAGAATGATTCGAAAGTAGATCTTGCAAGTTTTTTTCAGAAAAGTATTGGATCGTAATGATGTTGGTAAGAAAGTAGTCAACTTGTGACAATTGAATAAAATGTGGTTCAGTGTTATTTCTTTACCACAAATACAGTTAGTATTCTTACTAAACTTTGTTTTCAAGCATTTAGCTTTAATCGAATTATAAGGGAAGATATTTGTCTGGAATAATAAACTGGAAGATCAGGCATTTTTCTTAATACAAGGTCTATTGGAAAAGCTTCCCATTGGTTGGATGAAATCTCGGTTGACGTATCAACATTTGTTTGAGCTCTCTTCCGTGCAGTCGATTCAAGGGTACGATAACATTCCACAACTGACGGTTTTATTTTCAACTCATAAAATGACCCTACCTTTTTAGCACCTTTTTTCGCAGCCCTATCAGCCAGTTCATTTCCAAGTATACCAGTATGCGAAGGAATCCAGCAAAATTCTATAGTAGTGCCTTTAGACACCAGACAGTATAAAAGATATTTGATTTCAAACACAAGGTCGGGTCGTGTCGATATATTAGAGGAGTCAAGGGCAAGTAGGATGGATTTTGAATCTACAAAGAAAACTATATGAGCGAAGTTAATGGGAAGATCTGTTAGAAATTCCATTGCCATCATTATAGCTACTAATTCGGCTGTGAATATAGATAAATTGCAACCAGAAAGAACGATCTTTGAATTTTAAGGGAAGGAATAACAAATGCTGCACCAACTTTTCCCATCATCTAAAACGGAACCATCAGTAAACACTTGAAAATGATTTTGATATCTTTCGTATACATGTGATTTTGCTAAATTTGTGATGATATTAACATTTACCCTTTTTGTAATATCTGAATAACCAGTATCAAGAATAGGTTTTGGTATCTCCCATTGTGGAATAGATGAAGAAGATGGTTTTTTAGCCACTTCTTTAATATCTATTTTTGAACATTTAATCAATTCAGAAGTATATGTAGCTATTGTTTCTTGCGATTTAATCGTAATTTGCCCTTTTTGGAAAGTCAGTGTCCGATCTAATTTTTAAATCTTCTTGAATGTAATTATCGCCAGCACTCGATTTTATGACAAATTTTGATGCAGTAGTTCACGATAATCATCAAGGGGCAAAATTCCAGCTTCTCTATATGTCTTTGCGTTTGAGGCATGCATAGGGATACCGAGAGCAAATTTAATGGCTTTGCAATCCAAACTTTGTAATTTTTTTAGAAGAAATTTTGGAGCGCTAAAATACACTTCTTGACCATATGTAAGTTTTGATCTGACAAGAGCAATAGAAAGATGAAGCAGAGTTTTTGAATCCATTCCCCAGGGTAGTCTGCTTATGATCTTTAGTAAATTCAAACTTTTCCTAGCCTTTGTTAATATATATTCAAAATGAATATTCCAAGATAATTTTGGAGTAAAGAAAAGTCCTAAAAATTTGATACTTTGTTTATATTCTAAAGGTTCCCCTAGAAGTTTAAAGACTGGTAAATTTTCTGGATTGCTTCCTGCATTAAACAACATCATATTTGTTTTTTCAGTGGACAAGGACAGACCATTTTCTCTCATATAGTTCCCTATGCTATCTAAATCTCTTTGATATAGTCTTCTAACATAATTCTGTGCTCTTTGTGGAGTTGACTTTTTCAGAGTTACTTCCATCCACATACAGATGTCATCTGCGTATTGCACTAGAACGACATTTTTGGAGACTGCTTTTGGGAGGTCGTGAATAAGAATGTTAAAAAGAATAGGTGCTAATATGAACCTTGCGGAATTCCCATGTCTAGTTTTCTGAGTGTTGAGTGTCTTCTTCCTACTCTGGCTAACATTTCTATTATTTAAAAATGATTTTAAAAATTGTACATGTTTCCAGATATTCCAATCAGTTTCAGTTTGTTTTAACAAGCGCCTGTGCCAGACTTGGTCATAGGCTTTTTTAACATCAAGAAGGTAGCGAGTATACTTTTCCTACGAGCAAACTGACGCTTTATTTGAGTAGATAATTTAACCAAGTGCTCAACTGTAGATCTTCCTTTCATAAATCCAGCTTGATTAATTGGTATTACATTGGGTTTTTTTCACAAAAGTGCATGAGCCTATTTAAAACAATTTTTTCTACAAGTTTACCACAATGGGAAGTGAGAGCTATAGGGCGGTAGCTGTTTTTTGTCATTCATAGGTTTTCCAGGTTTTAAGATTGGAACGACTATTGAGTCTTTCCATATTTGAGGAACAACGCCATTTTCCCAGCAGTTCTGAACTATATGATGTAGGAAAAACAATGCAGTTATCAGGGAGATGTTTTAACATTTCATTGCTCACAATATCAAGACCAGCAGAGCATCTTTTGTTGCTGATACCATATATTGCACTTTTCAACTCTCTGATTTTTATCGGTGCATTAATAGAGAGATCATTATCAGGAAGAGGGTCTGAATAGAGAGGCTGCAATTGTTCTTTTTCTCTATTATTTTACAGTTTGAGGACAGACCGTCTGATTTACTATTCATAGAAAAACATATCCACGAAGGTTTCCGCCTTTTCTCCATCAGAAGGAAACTTTTATCATTAGATTCTATTGGATAGCTTGGAAGTCTAATTCCATTTTTCATGCATTTCACTTTGTTCCAAACCTTATTTAAGTCTTTATTATCTGTAACTTCCTTTGTGCAAAAAGAATTCCAATATAGCCGTTTTGCTTTGGCTACTACATTATTACTGTGTGTCTTTGCTTTCTTCATTTCCATATGACTTTCTTCTATTAACTGTTTGCGTAAATTTTCATCTAGATTTTTTTCTGTTTTCGCTTAATGTACTCTTTATATTGTCTTTTTTAAAATTAACAGCTTGTTCACATTCATTAGTCCACCAGATATTCCCTACATGTTTAGACTGTTTTGTGGTTTGTAGTCTTGGGATTGATGAATTAGCTGCCAAAATAACTGCATCCTTGAATTCTGAATATTGCATGTCAGTATGCTCTTGCATACATTTATCGAAGTTTTGACAAGCTAGAATAGTTTGAAATTTATCCCAGTCTGCACACTTATAGTTGTATTTCACTGGAGTATCATGTACATTATTATTACCCTGAATATTTTCTTTAACAATGGTCATAATTATAGGCAAATGATCGCTACCTAACGTATCTTTACATGTTTCCCATGTACAAGATGGAGCAAGTTCTGGTGAGATAAAGGAAAGGTCTATAGCTGTAGCTCTATGTTTGGATATATCTGGGATCCGGGTGATACTGCCATCGTTTAAAAGGTGGAATGAACTATCTACGATGTTTTCAACAAGACGATTATGGTAACCGTGTTACAATCATTTTCCCAGAATGGCGAGTGAGCATTAAAGTCACCCCCCATTAACCACTTATTTTCAATGTTGATCTTGAATAGCGCGTAGCCAGTCAGAATTCTGATCATTCGGGCCTTTAGGAAAATATACTGACATAACATGCATTGTAAAAGAATTACGAAGTTTTATATTGGCTACGCATGCATGTACATCACTGACAGATTTTGGGATTGTGATACACTTATGTTATACTGAAGCCCTTCACGTATATATATTGCGGTATTTACGTGACCCTTGGAATTCCCTTGTCGTATACTGGAGGGAAAAAAATAGTTAGGCAGACTGGGCAGTTTGGAAGGGATAACATTCAACGATTGTAATATCAAAACTTCGTATGGGTTTGAAGAAAGATGATGACGTAAGTATGCTTGGTTGTTAGTTATAGATCTACAATTCCACTGAAAAACGACAAGTTATGTACTATCGATTGACTATATGAAGACATTATTTAAGAATCATATGAATTCTACAAAGGACGTCAAATTAAATACTTAATGTACTAAGAAATGTAACGCATGAATCTAAAAGAAATCACATGAATAACAACTTGTGTGTGTGTTGTGTGTGTGTGTGTGTGTGTGTGTGTGTGTGTGTGTGTGTGTGTGTGTGTGTGTGTGTGTGTGTGTGTATGAGCACGAGCGCGCGGGGTGTGTGTGGCCGACCCTGCATTGGCTACTCTTGTTGCTTACGTGTAGGCCTACTTTATTCCGATCTTTTGTACGTGCATGTGTGTTTGTAGTGCCAACTATGGTGCAGGCGTTTGCACACAACTTCAGTGAACACAAAAGACGTGTAGATTTATTGTGCCGTGTGTGCGGCGATCATGTGCTCAGAAAGGTAAAAGATAAAGGAGTAAACGCTAGACTTTGTGTCAACTTCTCCAATGATTTGTTGCAGTATTTCAGTCTAGATATTTCTGGTGATGAAGAAGGCAAACAGTCCAAGTGTATCTGCATAAAATGCTACCATGAACTAAAAAAGTCTTTTATCCATCTCAATTAAAACCAATTCATTGATTAAGCCAATTACAATTAAGATAAACCAGAGAGAGGGAGAGACAGAGATGCTGTTTTTGTTGTCATATTTGTGGATGTGCTTGCGCACATGTGTGCACACTACGCATGTGTCTGTGTGTGTCAGTGTGTAATTTCAATTCAAGTAGGTATGGGGTGGAAATAAATTTCAATGTGTGTGTGTGTGTGTGTGTGTGTGTGTGTGTGTGTGTGTGTGTGTGTGTGTTATCCATCTGTTTATATACCGCTGTTGTTGGCGTGTGAGTTTCTGTCAATGTGTGTGTGTGTGTGTGTGTGTGTGTGTGTGTGTGTGTGTGTGGTGTGTGTGTGTGTGAGTGTGTGTGTGCACGCCCCTCTCTCTCTCTCTCCTCTCTCTCTCTCTCTCCTCTCTCTCTCTCTCTCTCTCTCTCTCTCTCTCTCCAGTCGTGAGTAGGCTCACCATGAAGATGGAAATGCGACAACATTTTGCACTGGTGTGTGTATATGTGACATCAGTTTCAAATTATTTGAATGGGCGAAAGTAAAAGGTCAGGTAGAAAGCATTTCATTGTTAATAACTGACATCTGCATGTGTAGCATGCTAAAATCTTGCTGTACTAAAAGCATGGTGTGGCTGTGATAGAATTAGTATTGCATGCTTCACGGACTTTGCTATCGCATTCGGACTTCCTCATGGCTTGCGACTCAAATTTGCGCCTGTTTTCGCTAAATGTACGAGGACTGCGGTCTCGTGTTAAAAGAAAAGCGTTGTTCAAATTAATTAAAGAGAGAAAATATTATTATATGTTTACAGGAGACTTTCATCACAGAAGATGTACATGATCAATGGAAAAAAGAATGGGGTACAGGGGAATTTCTATGTAACACTTTCACAGCACATAGTTGTGGACAGGTAATCTTTTTTCCGTAAAAACGTAGTTGACAGTTACGTAATGCTACACAGCTCAAGAAGAATTTTGGCCGTTGAAGTGGAAATATCACAGAGAAAGACAGTAGTTTTAAATATTTATGCTCCTAATACTGCTCAAGAGAAAACGTTATTTTTTTGAAGAATTAGAAAACGTAATGTCAAATATAATTTCAGATAATATATTAATATGTGGTGATTTTAATTGTGTGTTAGATAATGATTTAGATATTGTTTCCGGGGAAAAACATACAGATAACGCAGTACAGAGATTCTGTGACTGGGTAGCAAACCATAACTTGTTTGATGGTTGGCGATTATTCCATCCAAAGGAAAAAGAATTACCTGGAGCAAAAGTCACCATTTATTGCAAGAAGACTCGATTATATCTTTATGAGTTCCGAAATTTTCGATAAAACGTTGGAATGTAACATTCACTCTATGCCTTCCACTGACCACAGAGCAGCTCTATTACCGTGAAATTTTCTAGTATAGAAAGAGGCCCTGGATTGTGGAAGTTTAATAATTCATTACTAAACGATCTAGTGTTTGTAAATGAAATGAATGCTTTAATAGATGATCACATTTCATACGTAAATGAACATTCTGACTATCAAATGGAATGGGAAGTTCTGAAAATAAAGATTAAAACTTTTCTATGAACTACAGTAAACACAAAAGTATGGTAAGAAAAAATACGTTGATAGATTTATATAATAAATTAAACGAGGTAGATGTTCAGCTTTCATCTGAGCCAGACTGTATTCAGGCTCAGAGTGAACGCACACACTTGGCACAGAAAATTGAAATACTGGAAAATTATAAGGCACGTGCTGCACAGGTCAGAGCAAGAGTAAAATGGGTAGAAGAAGGGAGAAAAATACTAAATATTTTCTCAGTCTTGAAAATCAAGAGCTAATTCTAAAATAATGGAAGGTGTTTTAGATAAAAATAATGTATTAAGAACTAATCAGACCGAGATTTTTAAAGTTCAAAAAGATTTCTTTGCTGATCTGTACACAAAGAAACTGTCATATGCTAACATGTCTGAGCAAGTAGATAACTTTTTGGCAGACGCAAGTGTTCCTCATATTCTGAGATTCGAAAATTAGTTGTGAAGGTAGGTGACAGAAGACGACTCCTTGACGCACTAAAAAATTTAAATAATGGAACATCACCAGGTTGTGACGGTATTACGGTCGAGTTTTTTAAAGTTTTCTGGCAACACATAAAAACATTGCTCACTCTGACTTTTAACGCGGCTTTTGATAAAGGATCACTTTCACCTACACAAAGAAAAGCAGTTATTACTTTATTACATAAAGGTAAAGATCTACCGAGGAATGAGTTAAAAAAAAACTGGCGACCTATATCTCTGACAAATACTGATTATAAAATCTTGGCCAAATGCTTAGCTAACCGTTTGGGGCAGGTAATACAAGATGTCATTGACGAAGATCAAGTGGGGTATATTAAAGGGCGGCGCGTAGGGACATTAGTTAGGCAAATTGATGATGTAATTGAGCAACTGAATGCAAATAATAAACCTGGTGTGCTACTCAGTATTGACTACACTCAAGCATTTGATCGTATTTCAAAGACTTCATGATAACCGCATTTAAAAAATTGGTTTCGGGATGGATTTCATTAAATGGGTTGAAGTAATGATGAAAAATACTACGAGTTGTGTGAATTACTGGGGCTGGATATCCGAGTATTTTCCGGTAGAAACAGGAATTCGTCAAGGTTGTCCATTTTCACCGTTGGCCTTTGTAACTGCTATAGAAATTTAGCAATAAAATAAGAAACTGTCTTTAATATTAAAGGGCTTGATTTATGGAGATCTGGTAACAATATTTTGGCTACTTTAATTAAACTTGCACTTTATGTGGATGATATAACTTTATTTCTGAAGGATGAGCATGACATGCTGCATGCACTCAACATATTATTTGACTTTTCGTTGTTTTCAGGATTGGAAATAAATCGTCACAAGACAGTGGCAATGTGGTTAGGAAGTAAAAAAAACATTGTGAAGATGCATGGTATGGAATTTCTTGGAAAAACAGATTAAAAATTCTTGGAGTTTATTTTGTCAGTGATAGATGTGCTTCTTTGGTAATGGAAAACTGGCGGCAAAGAATCGATAACATAAAAAAATTATTCATTCTTGGGAAAAACGAAATTTAAGTGTAATGGGGAAAGTACATATTATATAGACATTTTTGATATCTCAATTACTCTACGTCATGCAGGCGTTGGTAATTCCAGACAATGTGCTTATAGAAATCAATAGAATACTTTTCAGGTTTCTTTGGCGAAAGCAAAACTGTAATAAAAGAGCGTATGAAAAAGTTAAGAGAAATATTATGTGTAAAGAATTTGAACAGGGAGGTTTGAAAATGATAGATGTCAGACAAATGCAGTCAGCGTTTCTTCTGCAATGGGGAATACGTCTGTGGAGAGCCGGAGAAAATGAGAAGTGGTCCTTTATTCCGAAAAAGATTTTTGCTCCGTTTGGCAATAATTACGTGTGCTTCTATGCAAATGTTAATAGTGCTGTGCTTAAAGGTTTACATTTAGTTAATTCTTTTTCTGGAAAACAGTGTTAAAAAAATGGCTAGATCTTAATAAGCATGATGGATCTTTAGCGTGTTCTTCTCTTTTGTGGAACAACTGTGGCATTATGTATCGGAGAAATGTTCTTTTCTTTCCCGATTGGATGCGAGGTGGTATACTGATAGTTCAGGATATGTTTGGTGCCAGTGGAATGTTATCTTTGCCTGAAATATGTAATAGGAAATTTGGGGACTCACCCTCCAGAACACTCGAATATAATGTAGTAACCGCTGCTGTCCGACACTATGTTTCAAGTATAAGTGAAGAAGATCGTGTAACAGTGTTTATTCAGATCCCCCTCTCTTTTGTGGTAAGAAATTGATAACCTGTAAAGAATTTCGGAAAACAATAGGTATGTTGCAAAAATCGGAACCCTGTGCCTTTAGCTTTTGGAAAAACAAATTTGGTATAGAATTAAACAAGAATATTTGGCAGATCCCTCGCTTGTGTACAAAAGAAACACGACTGAGAGTGCTGCAGTGGAAAATTTTGCATAACATTTATCCCACTAATATTATGCTATGCAAATGAAAATACGTGATGACAAAAAAATGTTCTTATTGCACTGACGAAATCGATTTTATCGAGCATTTCTTTTATGAATGTCCAACTGTTCGATACTTCTGGAAATACATTTGCCAATTTATACTAGTACAGTGCGACATTAATGTATCCTTATCTCTGGTTGGTGTTCTGTTTGGAAAGCAAAAGAGCATCGATATCGATGCAGTGAACCTAAAGAAAATTAATTATATAATTTTGATAGCAAAAATGTGTGTAAGTATTGCTAAAACGACTGAATCAAAATTACCAATGTCCATGATATTTGAAAATCAGTTAAGATATCGGAAAATTTAGCATAAAATAACATACACGCCCCACGTGCACACAAATACATGTTGGCTCACACGCACTCTCAGAAAAATACATGCACACGCTTACATACATAACTATGTGTGCACGGTCAAGGACATACACGCACACACACTTACACACACACACACACACACACACACACACACACACAACACACACACACACACACACACACACACAATTCACACATTCGCACACACACACACACACACACACACACACACACACACACACACACACACACACACACACACAATTCACACATTCGCACACACACACACACACACACACACACACACACACACACACACACACACACACACACACACACACACACACACATACACACACACACA
Organism: Conus ventricosus; assembly: GCA_018398815.1. NCBI lineage: Eukaryota > Metazoa > Mollusca > Gastropoda > Neogastropoda > Conidae > Conus > Conus ventricosus. Next base: position 35,717,916 of record CM031619.1, on the reverse strand, counting down.
CACACACACACACACACACACACACACACACACACACACACACACGAATATGTTGTCTCGCTTCTGGACCTTCCTCATGTTTTCCTTGTGGATCTCCCCCCCCCCCCCCCCTTTTTTTTTTCTTTCGCCTCAAGGTCAACCCCATTGGGACCAGGTCGATTTGCGAGACAATGTGTTCTCCACCCTTGCAAGAGTTTCTCTCCTTTAACCCCTTGTTCAGTCACCCCTGTTGTTGTCCTTGCTTTTTTTTTTTTTTTTTTTTTCTTTCTTTTTCGTGTCAAGGATTGCTCTTGGGGATGTTCGAGCTTATCTGTGAAGGTGCGAGGGGGAGTGATACTCAAACGCTCAATGCAGAAAAGGTTCCCTCCTAAAATATGTTAATCACAAAAAAAGAGAGGAAGAAAAAGGAAGGGAGGAAAAGAAAGGGAAAAAAAGAAGGAAGGAATAAAAAAAAAGGAGAAGAAAAAAGAAAGGAAAAAAAAGAAAAAGGAAAAAAAATGTGTGAGAGGTCAAAAAAGAAAGTAGGGGAGGCCGGGATAGAGAGAAGGCTCTTCCTTGAATGGATTGAGAAGGATAGATTGATAGATCGATAGATGGATAGATAGCTTGAGTGATAGACAGACAGACAGACAGACAGACAGACAGATTTATGGAGAGATAGAGAGATGGGGAGTTGGCTCGGAGTGATAGGGAGGGAGTGGGGTGGGAGGGAGGGGAGGTGTTGGCAGATAGCAGGGGAGGATGACGGTAAGAGGTAAGAGGGAGGGATAGAGTCCGAGAGAGAGAATGTTTTTATAATTTTATATGTTTGTATATGTCCCTATGTATATGTGTATGTGTATGTGTGTGTGAGCGCGCGCGTATGCGCGTGCGTGTGTGTGTGTGTGTGTGTGTGTGTGTGTGTGTGTGTGTGTGTGTGTGTGTGTGTGTGTGTGTGTGTGTGTGTGCGCAAAAGTATTGAGAGTGAGGGAATTTGATTGAGAGAGGTGGGAAAGTCTGGGGATATGCAGGTGATAGAGGGTTGGAAGCTAATAGCTGAACAGGGAAGTTGGCATTGAGGTGAAGACAAGATTTTGGTGATAGAGTGGGAGGGGAGGGGTGGGTGGGGTGGGGTGGGGTGGGGGTGGGGTGAGCTTTTTTTTTTGGGGGGGTGGGGGGGGGGGATGGGGTGGGGGGATTTATAAAGAGGTGAAGAGAAAGATGATGTAGGCTTAGTTGATAAACTAAACCCGATTCTAATAACTTTAGCATCGTAGTATTTTTCATAATTCCACCTTCTGGTTACCCAAACGCTGTTATGTTTGAAATCCAGTGATTGCCATGTTTAAGTCCCTCCCTTCTAAATTCAAAGAAAGCGAAAGATTTCTTCTTTACAACATAGAGCATAATCTCGATGTAGGTCTCTCTGATAGACCGGGAATGTGGTGGGGGAAAAAAACTACTGCAAGCTTCACAAGCATGTAGAACACACAGATAAACAAGCAAAACATACCTAGGCCGTGGTAGGGAAACCGCCGTCGTGTTCCCAGGGAAGCTGACCAGTGCTGACAGTAACTGTTTATTTGGGCCCACTACCAGCAGTCAGGTAGGCGTAGCGCAAATAATTTTCTGTCAGTTGTAAGGGAAAGATATACATGTCCAATATATCTGAGTTTGAGCGTGATTGATAAGGGGACGCATGCTCTCCACTGAGTTGAACTTTCATTTCACTTTGTGTGTGTTCGTTAGTCTGTTTCAATCGTTTTGTGTTGGCAAATCTTTGTGGTGTTTGCCAGCAATGTGTGTGAAAGAAGACCCATTCATTTTGGTATCGTTTTGTCAGTCAAAGACCGCACAATCCAGTGACATCAATCGACCACAGTTCGCTGCATTCTGGCGCAAAGTATTAATGAAAAAACACAGCACCCTGTCAGCCAGACAGCTAGTATCACGTTACGCGTAGGGAGGAAAGCTTGTGGGAGGTTAGCGCGAGGACGCTGGCAGCTGTAGGCTGTAGTGCACTGTTTAATCAAACCGCGGCCGTCTCCATCCCTTTCCTCTCGCCTTTCCTCTGTGGACCGGTAGGTGGTCAGAAGTTATTGCCCTTGTCTTCAACTAAGTATTCCTCTGTGGACAAGTGTGCTGCACCGCCTACAGTAGTGTCACAAACTAGTACTGATGAAGGGGCCCAGCTTTTCTGAGGGATCATCCATTGTTATCAGGCTCATGTTCTGCTATAACTCCTAACATCATTCAATACCTCACACCATGGTGCAACACAGCACAATACAGTGCAAAACAATTCAACAGAAATAAAATGAAACAAAGTGAATAATATAAATTGGACATATTGTGCAATTTCATTTCCTCTGACAAACTGATAATTATGATATTGTCAGCGAAAAGCAGTAGGAACGATTGGATAAGATCGAAAGCCACTCCGTGTCTATAATTTTCAATGTCCATGCTAACTCACTTTATGAATAAAAAGCAACAAGAAGGGGCTACAGGCATCACCCTGTTTAACACCTCAAAAACAAATAAGAAAGTCAAATAGTTTTCCTCCTGATCTTATTCTTGCTTTTATTTCGCTGTTCAAATTCTTCACACCCACTCTTCCACACACCCATTCCTTTGGTCACTTCTTTTTTTATTCCATTCCACACTTATTGCTGTTGCAGTTATCATTGTCATCATCATCATCATCATCATCATCATCATCATCATCATCATCATCATCATCATAGTCACCATTAGTATTATCATAATTTATCCCTGGTATAGATGGCTGTGTGTTTTTTGACCAGGAATATATATTTCATATTTTTGACTGTATTAGCTGGTAGAGATTTTCATTTTGGTCTACACACACACACACACACACACACACACACACACACACACACACACACACACACACACACACACACACACACACACACACACACACAACGACCGCACACACACACACACACACACACACATACACACACACACACACACACACACACACACACACACACACACACACACACACACGACTATAGAAACGCACACACACACACACACCACACACACACACACACACACACACACACACACACACACACACACACACACACACACAGAGGTGCCTGCGCATGCATGCATGTATGTCTGTAGACCAACATAATGTTTATGTCTGCGCTCATTTTACAGAAAATCTACAATTTGGGTATATGGACCACACGTTCTGACTATATATTTCACTCCTTAGACTATGTCAGTGTAAGATGGTCGACCGTTCTTACGACAAAGTGCAGCTCTGTTGTCATTATTGTTGTGTGTGTGCAGATTAAGCTTTTGTCCTGGCTGTTCCGAGTTGACAGCACTTGTCCTTAAACATTATTCGCCTCTATGGCCCTATGTTCCCTGCCCATTGATGGCATTGGTGCCAATTGGTGGTATGGGTGCCCACTGGTGGCCTTGGTTCCTGTTGATGGCATGGGTGCCCAGTGGTGGCATGGGTTCCTGTTGATGGCATTTGTGTGCACTGGTGGCATGGGTGCCCACTGGTGGCATGGGTGCCCACTGGTGGCATGGGTGCCCACTGGGTCATGGATGCCCACTGGTGTCATGGGTGCCCACTGGTGTCATGGTACCCACTGGTGGCATGGGTGCCCACGGGTGGCATGGGTGCCCACTCGTGGCATTGGTTCCTGTTGATGGCATGGGTGCCCACTGGTGGCATGGGTGCCCATTGGTGGCATGGGTGTCCATTGGCGACATTGTTACCCATTTCTGGCTCTGCAGTTAACTTCCACGCCGCTGATTCCGACATGCTCATGCAAGCCAATCACGGACTTGCTCCGCAGCAGTCCCCGGCAAACCACAGAACACACTTGTGGAGCCCTGTGCTCACAGCAGAGCCGTATCATCACAGCAGAGCCCTATGCTCACAGCAGAGCCCTGTGCTCACAGCAGAGCCGTATCATCACAGCAGGCCCTATGCTCACAGCAGAGCCCTGTGCTCACAGCAGAACCCTGTGATCACAGCAGAGCCCTGTGCTCACAGCAGAGCCCTATGCTGACAGCAGAGCCCTATGCTCACAGCAGAGCCCTATGCTCACAGCAGAGCCCTATGCTCACAGCAGAGCCCTATGCTCACAGCAGAGCCATTAGGTCGCAACCTCAAGCATCCCGAATTTTTACACTTTTTAAAAATCTTTTACCACGTTGAAAACGGATGGTCACAACATCGTTCTGGCTTGGGTTCCCGGTCACGTTGGCATCGGAGGGAATGAAACCGCTGATCGTTTGGCCAAGAATGCCACAACAGGGAAACAATCTAATGTTCTATCCTCTACACAGATAAAAAAAACAAACGTTAATGATTATGTTAAAGACCTCTGGCATGAGGACTGGAATACACAGATGGATAACAAACTCTTTCAGATCTGTCCAAACCTAAAAGAGTTCCTCTCGTCCACCTCAGGTGGTCGCAAAGAAGAAACGGTTCTATGCCGGCTGCACACCGGCCATTAGTGTTTTAACTCATTCATACCTTTTAAAGAGTGAAGAAGCTCTGTGGTGCATTCCATGTTATGCGTCACTTACAACGAAACACATTCTTTTACAGTGTTGAGACTTGCATGATGTGAGACACAAACATTTTACAGCAGATTCCATGAAAATCTTGTTCACAGATGTTCTGCCTGATGCAATCTTTGAATTATTGAAAAGATTCACTTTTTTCCATCGGATCTGAGATTTTACAATGGAAAGATTTTCAACAAATTTCGGGTGGGTTTTTAGAAGATGTATTTTAAAAGAGTTGTGTGACTAAATGATCTGTGAGTTGATTTTAGCGTGGTGACAGCCCTAATATGGCCCTTTGCGATTGGCTGGGCTATAAGCAACATTACCTCACCTTACTATCCTCACAGAAGTCCCAAATAAAGCACTTCGCGTTATTTTCGGCTTTTTGGTCGACTATGCACAAATATTTGTATTGTGGTTAATGCACTGAGTACGGAATCCACTGCAAAGAAAGGACATTTAGAAAGAAAACATTGTTTTTGCCATCAAACACAGTAATGCACCCTCCCTTCACTGATGAATGAATGCATACAAATGTGTTGTCTGCTTTTTGCGTGTTCAGTGAGAACAGGGTCACTTGAATCACAGGAAACTTGAATCACAGGAATCACAGGAAACAAATGCACTAAAGAATGTTGAGATGGGATTGTGACACAGAGAGAGGGGAAGGGAGAGAGACAGACAGACAGACACAGACAGAGACAGAGAGCCCACAGGCCGGTAAGTACGGAGAACAGTGCCTTTCCGTGCGGGGCAATTTTGCTGAAAGCGAGCGCTAGCCCTGGCCTTGTGATGGACAACATGCGCCATGCGCGTGGTGATGGGAATGACGTAGGCTACACCTACTAGGGAGTGTGCATTGCTGTTAACTTACGACCTTCTGTGAGCGTAAGGCGCCTACATGCGCCAATAGCAGGTCATGATGAGGCCACCTCCCAGAGGAGACACTGCACTGCAGCAACGAGCTGCAGTGCAGTGTCTCCTCTGGGATTCGAATCTGATATGTTTTAGAGCACTGCAGTACTTAAGCCTCCGATGACGGTTTATTGCAGAGCCTGATATAATAGCTCCAACCTCCTCCTTCCTCTATGCACCGTCTGCCCCCTACCCTCTCTATCCCACGTCCTTTTGAGAGCGGATTCTGTTCAGACCAACAACAGTCTGTTTCATTTGGTAGACATTAACCACAAACTCAGTACAGCGAAGAACGGGTATAAGGAGAAATCGAAACTAGGGTCACGACAACAGCCGTGCATGAAAAGATCACAGAATTTAGCACAGTTTCTCCCTTTTTTCATGAAAGTCAGTAAAGTTAATTATGTTGATCATGATGATGATGATAATGATGATGATGATGATGATGATGATGATGATGATGATGATAATATATTGTGTGTGTGTGTGTGTGTGTGTGTGTGTGTGTGTGTGTGTGTGTGTGTGTGTGTGTGTGTGTGTGTGTGTGTGTGTGTGGTGTGTGTGTGTGTGTGTGTGTGTGTTTCTATAGTCGTGTGTGTGTGTGTGTGTGTGTGTGTGTGTGTGTGTGTGTGTGTGTGTGTGTGTGTGTGTGTGTGTGCGCGCGCGCGCGCGCTTTCATGTTATGTTTTTAGTTTACCTGTCAGTGTAGTAACAGCGTCAACAGCATCAGCAGCAAACAGCAGCCTTACAGCAGCAGCATCGCACCGAATCATATTGTTCATCATCAAAACCAAGCTACCCTTACAAACCACACTTCTCTTTCATCATCAAAACCAAGCTACCCTTACAAACCACACTTCTCTTTCATCATCAAAACCAAGCTACCCTTACAAACCACACTTCTCTTTCATCATCAAAACCAAGCTACCCTTACAAACCACACTTCTCTTTCATCATCAAAACCAAGCTACCCTTACAAACCACACTTCTCTTTCATCATCAAAACCAAGCTACCCTTACAAACCACACTTCTCTTTCATCATCAAAACCAAGCTACCCTTACAAACCACACTTCTGTGTCGACCTTTATTAACAATACAGCACTTCCTCGTATCCATCTTTGTCACTTGTTTTTTTAACCAAGAATGTCTATTTTACACAGTTCAATTTTCTTCTACTTTCAAAACTGGACTTCAACCTCGTGTAGCGTCACGCGCTTTCATTCGTCATAGCGTAGACATACGATGTGTTCGTCACTGTCACACGTCATGGTGTCCACATTGTAGAGCAGATCTGAGGGGCACGTCAGCACAATTGCTGTACCATGTGAGCAGTAGACGTACTTCTGGCACGAGGATGGATGGGGAAAGAGGCCATCGTTCTGAAGGCACAAGCGGTCGGAGGGCGAATCTGCAAGGACACGCCAGCTGGCTGTACAACTATGTGTTGGGGTACATCTGTGTGCATATGAGAGGAGACTGGGTGATGGGGACGGGTGGGTCACAACAACAAGAGAATGGAAAAAGGCAAGCAGTCTCACAAAAGGCTGGAGATGAGTTGAAATTATGATGAGAAATATGTCTAATCCCAGTTATCTGCTTCCTGTCAGATGATCTGGAATGAAGATAACATATCTTTTAGTTTAAGGTCGTTTTCCTGGAATTGTCCTTCCCGCCCCCCCCCTCCCCCCCCCCCCCCCCCCCCCCCACCTCACCACCCTTCCTCTTCTTCTCCCTTAAATCCTTCCTCGTCTCATTCTTGCGTTAGTCCCTATTTCCAACTTCACTCCCGTACGCATTACACACACACTCGCGCGCGCGCGCATTCACACGCACACACGCACACGCGCGCACACAACACACACACACATACACACATGCACGCATGCACGCACCCACGCACGCACGCGCGTACGTACGCACGCACGCTCACAAATACACACATACACACACACACACACACACACACACACACACACACACACACACGCGCGCGCGCGCGCGCGCGCGCGCGCGCGCACGCACGCACACACGCGTGTGTGTGTGTGTGTGTGTAATAATAATAATAACAATAACAATGGTTTATTCAGTTTTTGCAGGCCCGCTGGCCCATATGAACAGGAGAACTGAATTGCACAATAATTAGCATGGAATAGGTGAGTTTGAAGAGTATACCGACAAAGAAACAAGAATACACGGCAAAACTTATAAACATGTGTGTGTGTGTGTATGTGTGTGTGTGTGTGTGTGTGGTGTGTGTGTGTGTGTGTGTGTGTGTGTGTGTGTGTGTGTGTGTGTGTGTGTGTGTGGCGTGCACTCGCGAGGGTGTATGTCATTTGGTAGCATTTGCTAATATTAAAGTTTTGAAAATGGATATATGCTGCACATTTGAACAACCACCAAAAAAAAAAAAATCATTGATTATAACTTAAGGAAGTTTAAAATCCGATGCACAGAATCAAGCTAAATACTTTAAGAATCGATTTCAGCGAGAATGGCAGATGTACAAGAGAACATGGTATTGTTTCTAGTCAGGACGCATGCCACTGTCCTCTGGAAAGAAAAAACGCATTAGCTTAATTTAGTTTCTGATATGGATCTGGATACTGTGTCTCCTTGTCTACTAGCCGCCCTCCCCCACCCTCTTGATACCCGCATGTGCTGAAAGTGTGTTTATTTTGTAGTAAGGGTCCAGAACATCTGTTCTACCTCTCCCCGTTGAGTCATTGTTCGTCCTGTTTCAGTCAATAATCAGTGTCAACTCGGTCGTAGTAAACATCGAGAATATAATTTATGAGGAACAATTTTATCCAGACATCAGAATAATATCAATCTTACATTCATACTATGTCAGGGAAGAATGCGGGGGTCAGGATTTTCTGCCAAACACGTGGACATGATAGGCATAGGAACATGTAGGTCCATCTACCTGGACTAGTGTTACGGGGACAAATACAAAGGGGGATACTTGGCACAGGAACTCACAATACTTTGTTGTTAAAACATGCCTGACCACGCACATGTTGTGTCCCTCTTTCCATAGTTTTCTGTTTCCTTTTCTTTCTATTGTCTTTTTTCTTAGGGAAAAACACATTGTTTTCAAATATAGCGTTGTCTGGGAGTGTAGGTGGTCAGAAATGACGGAAGGCAGGGCGGGATCAGCTATATGAGAGGAGGGGTTTCCAAGGAGGTGAAAGGGGTGCTTTTCCAAACAGATTCTACAAGCGGGTATGGGAAGCAGGGAGGGGGCGGGTCTCCTGTCCAAAATGTTCGTGCTCTCACCGTTCTGCTCAGACTGTTCAGAAACTTTGTCCAATACTTGTCGGCCGATGAATCGCACAACGCGGCGATGTTTCAGCCGAAAGCAGAGAAATCTCATAGTGCCCAACACAACATTCTCGCCAGTCGGAAGAGTCTTATGAGAAGTGGAGGGCTCCAAAAGTGGTCCGGAGGTCCTTCCAGAGAGGGTGAAGGGGGGGGGGGGATGTAAAAGGGTGAGCGGGTCCGGGCATCCCGGAATCTCTCAATTCGACCGGCTCTGGAGGGTTGGGAAGAGGTGGGAGTTTGTGAAAGAGCTAAGAAGTAGGGGTTCTGGTCTGCAACTTACCCGGTGACAGCTCAGACATACGTTCCCCGTCGTCTTCCCTGCTCAGTGACGGCGAGTGATGGTCTGAAAAAAAGTCCATTTTTATCAGAGCATTTGGCGATTTGGGTAGTCACACACGCGCGCGCGCGCGCGCGCGCGCGCAAGAGGGAGAGAGAGATAGAAGAAGAGAGAAAGAGAGAGAGAGAAAGAGAGAGAGGGGGGCAGACAGACAGACAAACAAACGGAGACAGAGATTAATATAAACAGACAGACAAAGGCAGAGAGGGAGAGAGAGGCGGACAGGCGCAGGGAGAGACAGACAGACAGACATAGCGACAGACAGACAGACAAAGAGGTATTATTCACCCATGCAAACACAGCACTTTGGTTGGTTTAAAGGCTCACCGAAAGAACCTGAAAGGGACAGGACTGTCCATAGATGCTGACTCCTTACAGCAACTGTCTTACCCAGGTGCCTCAAGCAGCCTTTGACTGAACCCACAACGTTTGGTGCAAGGTAATCACTATACCGTCTTCGTCTCAATTTCAGATCGCCGCTAAGTTTGATTGATGTGGAGATTAATGAACCACTGAGTGTTTTAAATGCTGTTTAAAAGATGCAGCAGACTATGAAAAACGAGATACATGTATTCAAAATATGTTAAATGAAAACTGGTATGACAACGATTTTTTCGTCATTCAAAATGATGTCCATAATCTGTGTAAGAAATTCGAACATACGTTGGATCCACCTGATAACATTGCTTTGTTGTCAGCAAGACGTGAGTCTGAACAATAAGTATTGAAAAGGAAAAAGATGCAATAATGCTTTGTTGAATGCTTTGTCAGTGCGTAACTAGAGGTTTGGGTTACTGGGCGAAAGCTTGAAGGAAAAGAAAACAATCATTTAACAATGTCAGGGGTGTCAGCATTTTGAAGAGCCGCTGAAAGGGCACTTAACAATGATCTGATTCACGTACAAGTATGTGACGATTGAAGATGTTTTTTAAAGTGCGATAATCGTTTTCATAAAAGGAAGATTTCTTTTTGTAAGAGAAAAATGGCCATTTAAGGGAATGGCTATGCCTATGATAAATGTTCACAAATAATTAGGTATTTAGTTTTCTACAGGCTTTCCCTCACGTTTGCATGTAATACCCACCAGAAGAGCAAAATAACATATTATTGTGAATTATGAAACGAAAAGCTGTCGTCGTTATATAAGGAGTCTCTTGTAGTATTTTCTAAACTGTTTGACGCACAGATACAGCCTATATTGCAGTCCGGAGCTGAATTGTGGGATCTTGAAGCCGCTGTCATTTGTTTGCACTTAATAAATTCTTATGTGTGTCATCACATACATTAATGAGTTCATTTGTGGTGAAACAGATGTCCGAAATCCTTCGTTTTGTCGTCAAATGCATTCAATATTGATTAAAGTTAACTCATATGGAAACATTCAAATTACTTATAAAGCGTTCGGAACACTGTTAGCGTTAGACGATTAGGGTAAGGAAAACAGAGTAAGGTGAGAATGAAATTAAACGGGACTGGTTTTGGCTTGGCTTTATACAGATTCTCGATAAAGGCTCATGTACAGTGGGTGGCAAAGTTTTAATTCCCAAGTATAAAACAATAACAGATTTATTTTCTGTAGAACATTCAGTACTTTACGTTCTGTCCTAACCTACATGTAAATGCATATTGACAGGCATCTAAAGATGATTATGGCAAAATTTAGAATCGGTATCTCGAATGTTTCTGCTCATTGTCATCGTTAAAGGGAAACAAGTGTTCGTTGTCTGAGATGTCTATTGTGAAGTTAATTAAAGGATGATGAAGTCCACTTTGTGCTTACCTGTCCAGAAGTGCAAGAGATAAGAGAACGATGATTTCACACAATTTTCATGTGCAACTTAGTCTGTTTAACGTTGTTAATGACATCTACAACTGAAACTACTGTAACCTATTTTGCCATGTATCTATGCAAAGAGTGAAGAGCTCATGTAATGTGACCTTTCGTGTATGTTGACGTAAACCGATTTAGTTTCATGTTTATCGCCATCAGAGGACCAGGGCCTTTGAGAATAAAACAACTGCATTGTCCTCTTGACCAACCGGGTCCTTAACTGCCCACGATTCACAATTCTGTTCAACATAAGTTCACCCTAAATCCGTCATACCTATAGTCCCAGGACCGCAGACTGAAGGAATGTCACGATGGATGCTTGGACAGTCAATTATTTCAATCGCTCTCTATCATCAGTCATGCGCAATGAGGAAGAGGAGTTGTAATACGTCCAGTCCTTCACACATCCAGAGTTTCTTTTGCCCCCCCCCCCCCCCCCCCCCCCCCCCCCCCCGCACTATGACGTCCATCCTCCACAGCTGTTTGTTGGATTGTCTTGCCCCTACCAGGCCAGTTAGCGGCGTGGGATGACGACGACGGATGGTCCTGATCCGTCAGCTCATGTGTTGACATGGACCCTGAACGTGCTGAGAATCTGTCTGAAGCGTTACTTCTCCCACGCCTCTATTTCAGTAAAGTAGGAAAACATTCATCCACTTCTGTCAGTCTTCTTGTGGGTTTCTCCAATCAATTGAAGATTGGTAAGACAGTAAGACCACTCACCACCCGTCCACAGGAACACCAAAACCGATCTACTTCTGCCATACATGAAGATCTACAAGCCACAGGCCACAGTTTTAGCCCCCAAGAAACCAAGATCTTGTCTACAGAGCCCTTCCTTACAAAAAGGAAAGTTAAAAAAGCCATCGAATCAAGACCAGACGCCTCAGCCTGAACAGAGATCAAGGCGTTGAACTTCCCCCATCTACAATCAGATCCTGACAACCGTTCCACCCCACACAACTGTCGCCCCACCAGGCCTCGCTGCCACAACAGCAACAGTGAGCTGAAGAAGACAGGGCGACCCTGTCGACATATTCTCAAAGTAAGTTTTTTTATTCTGAGTCTAACTACTTTTCTAATGTCGAATCCAGAATCCAGAAACCTATATTCTTATCAATCCAAGAGAGGATGTTGAGTCATATTCTTATCAATCCAAGAGAGGATGTTGAGTCATATTCTTATCAATCCAAGAGAGGATATTGAGTCATATTCTTATCAATCCAAGAGAGGATGTTGAGTCATATTCTTATCAATCCAAGAGAGGATGTTGAGTCATATTCTTATCAATCCAAGAGAGGATGTTGAGTCATATTCTTATCAATCCAAGAGAGGATGTTGACTCATATTCTTATCAATCCAAGAGAGGATGTTGAGTCTTGAGCCGCCGGGCTTGGGGGCCAGAGGGTCGATTCCAACACTAGATAAGATTGTCTGCTGATCTTAGCGATCAATAATGAAACTTGAACGGTTTTCATTCGATGCTGGAATCTACAAGAGAGAGCTTAGATAGGATACTACATCAGTTGAGTACAGAACTGTCCTTAATGTAATCACAGGAATGTAACCTCATACTTAAATCAGTTTATAAATAAACTGAAGGAATTCATTTCTGTGGAAAGAAAGGTGTGAAAAGGATGAGCGTGATTTGCCCAGGGAAAAACTGGGGGTCACTGTGCTGTTCCCACAATAATCCTACCACAGCAGCATTGCCAGCGCCATCACCCACCCCAACTTCTACAGTGTTTTTGAACGCAGCCAGCCTCCGAACTGTCGCTGAAACTGAACGGCACTGGGTCCCTGATTCTGATGCAGTTCAACACAATTAAATTAGAACATATGCATCGACCATTCTCGTTTACAACTGCCAGTTTTAAAAATGATTTAAAGGGTGGAACGAAAGGGGTGGGAATAACTGTCGTCGTTATCATTATCATGATTATTATTATTACTATTAAAAAGAAGGAGAGGGACAGAACAAGTACATTATCATGTTGATATTACTAATATTGCAACACCAAGGACAATGATAAACAAAAAACAAAAAAAAAGCAAGGATGTACCGCGCTCAGCGGGTTCCAAAGTTTCCCAAGACCTTCCCATTCTTCTCCCGGTCAGGTCACAGTCACGGACGTTCCCGGGGAAATCACAGGCGTTGTGGACGTCGTTGAAGACGGTTCCTCGCGGGCAGTCGAAAGAGAAACGAATTCCCGTTATGCAGCGATGGAAACGGCTACAATCGACAGGGTCAGGGAAGAACTTGCTCACGTCGTCTGACGGGCAGGAGAAACCAGCGGAAGTGTCTGAAACGACAAAAAATCCAAATGACCACCGCCTACGATTTATCAAAACGATCGAATGATGAATTCTTTTAACAGTGTTTTTAAGGCTCCGCCGAAAAAATGTAGACAAACGATTCACAAGACAAAGCACGACGCGTTTAGACCTCTTAGGTCTTCTTCAGGCAAGATACACGGCAGTCGGGACAAGTATGAACAAGCAATCATTTACCTTCATGCAACTGGTGCAAGATGGGTGTTGAATCCTTTAGATTAAGCAAGTAGATTCAACGCCCATCTTGTGCCAAACTGGATGAAGACGAGTGACTGCTCGTTCATTTTCGTTGTCCTGAATGTTGTCTATCTTGCCTGAAGAAGACCCAAGAGGTGGAAACGCGTCGTGTTTTGTCTTGTAATTCGTTAGTCTACGTTTTTTCGGCGGAGCCTAAAAAACACTTTTTAAAATTTGTTGAGATTTCCGCCTGCAATCACCTCACTTTGAATGATATCTAAGGTCCAGTAATCTATCCATCAGACAAACCCCTCGGGATAGGCTAGGCGGTGGACCAGACAAGTTGAAAACTTAATTGCAAGTAGATGTAATCGCTGGACCCACCTGAAGAACCATCTTGGGACCGAGTTGGACTTGCCTGCTTGTTCTTCAATATTTTGGAAACAAACGTGTCCTGATTGTGTTTTAAGTTCATTCTATCCATCCATCAATAGAGTAATTAAATGAAGCAAATAAGTAGGTAATCAAACATGTAATCCACCCATCTGTTTACTTACGCACTAACTGATTAGTCAGGTTATTGATGAAGTATAATAATCGGTGACCTGAGCACGTCAAATCTGGAATTCCACTGACCAAGTCATTTTCTTATATGAAAGCCATCCAGTATTCATACGCACACACAATCCACTCGTGCATCCGTGAGCACACACGATCTCTCTCTCTCTCTCTCTCTCTCTCTCTCTCTCTCTCTCTCTCTCCTCTCTCTCTCTCTCTCTCTCACAACACACACACACACACACACACACACACACACACACACACACAAACACACACGCACGCACGCACACACGCACGCTCGCACGAAAGTACGCATGCACGCAAACACGCACGCACGCACACACACACACACACACACACACACACACACACACACACACACACACACACACACACACACACACACACACACACGTGCGCGCGCGTATTCTTTCCACCTGGCATGGCGACTGCGGCGACAGGCTTGAGTCTTTGTCGCGGATTCGTCCAACCAACGTCGTCCATTCTGCCCATGAAGTTTCCATCCTCAACATACTGCTCTGCTGCTCCCTGATCTCGCACGCCCTCAATGACGTTATAGTCCACGCCCATGACGTCACGAGGGAGAGAAATGACGTCAAAAACGGTGGCGCGTCACCTTGATGGCGGACGTCATTGTTAGACGGAAATACATGCTGCGTGTCCCTCTGAGAAGAATGATGAAAAAAAGAAAGTGAACGAATAATGAATGAAGGACACAAGGCTGTTGTTTTGTCTTCATTGTTTAAAGAATGATTTGTTTGCATTACGTCAACAAATAACTAAAATGCAGGAACACAGGCATTCATGAAATTACATGCATAAAACGGTCAGAACTGGACGAGGATAAGTCATGTGGGTTCGTTTCAAAACGCAGTGACTGAGGGCGGAAAATGAAGCAAAATTTGGAAAGAGAGGGGGTTAGTTACCGCCAAGGACACAGACAGAAAGAGAGGGGGTTAGTTACCGCCAAGGACACAGACAAACAGAGCACAGGACAAAACGCAATGCACTTTGACCTCTTGGGTCTTCTTCAGACAAAAAAATAACATTTAGGACAGTGAAAACGAAGAACGAGAAACCACTTATCTCATGTTCGATCCAAATGTCATTTTGCGCCGAACATGAGAAGAATAAGCGGTTGCTCGTTTTTTCGTGGTCACTGTCCTATATGTTATTTGTTTTTGCCTGAAGAGGACCCAAGAGGTCAAAGTGCATTGCGTTTTGTCCTGTACTGTTTGTCTGTGTCCTTGGCAGTAACTAACCCCTTCTCATACTAAATTTTGCTTCATCGGGGTTCGCAAACTGGAATTTTTTTATTTGTTCTCAGTCTCTTGTTCTTCTTCTTCTTCTCTCTCTCTCTCTCTCTCTCCTCTCTCTCTCTCTCTCTCTCTCTCTCTCTCTCTCTCTCTCTCTCTCTCTCTCTTCTCTCTCTCTCTCTCTGTCGGTATGGGAACGAACTTTCAGTTGTTTTCAGGACACAGTTCTGCATTCGTATATCAAATCTGTGTTACAATCGTGCACTCCCTTGGTTTGGCCGTTGATTGGATTGTTAAAGCTGACCGGAACGGCTGCCATACATATACTAGTGAAGACGGAAGCAGTGTCACTGTCGTTTGTTTTGTCAAATGATTTCCATACACCTGTTTCCGGGTGTGTGAAATGCACGTTGTTGACAGTCATGAAGCGTACAAATTTCCTTTCGAACGTTGTGCTGAATTACCTGTTGAATATCGTATCTTTCCCTCTTCCGTCTCACTTCATTCCCATGAATTGCAGACTAGGCTTTTTTCGTATGGCTATGTTGATGATGTGGCTTTGATTAATAATCCTGTTATTGGTCTTGCTTATGATGTAGAAGTCATTGACCATCATGCTATTATTCTTGCCGTAATCATATAAACATAATATTGGCTATAGCATGCTTGTTATTCATACATTCTATTGGGGAGGGGGAGGGGTCTACTTGCTTACCTGCTACCCTTGAGGATAAAGTAATCAATACTTACTAATCAATCAAGCTGAATTAGTGAAACAGTTATATTCACTCTTCCTCGATCACACACACACACCTCTCTCTCTCTCTCTCTCTCTCTCTCTCTCTCTCTCTCTCTCTCTCTCTCTCTCTCCTCTCTCTCACACGCACGCACGCACGCGCGCACGTACACACACACACACACACACACACACACACACACACACACACACACACACATACACACACACACACACACACACACACACACACACACACACACACACACATCACACACACACACACACACACACACACACACACACACACACACACACACACACACACATACACACACACACACACTACATCACATCACAAGCATATAAGATTTTTTTTTTAATACAGTAGGTATCCAAACCTCGTCTGACGTCACGAGACCCAGTGACGCCACTTCCTCCCTTTGCCGACAGTCTGGTACCAGCACCGACCACGTACAAAGACCGCTTTCGGGGCTGAAGACGGTTCCTGACTGACACACGTGACGAAACGGCTGGCCGGCAAAACAGCGATAAAAGACCGCACAATCGTACGGGTCTCGGTACAGCCCGAAAGCTGTCGGGCACCGGAAGCTCGTGACGTCATCATCTGGAAAGGACGAAAATTGAAGGAGCAAAAAAGGAGGGAAAGGAGCAGGGAATGTATGTGTGGCTTTGTATCTTTGGTCTGTGCACCGATGACAATTTTCAATCCTTGCTTTGAACGGCTTTGTTAAAACTGCGGAAAAGATTTTTTTATAAATAAAAAAAAGACTAGTGTCGCGCTGAATAGGCATGCAATGTATCTAAACTTGTAAAGGATAATGTCGAGATCATGCAATAGATTCTGCGTAAAAACGGTGGGGGTGGGGGCGGAGAGAGAGAGAGAGAGAGTGAGAGAGAGAGAGAGAGAGAGAGAGGAGAGAGAGAGAGAGAGAGAGAGAGAGAGAGACACTGACACTGACATTTTTTATTGTCCGTTTAGCAGTTAAGCCTTTTAGACAAGGGGGTTAGCAAATGCATTCACCGATACAAAAAGCAGAAATTTCATGCGTATACGTACTCACACACAAACACACACACACACACACACACACACACACACACACACACACACACACACACATGTCCTCACCTTTCCCTCCGCCCCACCCCGCTACCTTTCTACTATTATCCCCCAACATCCATACCGCCATAATCACACACACTTGACCACTAACCCTTCCCTCTCCCTCCCCCTATTCCGCCAGCCCACACACCCTCCCCAGCCCCCAGCCCTCCCCGGAACATCCGCACATTAGATCATCCTTATGTTAACCAGTATTTTGCTCAATTATCTTTTTTCTCCACATACATGGCTTCAGCTATGTACTTAGCCACTTCTTTAACAACACGTTCATTATTATTAGATAACACTGAAGCAACGCTAGCATTATTTGGTGGGAATGAACGAGTATTCAACACACGGCAGCTTTACGTTTGTCAGCATAAGTAGTACAATGAAACAAAAAATGTTTTTCGTTTTCTAATTCATTTCCACAAGATGAGCAAATAGTGTCATTCGAATATTCAGAACTTAAGAACCATTGCTTACAGTTTTTTAGACCACTAACCCTTAACCTAAATCTGGCCAAACTGATTCTGTGCCATTTATTTGTAACTAACGTTAGGTACTTTTCTGCCTGAAAAATATTTTTGAAGGAACAGAAGTATCTATATTTATCGTTATTATCTATTTCTGCATGCCAATTTTGTTTGAAACAGGAAATGAGTCTGTCTTTGAATTCTGTTATAAAACCATATTCGGAACAAACTCCCTGGTTCAGCCAAACAATACCAAAGCCATTTTCAGTCAGAGTCTTTTGTACTTCTGTCACCCAATTAAAGTGACCAGATTCGTGCTGTAACAGAAGCATTTCGTAGGCTTGCCTACATATTCTCGACATGGGGAGTCTGACTAGTTTTAACCAGTATTTGATGCATTTTACAGTAGTTGTAACGCGTAGAGAATACCTCCCAGTGTCTCCATATATCAGTTTATTTGTTGTATGTAGGGGTACATTCAGATATCTTTTTATGGCAAACATGTGGACATTTTCAATCTGTTTACTGTCTTGTTCTAATCCCCAGACTTCAGCTGCGTATGTTAGGATAGGCTGAATTTGTGCATCGAAAAGCTTCCAAAATAAATTTATATCAATAGTGTTTAGTCTTCTTAATGATTTCATAATTTCCATCACTCTTTTTTGCCTTTCTGCAAACATCAGACAGAGCACTGCTAACACTCAACTTTGTGGTAAAAGCCATCCCTAAGTATTTGTACGAGTTAGTTACCTTTACTTCTTCATTTCCATAAAACCATCTTTCTCTGACACTTAAGTAGCCACCTTTTCTGAAAACCATTACATTTGTTTTGTCAAGATTGACTGTTAACTTTAATCGATCTGCCCCTTCTCTAAGACTATTTATTTGATTCTGGAGCCCAATAACAGAGTCAGATAACAAAATAACATCATCCGCAAAGAATAATAAGAATATTTCAACTGCACCAGGAATGAGCTGAATACCATGTTTTCCATTGCTTGACAAATCCGCAGCCAATTCGTTTATGAAAAAGGAAAATAAGAGCGGGCTAAGTAGACATCCTTGTTTCACCCCCCTTGGGCATTCAAAGTAATCTGAAGAACAACATTTATCTCGTACACATGCTAATACAGAATCGTAAACACTTCGTATTGCTTGATAAAGTTTTCCTTTCACACCACATTTTCTCAAAACTGCCCATAAAACATTTCTGTTCACAGAATCGAATGCCTTTCTGAAGTCCACAAAGGCAACATACAGTTTAGACTTTTTTTATAAGAAACTTTTGTACTATCGCATATAGGGTGAAAATATGATCTACGGTACTATAACCTGGTCTGAAGCCTGCTTGCTCTTCTATTATTTTTTCCTCTTTCTCTACCCACTTTGAAAGTCTTTTGTTTAAAATATGTGTATACACCTTACTTACAACACTCGTTAGGGCAATGCCACGATAGTTATCTGGCAGGTTTGGATTTCCCTTTTTATATATTGGAACAACTATAGATCTCGACCAGTCATCTGGGTAAACACCAAGGTCAAACAATTTATTGAAATAAATAACTAAGAAATCAATAATTTTTGAACTGGCATGCTTCAGCATCTCACTAATAATTTTGTCAGGACCAGAACTTTTTCCGGTCTTAAGATTACCAATGCTGGCTTGAACCTCATGCCTGGAAATTACTTCATCGAACAAAACATCTGAGTCATCTGTTGTTTCTCCCACATGGCTAAACTCGATATTTTCCTCTGGAGTAGATGATACATCCACATCATTAAAGACATTGTAAAAATGGTTATGCCACTGTTCAATGGTAATGGAGTTGTATATGGCTGACTTTCTATTGACTGATCGAATAGTTTGCCAAAATACCTTTGGATCATTAATCGACTGATTAAGTTTGGTTAATCTTCTTTGGTCAAATTCATCTTTTTTCGTGTTTAACAAATACTTGTATTCTTTTCTTTCTTTTACGTACTCTTCTCTTTTTTCTGCACGTGATTTCTTTGAAGCTCGTTTAAATTTCCATAGTGACCCCTTAACTGCCTTCTTTTTTCGATCACATTCCTTGTCAAACCAGTCGTTTTTCTTTTTCTTATTTTCTATTGTTCTCATCATGCAAGAAGCAGCGCTGCAAAGTGATTTAACGAAGAGTTCAATGGAAATATTGACATCTGTATCTAGAGCTTGGTAGGCGTTCTGTAGGCTTTCATCAAATTCACGAGAACTTAATTCCTCTTCAAAAACACTAAGCAAATCGTCTGACCACACAAACCTATCTTCCACACCTTGTTCAGCTTCAGCTGGCTTTTCCACATCCTGTCCTACATTTGTCCACTGAAATTTAACTGGTAAATGCCAGGAGTCAATACGGTCTCCGACATTCAGCTTACAATGTTGCGTAGAAAACATATCCTGAGACATAATGACATAATCGATCACACTAGAGCCGTGAGGAGAAACATACGTAAAATCCCCAGCAGACTCACATTCACCACAACCGTTAACTATGACACAGTTGATCATGAAACATAAATTCAACAACGATTTACCGAAACTATTTATAACATCATCTTTTGAAAATCTGTGCAAAACATCATCAGTCACACAATCGTCATCATCAATATCAGGTGAGTAATTAGTCATCACTTCGGGTGTTGGTTGTTCAGATCCTGTTCTTGCATTGAGGTCACCCATTATCAAAACATATACGTTTTCATTTTCTGTAGCCTGCAAGATACATTCTTCCAAGTTCACAATCCCATCTTTGATTTCCATTGAATTGTACAAAGGACCATTTTCAGGGACAACATAACATGCGAACAATAACACATCTCTATCCGAGTTAAATACACATCTGTCAATCCGTATGGCCACAACATTTTCACAATTAACATTGACTACTGAAATATATATGGAAAAGGATTTGCGCACTAACAGAAGAACGCCACCAGAATGTCTTCCATGATGTGACAATTTTCTTGCTGGAGCAGTAAACTTAACAAAGTCTTGAAGAATATTACTGAAATCAAAAGAACTATCCACAAAAGTCTCTGTCAAGCACGCAACATCAAACGTCGAAATGTAATCCATGAAAGAAAAGTCATTAAGCTTACTGTACAAGTTTTCCACATTGTAAACAAGAAATGTCACTTCCTCAAGATGATCCGGCCTGTCCGACCGTGTAGTCGTCCGTGCAGTTCGCCTGGGTCGTGCGTCATTGGCAGGGCTCTTGTTGACAGGGGGTGACAAGAAGCGGTGTAGACTGCCGTCGCCACGTCCACCTCGTCCCGCCCCACCTCTGCCACGACGCACACCACGTGCGCCCCGTGCAGGGTCAGACTGGCTGACCTCGTTGAAGCGACGAGGGGAATCCCCGTCTCTGCTTCCGCGTACTTTCTGCTGCCCTCTGCCCTCTGTTGCGTTGTCAGCTGCCGGCTTCCTAACGGTATCGGCGTTGGCCTCGGAAGCTGTTTCTCTGGCATCAGCGTCGGCGTGGTCGTCTCCTGTGGCTGCTACCTCCGCATAGGTTCTGGGGTCCGGTCGTTTTGGTTCCACAACCAGTCTGCCTCTCTTAAAGTAGGCCACTTTCCCCTCCTTCTTGGCTTCTGCCACAATACTGGCTTGTTGTTTGGTCAGGTCGTTGGACAGTCACACCTTTCGCTTTCAGTCTTTCTCTGAAACCACGGTCTGTGATCACTGCCATCTTCTTCTTCCACTGACTAAACTTGACCACCATTGGTTTGGGTCGGCCATCTCTGTTCTCCCCTACCCTGTGAGCTCGGGCGATGTCATCGGTTGTCCATTTCATCGGCCCCTCCACACTGTTGAGGGTATCGGCGATCAGTCTGGCACAAGTGTCATAGTTTTCAGACTTGGCCGTCTCAGGCACACCGTAGAAGCGAAGGAGAGAATGTAAATATCTATGTTCAAGACCACCCATCTTATTTTGCACGAAAACCCCCCATTTCACATCCAAGTCACGTCCATCTCATATCAATTTTGGTCAAAATTAACACCTGTTTCACAAACAAATTAACACCTCAAAACCTCTAAAAATCGACGTAATTACCACATTGAAACGGGGGTTTCCGTGTAGAATATTATGGGTGATCGTGAACGAAGATATTTACATTCTCTACAGAGACATAAAATTAACTAAATAGTTATATGACTTGAAAGTTTTGCCATAGGCTTCTTCCAATCAATATTGCTGACTGGACCGTGCCGCTGCACGCGCCACTGCACAAGAGCCTGCACCTTACACTGAATTATTAATTGGGTGAGCTGCCCACGTGTGCACTTTCAACCAATCGACAGGGGTATGACATCATTTAGCCGGGAAGCTGGAATCCGACTGGGGTGCCGGCATTGTACATCGGACTGCTTAATCGTTTAGACGTGCGTGCGCTATCTCTCTCACTACACTAAAAACCATGGCTGATTTGAGTTTGGAGGCTGGGTCGTCTTCACAAGAGGTCGCAATGAGCGCTAGTTCTCAGGAAAGCCAAACTGAACATTTGCTGTATTCAGGTGAGCAAAAAGAAATAATATTGAAACACAAAAAGTATTATCAGGAAATGATTTCATATCTTGAAAAATTAGAACGTGGCGAGCCCTGTTCGAAACCGGTCCGACCAAAAGAGAGTTTAAGTGTTTTGGAACGAAGAAGGAAAACGTGAAATGACAGTAAGTGAACTGGATGATTTTTTACGTAATTGTTTTGTAGAGAAACTTAATTATGAGCCGATCGATGAAGGTTCTTTCATGAAACTGAAAAACATAACCGAAATTACGCCTGTTTGCTGAAGGCTGGTTTATGAGATCAAAGCTGAAAATCGTAAAACTCTTCGGCAATCTTTGCTTTTTAGGCCATTGGCTTGAAAGAACAAAAACTCTTTTCAAAAAATCTACCCCCAAAGCGTCCTGGGATAATTATTTGAAAACTGAAATTCTGATGACCCCAGGCTGTGTAGAAAACTGACGGAATTATCATTTGTTTTTTCTACTATCCAAAGTTCCACAAGCTTGGAATTTCGATCCACAGCTTGTATGAGAAAAGAAAGCTCATTTTAAATATATGCAAAGCGACGTTGGCTTTCGTGAATTTTGGCAGAGCAGCGAATAAACGCTGTCTTCTTGCTGCTGTGAAAAAATCAATAAGCAAGCTCCAACCTAAAAATACGCCAGAACTGTGTCACTTGCCAACCGACCGCCGCGTCCTAGAAAGACCGGCAACAGGGCTAAAAATACGCCAGAACTGTGTCACTTGCCAACCGACGCCGCGTCCTAGAAAGGCCCTCAACAGGGCCGAAAATAATACTAAGGGTGGTAACTCCTGCACACCCCCCACCCCCAACACACCCCCGCCCCTACCCACCCCACACAATACACACACACACACACACACACACACACACACACACCACCCCCTACCCCCCACCCCCACCCCTACCCACACCGCCCCTACCCCCCACCCCACCCCTACCCACACCACCCCCCTACCCCCCACCCCACCCCTACCCACACCACCCCCTACCCCCCACCCCACGCACGCATACTCCCCACCCCCACCCCATGCACGCACGCCCACTCACGTCTTGTCCTACAAGGCAGCGCAGTAATCCAGGTTAAAACGATCTGGGGCTGATTGACCTAGTTGATTTTACACACACACGCCCCACGCGCGCACACACATATAACTTCTTTTAATTCTTGCACAAAAACAAGAGAAACTAATTAATTAATTTTTTTTAATTTATGATTTTAATCTGGTTTAAAAAATGAACCCCAACGTAGTTATAAAGCTTACAGAAATATTTGATGATTTTGGGTGGGCGATTAATGCAGGGTTGATAAAGAAGTGTTAAAGGACAGTTTGATGAATTTATAACAGAACTTTTTGAAAACTTAACTATTCGAGAAAGCGTATTGAAAGCTGTCAGTAAAATCCCAGAGTCTTGGCCTAAACCAATTATAAATTATTGCCATATTACTTGATAATATTGCCCCCGAAGATGCTGACCTGCATGTGTCTGATGATCTTGAAGGAGTAACTGTTACCTTTAAACCTGATCAGTTTTTACGATTAGAAAAAGACTGAGTAATAAATAATAACTGAATTTACAATATTTTTTTATTTTTTTAGATTTAAAAATGGCTGCCAAACTCAGTGAATCTGATTTAAAGAAGTGTAATGAACTATTTGACGAAACAATGAAAGCATTAAACATTGATTTTAGTGAATTTTGGTTTGAGAATGATGTAAACAATATAATAAAAGATCATAGTGAACTATTTAAAGAAGCAACCAAAGCGATGAACATTGACTGTAGTGATTCAGAAAAAGCTAAAATATTAGCAGGTGTTATTGTAAGGCTAACGTGGCTTGAAGTGTTGCAACGCTTGGGTGAAGAATAAAAAGCGCGTTTACTTACTTACTTTTTATATACATTTATTTTTTAATCTTACGTAAATATTGTGGCTTAAAAATGACGACCACAAGTAAATACGAGGATGGAAAACTATATACGATGGAAGAAATATTTTAGCAGTGACAAACAATTAAGCAATACGTTTAGTGAAGTAGACATGGACATCATTAACCCCACAAATGTTCAGGAAAGCGTGGCACATGCTATCTCTAAAATCCCAGAGTCTCTTCAACGTGAACTGCCAGTAAAGTGCTGTTAACCATTCTGATTGATTATATAACGCCTGATGATAGTAACATGGAAGTCTGGGTTTCAACTAAACAGAAAGAAGTAATCAGCTATCACGACTTTAATTCTGACTGGGCTGATTACATGCTTACACAGTTTAACCATGCAAGTGAGGAGGCTAAGTTAAGGGGTTCTGGCTGGTCTGAAGGGACAGTCCTTGAAATCAGATTGAGGCAAACAAAGTTCTATCCTATAGTTGGCAATTCTTACCTTCCTCTTCCAAAAGAGTTAGAGTTAAAGCAGGCAGTCTTAAAATACATAATTCTGACAACATGTGTTTTATGTGGTGTGTTTTAGCGCATTTTACATCCTGTTAAAAAATCATGCAAACAGAGTCTCCAATTATGATGCATACAAACAAGAGCTGAACTTTGATAACATAACTTTCCAGTAAGTATAAACAGTATATCTCATTTGAAGAGCAAAACAAACCAATCACTGTAAACGTATACGAATGGTCTGTAAAAGATAATCTAGTGCCTCTAAGGGTTTCTCCCAACGCCCCTACTTTTGGCAAATCACTTGACAAACATGTGGACTTAATGCTGTTTGCAGATAGTACAAAAAGTCATTATGTATTAATTAGAACAATAAGCAGACTGTTAGCCTATACTACAAAAAGACAATTTTAAACAAGAGCTTTGTAGAAGGTGTTTTGAGAGAATCTCTACTATAAAAACAGCTGCCAGTCATAGAACTTATTGTAAAAAGTTTGTAGACTGTGAAACCAAACTCTCACACCTAAGCCAGGGTCTAAAGTTAGTTTTAAGAATATACACAAAATGCAAAGGAGCCTGTACGTGGTTTATGCTGACTTTGAATCAATCTTGCCGCAGTACTACGGCCCACAACAGCAAGAACAAAAAACATCCTTATTATCCCACCATCAGATCTGTTCTTATGCGTTTATTGTTGTTAGGTCAGACGACCAAACACACAACACCAGAGATTTTAAGAGGCCTCAACGCAGCTAGTAGATTTCTAGAGCAGATGAAACAACTTCGCAATCAGTTATCTAACCAACTAAACCTTTCAGACATTGTTATGACTCCAGAAGATCAAGAACGCTATGACTCATCTACACACTGTTGGATATGTAACAGAGAATTATTAGGCGACGCTGTAAGAGACCACGATCACATTATGGCAAATTAGAGGGGCTGCGCACAACAATTGTAATCTTCAGCTTAAGGTGACCAAACTTGGAAACTGCCTATCTTCTTTCATAACCTACGAGGCTAACGATTCTCATTTCATCATGAACAGGGGACTTCTGAATATAAGAGGTTACCTGCATTGCACAGTCTTAGAAAAGTACATGACTTTTACTCTTGACTGCTTATCCTTTTATGACTCTGCCCAACATCTGATGGCAAGTTTGGTAAATTAGCAAGTTCTCTACAAGATTTCCAATCACTAAACAACTTTGACCCATCTTTATTTGCCCAAAAGGCGTCATCCTTATGATACATGAACTCGTGGGAAAGTTTTGACGAGCCGGCGCTGCCGCATAAGGAAGATTTTTACTCTAGACTTACAGGAAAAGGCATAACAGACTCTGACTATGAATACGCAAATAAAGCCTGGGCAGAATTACACTGTGAAACAATGGGTGATTATCACGATCACTACTTGATGGCTGACGTGTGTTTATTGGCGGACGTTTTTCTGAATTACAGAACTACTTGCATGAAACATTACTGTCTAGACTCTCACATTACATCTCTGCGCCTGGCCTTTCTTGGGACGCATTCTTAAAGTCTACAAACATCAAGATTGATTTAATTTCTGACTTATCTACACTTCAGATGATTGAAGACGGACTAAGGGGGGGGGGGGTATTAGCATGGCCTCACATCCTTACTGCAAAGCCAACAACAAATATTTAGACGACTATGATCCAACTAAACCGTCTAACTATTTAATGTACTTAGACGCCAACAATCTGTATGGATGGGCCATGAGCCAGCCGCTTCCATTACGTAACTTCAAGTGAACACAGGACATGGCACAAATAATATTCAAGGGGCATTAAAGTGGTTTTGGACAGTTTGGTGTCAGATCACAGTATGGTTTTATTCTAGAAGTAGACTAGAATATCCTCATGAACTGCATGACCTCCACAACGATTATCCTCTGGCCGCAGAAAGCTTAAAGATGGCCCCCCCAGAACCTCCTAAACTTGTGCCTAATCTTCGACACAAAACTAAGTATGTTTGTCATTACAGACTCTACAGTTTTACCTAAGACACGAGCTGAAACTGACAGCTGTTCACAGAATAATTGCTTTTGACCAAGAGCCCTTTATGAGACCATACATCAAGAAGAATACTGATCTTGAGAACCCAAGCCACTACGCCTCAGAAAAAGACTTCTTTAAACTGATGAACAACAGCTGTTTTGGCAAAACTATGGAGAACGTACACAATCGTAAAGATGTAAGATTAGTTACAAAAGAAAAACAAGCAATTAAGCTGGTCTCTAAACCTAACTATCAAGACTTTAGAAGATTTAACGACAGCCTGGTTGGTGTTATGATGAAGAAAAAGGATGTTAAGTTAGACAAGCCGGTGTTTATCGGCTTTACTGTATTAGAGTTGTCGAAGTTATTGATGTTAGAATTTCTGTACGACTACTTTAAACCACTGTACCCAGAAGCAAGAGTCCTTTACACAGACACAGACTCGTTTATTCTAGACGTCCCAACAGAAGACTTCTATAAGGATTTAGAAACAGAAGTGGCTAAAGGAACTGATGGATGGTACGACACATGCGACTATCCAAAAGACAGTCCTTTACATTCAACTGTAAACAAGAAAGTGATTGGAAAGATGAAGGATGAACTTAATGGGACAGTTATAAAAGAATACGTTGGCTTACGGTCGAAGATGTATAGCGTTGCTAGCCAGACTTCTGTAATGAAGAAGGCTAAAGGCATAAGTAAAGAAGTTGTCAAAAAAAATATAACTCACGATAACTACAAGCAAGCTCTCTTTGAAAACAAAGTATTTCATCACACAAATGTTAATCTGCGCTCTACTCTTCATCAAGTAAACACAACTGCTGTTAACAAAAAATCACTAGTCTCTAACAATAACAAGAGAACTTACGTCAGTCCTGAGTTTTCATATGCTGTAGGGCATTGGAGAACTTTAAAAGATTAACTTGACTGACTTGGCTTGTACTTAACTTAAGAACCTAACAAGAACTTACTTAAGAACCTAACAAGAACTTAACTTAAGAACCTAACAAGAACTTATTTAAGAACCTAACTAGTACTTATAATTTACTTACACTTAACATGCAATTTACTTGCACTTAACTTAAAAAGTACTTTCTATAACTAACTTAACTTGTACTTAACTTGTACTTAACTTGTACTTATCAAGTTCTTAACTTGTACTTTATTTAGTTATTAAAAACTATTCCATAGAAAATGGGTCTACAACAGGAGGTTGCTCTTTTTTTTGCAGAAGCTGGCTCTTCTTCTTTTACTGGCTTTGTGGGGGTTTGTAACTTTGCTGCTAAGTATGGCGTTAGACATTTGTATGCTAAAACTCCCCCACCCACAACAACAGCACCCAATACATAATATACACCTTATCGTTTGATTGTGATTGTGTTGTTGTTAATTGGGCTGTTGTTGGGGGTGGCGATGTTGTATTACTATCTAACAATTTTTGTTTGTTGATGGTTTGTTTTTCTCAGTCTGTTTCCATTCAGCTAGTTTATGCCCAGCCTCAACACGCCAGGATTTTTAGTCTTAGTAACATTACTCACTTGCGGCACATTCTGCTCCTTCGGAGGTCTTCGGATTGTCCTGCACGCCTTCTTCTCCTGATCGCTCATTTTTTTATTGCGATTAAATTAATATAATCAAAAAATTA
>CM031619.1:35681716-35688650 GCA_018398815.1 Conus ventricosus | reverse complement strand
ACAGTGAGAGTTCGAGAGAGAGAGAGAGAAGAGAGAGGAGAGAGGAGGAGAGAGAGAGAGAGGGGGTGATGAGTGAGAGAGAGAGGAGAAGAGAGAGAGAGAAGAGGGTGCTGCTTCCCCTGATTTTGACCACGAATGCTAAAATTTCTTTTAACCCCTCTCTCTCCCAACCGATCGCCGTTACCTTACAGTACCACGCTTAAAACAACACATGCTTAAAACATGCATGGTTCGTGTTCTGAAATGGGCTTAGATTTTCACTAAAAGCCACTGGTGGTGGCGGTGAAGTAACAGCTGGTGGTGGATGTGGTGATGCTGACAG
The DNA here is from genome assembly GCA_018398815.1 of Conus ventricosus. Classification (NCBI taxonomy): domain Eukaryota; kingdom Metazoa; phylum Mollusca; class Gastropoda; order Neogastropoda; family Conidae; genus Conus; species Conus ventricosus. The sequence goes on along the minus strand of CM031619.1, from coordinate 35,688,328 downwards.
CTTGCCTTATTCTACGAAAACGCATTTCTCAACACTTTCTCTTGAATTACTCCCTCCCCTCCACAACTACCCACTGTCGTCCCCTCCACCAACTACCCACTGTCTTCCCCTCCACCAACTACCCACTGTCTTCCCCTCCACCAACTACCCACTGTCGTCCCCTCCACCAACTACCCACTGTCTTCCCCTCCACCAACTACCCCCTGTTGTCCCCTCCACCAACTACCCACTGTTGTCCCCTCCACCAACTACCCACTGTCGTCCCCTCCACCAACTACCCACTGTCTTCCCCTCCACCAACTACCCCCTGTTGTCCCCTCCACCAACTACCCACTGTTGTCCCCTCCACCAACTACCCACTGTCGTCCCCTCCACCAACTACCCACTGTCTTCCCCTCCACCAACTACCCCTGTTGTCCCCTCCACCAACTACCCACTGTTGTCCCCTCCACCAACTACCCACTGTTGTCCCTCCACCAACTACCCACTGTTGTCCCCTCCACCAACTACCCACTGTTGTCCCCTCCACCAACTACCCACTGTTGTCCCCTCCACCAACTACCCACTGTTGTCCCCTCCACCAACTACCCACTGTTGTCCCCTCCACCAACTACCCACTGTCTTCCCCTCCACCAACTACCCACTGTCTTCCCTCCACCAACTACCCACTGTTGTCCCCTCCACCAACTACCCACTGTTGTCCCCTCCACCAACTACCCACTGTCGTCCCCTCCTCCATCATATGCTATTTTGGAAAGTTTTGTTGACCGCGAGTCGAACATTACACTTTCGAAAAGACCAGAAATGCATTTGACCGACATCCGGTCATGGCCGATGCTAAAGACTGCTTAACTGCAATGCTAAACGATCCAAAAGTGGTTGTACCTTCTTTGCAAATAGTTCTGACATGTTTTTCTTTCATTTGATTGGTGTGGATTCCATGCTGATATGTATAAGATCATCAGAACTGTGTACTGATTTTTTTAAGATAAGGGTATTTCCAAAGAAAAGAATTCATTCATTCGTTTTTGCATGTTTGAATACCAAAATTGCGCAGGAAGTAGCAAACGTGGGACTGATGTTGAATTTAGAAAATCTAGAAGATCATCCTCTAACCAGATTTGTACACACCATTCTTGTGCCTCATCTTCAGCAGGTAGACATGCAGTGTATACAAACCTCATCTTTAGCTGTTGGTAAACGGTTGCACTGAGTGCCTGTACTTAAGCAGACGTGACAATTGTGAAGCTTTTCGATCAATTATCTGCAGTGAATGATATGCCCAAAGCCTTTTGTCAACACTGAGGACAATAACCGAGAGACTCGTCAATGAATGGTGCAACGTTTCATAATCACCCCACGTCCAAAATCGCTCCCACGGCGGGCGGGAAGGGGCACGTGCCCAAACTCAGCACACTGGAAGTAAACCCAGACCGGCCGCCCCCTTTGCTCCTGAACCACTCCTCCACTTCAAAATTCTCAACAACAAAAAACATTTTAATTAAACAACAGTGCGCCTAAATTAGGGAGAGGGGTAAGGAGTCCTATTCGGGACCTGTGCCGAAACTACTCCCAACCTTTTCTGAGATTACTCTCCGGTGAGACATGTGAGGCATTGTCCAGAAACGCCCCACGGAGTAACAGAGCAACCCGCCCATTACACCCTCCCTGTCACATAGGGCAGGTATGTTTGGGCACGTGCCTATTTTCATTCAATGGGGTGTTTCTGGGTCACGCCCCAAACTATTCACCAGAGGGTGTCTAGGAACCGAATGCAGGATGGTTCTGACTCAGGTCCAATATCAACAACACACGCATGCACACCACACACACAAACAAAACACACGCTAAAACACACACACACACACACACACACACACACACACACACACACACACACACACACACACACACAAATGGAATCTGAGGTGTGAGAAATATGAACGTGGTGTAACGTGTAATAATAAATAGTGGCCTGGTTGTAAATCCTGATGTTGAGTCCCACCTTCATTTGCTTAGGCTTCCAGAGGAACCTTGCAATGAAGAGCGTGTAATTTCAGCTGTATTCGGGTCAATCCATACCATACAATAATTATGTGTCAGCTTGCAATTCCACGAACTTGCGGAGGATATGTAAAGACTTGCAATACAAGTAAACTTGCGGAATGAACGCACAGGCATGCTTTGTATCCAAACTTACAGAATATATGTGCGGGCATGCGTTGTACATAAACTTGTAAGAGCATATTGTATGTAGGCATGCAATGCCTGTGTAGATAAGCATTGTATACAAGCTTGCAGACCATACAAACGTACAGAATACATCGTAGATATGCAGTTCGTGCATACTTGTGGACTAGATAGTAGACATGCAACATATACCGACTTGCAGAACACATGCAGGAAGAAATGCAGTGTATTAAAACTTAGAGACCAAAGATGCGGACACGCAGAGAATGCTGACTTCCAGAGCGTAATTATTCATATACATGCAATGTGCAAAACATGTAGTGCATATGTAAGGTCAAGCAGTGTGTATGAACTTACAGAACATGTGTAGATATGCAATGCATACAAAATTGCAGAGCGTATGTGTAGATATATAACATGTAATGCATAGAAACTTACAGGGTTTGTGTATGTAAACGTGTAATGCAGACGAACGTGAAGACCAAATGTGTAGACATGCCATGCATTTGCAAAGCATACGTGTAGACAGGAACGTGTAAAAACTTGTGGGGCATATGTGTAGGCATGCAGTGCATACAAACGTGTAAACGTATCTGTAGACGTGTAGTGTATACAAACTTGCGGAATGCATCAGTAAATATGTACACAAACTTGCGGATTGAGCGTACAGACAAGCAATGCATACAAATTTACATGATGCATGTGTTATAGACATGCAGAGTATGCAAACCTGCATAATGCATGTGTGGACATGCAGTGTTTGCAGCTTGCAGAGTGTATGTATAGGCATACTGTGTATAGAAACTCAAGAGCGTATAGACAGGTATGCAATGTTTACAAACTCGCAGAATGTATGGGCGGACACGGAGCGTAAGCAAATTTGAAAAATGTATGTGATGGCGCGCAGTGTAAACAAACTCGCAGAATGTATATGAAGACATGCAGTCAGTGTATGCAGACTTGTAAAGTATTGTGTGTGCAGACAAGCGGTGAATATAAAGTAGCTGAAAATATGCGTGAATATGCGGTGTAAACAAACTCATAGAGTATAAGTGTAGACATGCAGTACGGGTTTACAAATTCGTTGAGTATTAAGTGTAGATATACAATGTATAAAAACATGCAGAATGTTAATTTAGAAATGCCAGGTATACAGACTCACAGAATATGCATGTAGATAATTATGCAGTATCTACAAACTCGTGGAGTGTAAATGTAGATATGTAGTGCATAGAAACCTTTAGAGCATTTATGTAGATATGCAATGTATACAAGCATGCAACCTGTATCTGTTGCCATGCAGTGTATACAAACTCAAACAACTTCAAGTGTAGACATGCCTGGTACGCAAATACGAGGAACACGTGTGTCGACATGAAAGGTATACACACTCGTAAAGCATGTCAGTAAAAATGAGTAGGTATCCCAAGCTTGTGAGGAATGTGTGTGAACATCATGGCGTACACACTCTTAAAGCATGTGTTGACACACAATACATACAAACGCATATAGTATGTGTGTAAACATGCAAGATAAATGAGCTTGTAAAGCATATTTCCAGACACGTGGTATGGATCTACAAACTTGAGGAACCACTGTGTAAAAATGCCAAGTGTACAAACATGTAAAGCATATGTTTGAACATGCAGTGACCACAACTTCTAAGTAGACATGCAATGCATACAAACACTAAACCATAATTATGTGTAGTTACGCCGCTGAATTTTTAAAGCAGATATAAAAAGTGTATTCCGTGCAAAGCGTTTACAGACATATACTGCAATCAAACCTGCAGAGCACATGCTTACGCCTGTGTCGAAGTCATGACACGAAGAGTTATTACTGTGGCCTCTGGCAGTTAAGTAAATGCTTATGAGGATAAAAGTATTTCGGCTTTTATTTGATTCTCTCTCTCTCTCTCTCTCTCTCTCTCTCTCTCTCTCTCTCTCTCTCTCTCTCTCTCTCTCTCTCTCTTCTTCTTCTTCTATCTTTCAAGGTATTTTCGTCCGTTATTTGGTGCCTCTCTCTCACTCTCTCTCTCATTTTCTCTCTCTCTCTCTCTCTCTCTCTCTCTCTCTCTCTCTCTCTCTCTCTCTCTCTTTGAAGATATTTTTGTTGTTTGGTGCCCTCTCTCTCTCTCTCTCTCTCTCTCTCTCTCTCTCTCTCTCTCTCTCTCTCTCTCTCTCTCTCTCTTTGAGACTGACAGTGGGGACAACAACGAATATATCGAGGAGTTGGATAAACCGATTGACACGGACGAAATAAGGCATGTTTTCCAGTCTCTCAAGCAGAACAAGGCTCCAGGACCAGATAGTATTTTGCCAGAACTGTTGATATATTCCTTGGATCAAACTTTGCCTTTTCTTTTGCACTTATTTAATCATATATTTGACACACAACAATATCCAAGTGCGTGGAATGATGCAATCGTTGTGCCGTTATTCAAAGCTGGAGATACCGATAATCCCAGCAATTATCGAGGTATCTCGTTATTATGTATACTTGGAAAAATGTTTGCAAAAATATTAAATAATCGTCTTGTTAATTGGGCCGAAAGGAATGGAAAGATTGATGAAGAACAAAGTGGCTTCAGAACTGGTTATTCTACTTCAGATAACATTTTTGTCTTGTATGCTATTGTGCAACGATATCTTTTGAAAAATTCAGGTAAACTGTATGTTTGCTTTGTCGACTTTAAAAAAGCTTTTGATACTGTAAATAGAAATATCCTGTGGAATGTACTTCGAAATATGGGCGTTGGATGCAAAATGTTAAGGATGCTGAAAACAATGTATCGTTGTGTGAGATCGTGTGTAAGATGTCCCAGTAGCATGACAGACTTTTTTGAATGCAATGCGGGAGTGAGACAAGGTTGTGTCCTGTCCCTACATTATTCTAATTTTTCATAAACGAACTGGCGCTAGAGATTGCGCAGAATGGTCAGCACGGTGTTCAACTAACACCCGACGTGACTCAGATTCTAATTCTCCTTTTTGCTGATGATGTGACTCTCGCCTCCTTCTGCCCTGCCGGTCTACAAAAACAAATTGACATCCTCAAAGGTTTTGCTGATAACTTCTCCCTTAAACTAAACTTAGACAAGACTAAGATAATTGTATTTAGAAAAGCGGGATTTCTGGGGGCTAATGAAAAGTGGAAATATGGAAATGTAGATATTAAAGTGGTAAACAGTTATAAGTATTTGGGTCTACATTTTACAACCAAATTATCCTTGACATGCGCTGTCGAAGAACTTGCAAAGAAGGGTAAGATCAGAACTAGCCAATTACTCAGGTGCCTTTGGAAACTAGGGGATGTTCCCAGGGAAGTTTTTTTCAAAATGTTTGATACCCAAGTTACTCCTATTTTACTTTATGGGGCAGAGATATGGGGTTATCAACAACTCGATGTTATTGAAAAAACCCACTTATTTGCATGTAAAAGGTATTTGAATGTTGGTATGCAGTCACCGAACAGTATGGTCTTGGGGGAACTCGGTCGTTATCCCTTGTATGTGCTGGCAGCAGAAAGATGCATCCGCTACTGGCTTAGAGTGTGCAACATGCCAGCCACAAGGTTGCCAAGAAAAGCCTATATTATGTTAAACTATTTACAAGAGTTGGGCAAAAGAACGTGGGCATTTCAAGTCAAACAATTGCTTTGTGTAAACGGATTCGGTGATGTCTGGCAACAACATAATGTTGGTGACGTAAGAAGTTTTCTGTCTTTATTTAAACAAAGACTGACTGACCAATATGGACAAATATAGCATGACAAAATTGAAACCAAAGATCGTTTTGAATTTTACAGCTGCTTCAAGCATACGTTGAAAACTGAAAAATACTTAGACTATAGTATCCCAAAATGCTACAAAGAAATATATGCGAAGTTTAGATTCGGAATTTCCCCATCTTTGTTCACAAACTGCGATACAGAAAAGATGTTGTACCACGACACTTGCTGTGTCCTCTTTGTAAGCAGCATATTGAAGATGAATCTCATGTGTTGTTTGATTGTGAGGCTTATAACCTTTTCAGAAAAGATGCCAGTGTTATCCATAGAGCAAACGGCAGCATTGGCTTTGTGATGTCGTGTGACGATGAGGTGTCCGTAAGTCAGCTGTCTCGGTTTTTGTATAAAGCATTTCAAAAACGATCGGAAATTCGAATTGTAGAGCTAGCAGAATAAATGATATCTGATAATGGAAAGAAAATACATATTGGAATATATTGCTACAGTGGAACTATAAAAATGAAAAATGAAGAGGAGCGAGACGGAGAGAGAGAGGAGAGAGAGAGAGAGAGAGAAGAGAGAGAGAGAGAGGAGAGAGAGAGAGAGAGAGAGAGAGAGAGAGAGAATCAATATCACCTAACGTAGGACCTATTACAAAATTGAATAGATTTTTGTGTTTGATCCCCTTGA
>CM031619.1:35651716-35671716 GCA_018398815.1 Conus ventricosus | reverse complement strand
TCTCTACACGCACGCACAGACAGACAGACACACACACACACACACACACACACACACACACACACACACACACACACACACACACACACACATGCGCGCGCGCGCGCGCACACACACACACACACACACACACACACACACACACACACACACACACACACACACACACACACGCACATCATCCCACTCATTTCCTCACCTACCATCAAGTCCGCTATCACCTCACTCCTTGGTTTAAGCAAATTTTTAAGAATTCAATAATACACATGAATACAAGATACATGAAATGACAAAAGAGCAGCACAAGCTCTTGCTTACATACCGTTCACACACTACAACTTTGCAATAAGAAATCCTTGTGACGGCTGGTGTAGCACATTTTCTGTTCAGTCACTAATTGTAAACGTTCACAAATAAAATAATGAAGTTTTAAAAATGAACAAAAGAAGTTGATACCATTTCAGAAATAATGATATAAGGTTACCTCCTTTCATCGCAGGGTGACTTGATGTAGAAGGAAAATGAAAACTAAAAGTCATTGTAAAAAGCGAAGATGAAGAGGAGAGGGAAAAAAACAGTGAAAGGGGAAAGTTCCCGAGAGGAAGTGAGGGTGTGTAGGGTAAATAAAGGGGGCAGGGAAACAGGATACTCGATAATCAAACATTTAATAAACAAACCACAATCACCCATCAACAGAATAATTGACCTGAACATCAGTCAGTCAACAAATGTGTTATTTGACCAGAGCATTCTTAGATGTGATACCAATAACAATCATGTCTTGTTTGTTCTCCTCAAGAATATGATATGAATTGAAATCTGTTTCATTCGAAAATGAATTAATGAAGTGTTTTAAGTACGAGTTCATTTGTCTGGTTTGGGAGGTCAGAAGTAACATTTAACAGAATTTTTAATCAAGTGGAATGAAGTTTGAAGGTAATGTTGACATTGTGTCTGTTAGAGCGACGTTAAAGGGTTGACAACATGATCAATTTTGTTCAGTGGTTTCTCTTGCATCTAAGGCACAGAGTGGGTTGCTAACTATATGACAGTTAAACAAACCATTGCTAAGGCCGTTTAGCCCACGACGAAGTCGGCAATCGATTATTTGTTCCTTGTGTTCACCAAAGTAGTAGTAGCTAGGGACCACAGTCTTGTTAGTACAAAGGTTTTGTTTGAGTTGGATTAGAAAAGTATCGGTTTTGATGCAGTTAGAAAAAGAGTTCTAGAGATTTGTAGTAAAAGGTAAGAACGAATTCCGATAAAGTTCAGCGTTGAAATTTGGTACAGTACGTTCAAAAGGTCTACGTGTATGGTGAAGGTTTCTGTCAGAACAAATTTAGGAACACGATCCGTTAGAAAATCAGGATACAAGCCGTTAACTTACCTAAAGTAATGTATCCATTTGTATCTGTTCCTTCTTTCTCAGTGTACAGAACCCTGACTCCTGGTATAATTTTTATGACTTGTCCCATGTACATGTCCAGTTACCGTTCTTACTCTTTCAAGCAGTAGGCTACATCTTCAAGAGAATTTACATATGAGTCTGTACAATTATCCTAGATAATATCGGCATAGCCAAAATGTAGTGGTAAAAAGGATTTATGCTTTCTTTCTAACGCTTTTCTCTTAAGCTTGAACTTATAAGACTTTTGACAAGATAACAACATAATAATAGTACCACTTTCACCTGATAGTCCCATTTACATTTATAATTGGAGTGTGGTGCCTAGATGCTTATGTTTGTCAACACTAAATAAATATGCAATGCCAAATGTGACAGTTAAGATTATGTTACTTCTGCGCGAAAAAAAAACTTAAGCAGTTCTGTCTTCTCTTCGTTGAATTTAACTTCACAGCGTTTTGCACAAGGAATTATTTCTCTAGGTCGGAATCAACAATTTCTACACTCCTCAGCCAGTCACCCCACCCCAGCACCCATTTCACGGTTACGCTGACACAAACGTGAAAAAAAAAGTATGCAAAACACAACGCTTACCTCGAGAACAAATGTAGAACACAGTGCAGTCGAAGGGATCTGCATACAAACCGTCCCCTGGACAGCGGAATAGAGGGAGAACCCCGCTCCGTACTGCACGTCACGGAACGAGCGGTAGATGCCCAGGGATCGGCCCTCTCTCTCCACGTCCTTCCGCCGTTTCCTTTCTGCTCGTTGTCGACACCTTCAGAGTTTTCTTTCCAAGGGGACAAACAATGGGACAAAAGAATAACGAGTGAATGAGTCAGTGAATGAGTTAGTCCATACGTCAATCGATGATTCTTTCAAACATTCCATTCCTCTGTCGATGACCGTACGAACAAATGAGCCAATGAACTAGCAACCGACCAGCAAAACGATTAAACTTATGAGTCAATGAATGGATAGCATGGAAGCGAAGTGAAGTGATAAGTCAATCAATGATTTATTTAAACATCCATCCCTTGTGCGTGGTCTGTCTGTCTGTCTGTCTGTCTATGGCTCTGTGTATGTGTATGTGCGTGCTTGCGCGTACGCACATACACATACACACATTCATATATACATGCATACATACATACATACATGCATACATACATACATACATACAGGAAATCTTCAAAATCAGAAGGTAATCGGCTTTATCAACATCAACCCATTTGGCCATTCTCTTTTTTTTTTTTTTTTTTTTTTTGCATTTGGTTATTCCTTTATTCATTCATATATACATTGCATTAGAAAAAAAATAGAGTATTCGTCAAACTCATGGTGGTTGCGTACCACTAGTTCAATGCTTTAACAGCTGTATCAAAAATAAAAACAGCAAGTGTCGCGCAAAGTATGAAGAACAGTAACAACATCCTAAGATTGTTACTGAATTGGAATCAGGTTCGTTTGGGGAAGTTTGCTTCTCAAACTTAGCCATACCACCTGGCCTCCATTTAGTTCCTCAGAGAAAGAAACTAACGAAGCAAAGAAAAATCCAAACTCTGATCTGGTGGGCAGTTCTATTCCTTTATCCCCGACCTTCTCAAACTCTCTCTCTCTCTCTCTCTCTCTCTCTCTCTCTCTCTCTCTCTCTCTCTCTCTCTCTCTCTCTCTCTTATTCATTCGTTCATTCTTTCATTCATTCTCTCTCTCTCTCTCTCTCTCTCTCTCTCTCTCTCTCTCCTCTCTCTCTCTCTCTCTCTCTCTCTCTCTCTCTCATGCACGCGCACACACACACACACACACACACACACACACACACACACACACACACACACACACACACACACACACACACCTTACCATCCTCAGTGCAGAGAGACAGACAGACAGAGACAGAGAGAGACAGATAAGCAGACAGACTGAGAGACAGACAGAGAGACAGAATTAGTGCAAAGATTCCTCACCAGCGATTCGGTGTGCTCCATCTGAATCTGTTGCCCTGACCTCTGATGGTGTGTCACTGTCAGTCTTTGTCAATGCCGGCAACGTGTTGGACTTGGCCGCTTCTTCTCTCACAGGAAACCCTGATGGATGCAGTGGCCACGCCTTCTTCCTGGCGGGAGAAACGTTCTGTTGGACTGACGATGGCATGATCTCAGGCGGTGCTGATGCCGATCTGGTTGTTGTAGCTGTCTGTTTAAATGATTTGTCGCTTCTGATGCTTTTCCGAGTCGACGCTTTTCTGTTTCTGCTCTTTGTTTTTTCCACCCTCTCCCAAGGCCATGGAACAGTTTGGGTGAACTTCTTTTTCTCAGTGTGCATTACCAGTTCTTGAACATTTGAATTAGGCCGTGCAGTGACAAGGATGGATGAAAGACTGTTGTCAGGGCTTCGATCCAAAACCTTGCTTGCATGTTTAGAGCTGTTTGTTGCTTCGGTCTGGTTTTGAACCATGCTGATGTTAGTTTCGGTCTGGTTTTGAACCATGCTGATGTTAGTTTCGGTCTGGTTTTGAACCATGCTGATGTTAGTTTCGGTCTGGTTTTGAACCTGGCTGATGTTAGTTTCGGTCTGGTTTTGAACCTTGCTGATGTTAGTTTCGGTCTGGTTTTGAACCTTGCTGATGTTAGTTTCGATCTGGTTTTGAACCTGGCTGATGTTAGTTTCGGTCTGGTTTTGAACCTTACTGATGTTAGTTTCGGTCTGGGAGTCTGGAGGTATGACTGATGATTTAGGGAATCGAATTACTTCAGTCGGATGATTTTCTTCAAGGTTTTGATCTGTGGTTGTAGTCCGATCCTCGCTTTTCAATGACGCTTGGTCCATGTCTGAAAAACGGGCTGTGACCTTCGGAATACTGCTAACAGTGGCAGGATCTGTGGTTCTTGAAGTGAGGACGGCAGGGGGGGTTAGTGTCAGGTTTGCTCGTTAGCACGGATGACGTTTCGTTTGTCATTTCTCGTTGTAGTCGATTGGAGGTACTGTCATCGTTGGCTTCTTTCATCTGCACTGTTGCTCCTTCGTTTGTTGGGATTTCAGTATCTTGTTGATTTGGCATGTTACTCGTTTGGACTGCACGTGCAGTTACCTGCTGATACTGAACATTCTTCGTTCTGCTGACAGAGTTTTCTGCCTGGCGATTTTGCACAGACGTTTCCTCCAAAGCTTTCTTTGTTTCGTACACAGAGTGATCCACCTGGCTATCCAGCAGCTGGTTGCGCTCTGTTGCTGCGATGCTGCCAGGCATCCGGTTTCCGGGTTTAACGGTCCGGAACAGAGGCCGGTGTCCTGATCAAAAGCTGTTCCCTTCTCACAGTGGTGCCGGACAAGTTTCCCCTCAACGCAGCGGATAAACACTGTGCAGTCTTCGGGATCAGGGTAATGCCTTGATGTCTCATCAGGGCATTGGAACTTCACGGGTGGTTGATTTTGGTGCGGGGTGGTCAGGTACTGGCCAGGTGGTCGTGTGTTCTCTCTCAATGGACTGGTACTGGGTCTCGTCTGCTTGTTGTTGACATCTTCGACTGTGTCAAATATAGCGAGGGGACGATTGAGTAAAGGAAATACAGCAAGTAATTGAATGTGTGAACGAATGTATGCTTTTGACAAAAAAATGAATCAATGCAATGAAGTGATAGAACAGGTAATACAGCAAACAATAAACGAATACATTGATACATCCAACGGAAGAATTAAAAGAAAAGGAACAGAATTAGTGAATGAAATTAGTGAATGAGTAAATGAATCAACGGCTGAATCCTGACAACTGTTTATAAACAAAAAAATAATAAATGAAGTGTGTGTGTGTGTGTGTGTGTGTGTGTGTGTGTGTGTGTGTGTGTGTGTGTGTGTGTGTGTGTGTGTGTCTGTGTGTCTGTGTCTGTGTGTCTGTGTCTGTGTGTGTGCCTGTCTGTATGTATGTATGTTTGTCTGTCTCTCTGTCTGTCCGTCTGTCGGTCCGTCTTTCTGTCTGTGTATGTGTGTCAGTGTGGGTATGCGTGCGCCAGCGGTAAGAGCTGCTGTCATCATCTGCGAGTGCCTGCTGGTTTGCTTGTGTGAGCGAGTAAATATGTATGTTCACGTTTTTCTCCATGAGTGAATTCGTACGTCCGTGTTTTTGTTTGTGAATGTGATATGGAAGAATGTGGTGGGAGAGAAGAGGGGACAAAAGGAACACGTTTAAGACGGAAAGGAATACAAAGGGAAGACAAACAGGCGAGCAATCAGTGAACCACACAGGCACATGGGGGGCACTTATACACACAGATACAGCCAGAGACAGTTTTCGCTCAAACGTAACTTACCAATCGCTCTGTACGCCTCAGCTTTACCGTGTCCGATCTCTCCTGCTGAATCCATTGCCATGACGTCTGATGAAGTGTCATTGCCCGTCTTTGTGGAAGCCGGTAACGTTGTGGACCTGGTCGTTTTCTTTTTCATTGCTTGCGCTAACGGAGACGATGACGACATAGACTTTGTCGTTTTCTCTTTCATAGCAAACGCTGACGGAGACGATGACGACATTTTCCCGGTGATAGGGGAATGATGTTGCTGGACTGGTGTCGTAACTTCGGCAGATGGTGTTGTCGCCGCCGTCGTCGTCGTCGTGGCTGTTGTAGTAGCAGTTGTTGTTGTTGTTACTGATGTCTGTTTAGTCGAATTACTCTTGGACTGAACTGACATGCTTTTGCTTCCACCCTTTTTCTCTTCAAATGTCTGTGGTGGCTGTGGGGCGGTTCTTGTCGTCAATGTCTGTGGTGGCTGCGGGGCGGTTCTTGTCGTCTCCGCGATCCCAGTCTGTAGAATCCGGTCCTCACCCGCTACCGAGTCTGCTGTAGAGGTCTCTGATGTAGAGTCATTGTCGGTGTTTGTCAACATCAACGGCATTTTGTATTCTGTCATTTCCACTCCCACACCAGACACTGACGGAGGCAACACACCATCTTGTTGTTGCTGTTGTTGTTGTTCGTCGTCGTCTTCTTCTTCTTCGTAGTCGTCGTCGTCGTCGTAGTCGTCGTACTCGTCGTCGTAGTCGTCGTAGTATTCGTCGTAGCCGTAGTCTTCTTCTTCTTCTTCTTGGTTTTCGTGTTCAGCTTCTACACCATCTTCATCTCCTTGTGCTTTTTGTACTTCGTCATGTTGATCAGTCATGGCTGGAAGTTGGGCTGCTTCTCCATGTTTTCCAGAACTTACAGAACGGGCTTTGTTGACTTCAGCGGTTGTTGGAACACCAGCCTTTGTGTCAGAACGACTGTCCACAGTGACCGTTGAAGGACTTGGGTCATCTGAAGCGATTCTCCGCATTGTTTGTGTTGCTGTCTCTTCCGTCTGTAACAAAGTGTTCGTGTTAAGATGTTAATTTCTCCTTATAAGGTAAAGAAAATTTGCCATGTTAGATTAGTCAGTAAGTCGGCCATTGTTATGCACACACACAAAAAAAACCCAGACGAAAGCTGGTGCTTTGATACAAGTAAGACAAAAATAAAAGCAAGAAAAGAGAACCGCGACATCTCACGTTACAAGACTGCGAATCTAGTACATATATCTATATATCCAGTACCTATCAGACTTCTGTGTTATCGTTCTGGGTGCTATCGTTCCAGCTCAGTGTCTCTACCAGACGTTCTGTCTGCAAGAAAAGCATCTCTGTGTCAATTGTAGGTCATGGGGGAAGGCTTCAGTTCAGGTAGGGTGTGAAACTCAAAGAAAGAACACCTTCCAAACTTGAAAGCCGTTCTCCTCCCGCCAAATTTGTTTCTCTATGTCTCTCTGTTCTGGACTATTTCCTAGTTCAAATCAACCAAGAGACCATAATTTTCTTCTTTTTTTATGTTTGGTTTTTTTTGTTGTTTTTTTCTTTTTTTTTTTTTGTTTTTGTTTTGTTTGTTTTGTTTTCCTATCCTCCAACTGAAAACAGGCGACTTCATTTCTGTTACGTCATCTACCAGTCATATTTTGTTTGTCTCCCTCTAGAAGACCGAGTGGTCAAAATGACGGCGTTGTTTCGTCATGTGTTGTGCTGTACGTGTTCGCTTGGTAGTCTAGCAACACAATTGTTGTTCGGTTTCAAACGGTACAAATGAGATTTTTCAATTTTTCAACTTCATTAATCCCATTATTTACCGAAACTACATGACTGTTGCATCAACAAAACCATACGATCCGAAGATGCAACTTCTTTTTTTACATGTGAATTTATGCTTGTATGTCTATCTATTAAGCCGTGAGAGAAAAAAAAAAAAAAAGAAAATCCATACAAGCACGGAGAACACACATAAAAACAACAGCGCCTATGGTAACACTTATTAATCATTTATCCAAGCTCGCAACAGCATTTCAGCCTGTGTTACGAATAACGTACAGGGAACTAAAAAAAAACATTGAAAAAAAAAAAACTTCAAAATACCAGTGTGGACGACTGACCATGACAGACATGTAAACATGTAGACAGAGAAAGATCGGCGGACAGAGACAGACATGCCCATCACCATAACAGACAAATACATGCAGACAGAGAAAGATCAACAGACAGAGACAGACATGCCCATCACCATGACAGACAAATACATGCAGACAGAGAAAGATGGACGGACAGAGACAGACACGCCCATCACCATAACAGACAAATACATGTAGACAGAGAAAGATCAGCAGACAGAGACAGACATGCCCAGAGCTGGAGAAGCTCGAAGATTTTCATAGCCCAGCTAGTCTAGCGCATCAAAAATTGCGCTGACTCGTCAAAGTTTTCACTACCGCAAGACATCAAGAATATCGCCATATAACTGTTTCCGACAGGTGACAGGCATCAAAATCAAGAGTACACCCAGTTCAAGATTAGCGGAAAATTCACGCCAAGCAGCCCCAGTTTCACGGCGCTATTTCTGAAGAACAATGGAATCAATTTTTTTTCAATTCTCACAATAACGCTATCGACCCATTTCTTGCCACTTAACTCTGTTTTCCCTTCACATTTGCTTACTGTTTTCAAACCTTTTCTTCTTTTTTTAAGTGTTTGAATCGTATTCATATAATTGTACAGGAATGAAGACCTCGTGGCAAAGTGAAAAGTGGAGCACCCTATGTGAACATAGCGCTGGCTTCCACAGGTGGTGCAGGGTTTCTCCCAGCTGGCTTGTTGGGCAGTTGAAGCCAATACTTCTCTGGGTCCCACCTGCACCTTCGGGTCTCTCTTTTTCTTTTCTTGTACAGGAATGAAGACTTCCGTGAAATAATGGAAAATATGTCGACAACATAGCTCTCGGGCAAATGAAAGTCGACTCGGTGACATCGACAAGCGGCAACTGCACACACTGTGGCTGAGAAGCCAGCGGGATTATTCTGACCGTATCTGTTTTGTGCACAGCGGCTACTAATGAAGATTACAATTACAGCACTAAATGTTCATCACGTCCCCCCGGCCCCAACGACCCCAGCGGTCAGGGGACTGACTGACTGACTAATTGTTTAGAAATTCTCAAACAGAAATGATCGGTGCAGGCCGCAGATTTTTGGATCCCCTGACTTGAAATCCACTCGCCTACCGGCACTGGCACTCGCCCAGGGCGGCCGTGCGACTGAACTTTTCCCGCTCAGCTGATAACGAAGTAAGCTTATTGTTCTTCAATATCTTCTCGCCAGTTACTCTCTCTCTCTCTCTCTCTCTCTCTCTCTCTCTCTCTCTCTCTCTCTCCTTCCAGGTCTGTTGTCATCAGCTGGGATGTCGTGTCACTGTCAGTCTTTGTTGATTCACGTGGACACGTCCACACATGAGTATTGTAGTATAGTACATATTTCGTGTAGCTTCACCTGTTTCAATGCCTTTTCATACAATGCGTTTTTAGACGGAGCTTACGATAATTTGATATTGTATGTTGCAAATCAGTGATAATGTCAAGCAATTGTAAGATCCCGTTTACAATAGTATAAAAGAATCAATATGATTGGTATTAAAACGTTGTTTAGGCCTGCATTTCATATAGCTCTACTTCCTAATCTGTCCATAAATCTGTTGCTGTACAAACGGATTACAGTAATGCACCAGTGGTACTTCAAAGAAGAAATTTTCTTTTGTAAACAGCATTTAGTAATAATATCTTTGAAATCATTTATATATATATATATATATATATATATATATATATATATATATATATATATATATATATATATCTGTGTGTGTGTGTGTGTGTGTGTGTGTGTGTGTGTGTGTGTGTGTGTGTGTGTGTGTGTGCCCATTCACGTTTAAACAAGAAATAGACAAATAAGAACAGAGAGAGAGAGAGAGAGAGAGAGAGAGAGAGAGAGAGAGAGAGAGAGCTACTGTCACACAGGGGCACGAGAACGTACACAAAGACATACCCACACAAAAATACAAACATGAGAAAACAAAAACGGAACCTCTAAACAGCGCCCTTTGCTGGGTACGAACACGCCAATGGTGCACGTGGTCAGGATGGGTTGTCCCGCGATACAATGGTAATAACGGGTCTCGACTTCCGGTGGGGGAAGTTTCCCATGTCAGCGGGACAGACGAAAGCTTCCGCGCCCTTCATGTTCGGGTATAGCAGACCTGAAAGGTACAGAAGAAAAATTTTTGTAGAAGGTACAGAAAAAAGTAGCAGGAGAAGGAGCAAACGTTTTAGAACTAAGACGTTGGAAGTAGCAGCAGCAATAGTAGTAGAGGCAGAAATAGCATTCAGTTTCAGTTTCATCAATGAGGTTGTCACTGCGTGCAGACTAGTCCATGCACACCGCATCCGCTAAGGTCCGAGACCACGCTGCGCATGATTTAAAACGGAAACGGTAGAAGTACCATCCGTAGAAATAGTAGTGGTAGCAAAAGTAGTAATGGCAAGAGCAGAATTAGCAGCAGCAGTAACTGTTGAAAGAAAAATGAAAAAAAAAAAGTGGCGATAGTATCATTAGGAGCAACGTACATTTCAAAGCAGCATCATACCGGCAGCCAGTACGAATACCAGAACCAACCACAGCAGCAGCAATTGTAGTAATGACAGGACATGACAAACGTCGTTTTCCTCTGTGTCTGCTCCTCTTTTCTTTATTTGTGTCATTGGGTGTCTGTGAAGTGGGTTGGCTCTAGGTTGCTGATACGCCCCAGAGTGAACGTGACAGTGGTGTCAGGTTTTGAACACCCTTTGTATTTCAAACTAACATCGGTGAGGATTTTCTCTGTGTCACCGGAACCTAATCAACATCCTTTCGAGCTGACGCGACAAAAGCCCCTAACTGACGTTCTGAGAGCCGCTGCTGTCGGTGACAAAAGCCCCTAACTGACGTTCTGAGAGCCGCTGCTGTCGGTGACAAAAGCCCCTAACTGACGTTCTGAGAGCCGCTGCTGTCGGTGACAAAAGCCCCTAACTGACGTTCTGAGAGCCGCTGCTGTCGGTGACAAAAGCCCCTAACTGACGTTCTGAGAGCCGCTGCTGTCGGTGATAAAACGATTGTAAAAATGGCAGCTGCCATGTAGGTCGTCGGGCGCAGTCCAGTCGCGGTGAAGGACTGAATCGGGTTCTCACCATTTTCTTCTTGTTGTTGTTGTTGTTGGTCTTCTTCTTCTTCTACTTCTTCTTTTTCTTCTTCTTCTTCTTCTTCTTCTTCTTCTTCTTCTTCTTCTTCTTCTTCTTCATCTTCTCCTTCTCTTTCTTCTTCTTCTTCTTCTTCATCTTCTCCTTCTCTTCTTCTTCTTCTTCTTCTCCTTCTTCATCTTCTTCTCTTCTTCTTCTTCTTCTTGGAACGATCACCATCATGGTTTTGATGGCTCCGCCGTTGCAAGCGTGACTATGCATAAAAGCGCACCTGTGGAAGCATGAAAACAGGGTGGAGCATCATTGTTCAAAACACACAGATCGAGGTCAGAAACAAGATCCCTCAGAAGCCCTCTGGCCCACGTTTTATCATAGCAAGTGCCCTTTGAAGTCACACATCAAATAGAAGGACAAGGAAGCCGACCAATAAAGTCAGCCAGTTCCTTTACAGGTTACAGTAGAAGAGGTTGGTAGACAGAGATTCAAAACGGTGACTGTTTTGTACAAAGAAGTTCTTGCAGCTATTGGTTGTGGAACGGACATGGTGTTAGACAGCGAAGGAGTTGTGAGACTCAACTTATAACAACTCTCAATGATTTTAATAACTGTCTTAACAACAGACAGCAAATAGATGCAATTTTATTAGACTTTTCTAAAGCCTTTGATAAGGTTGACCATGAGGGCCTGCTGCTTAAATTAGAACACATCGGCATTGGCGGTTCTTTGCTAAAATGGGCTAGATCATTCCTCGTTGGGAGAACGCAGAAAGTTGTTGTGGAAGGGTCGTCATCCCATTGTAAACCAGTCTTGTCAGGTGTACCACAGGGAACTGTTCTGGGGCCCTTGTTTTTCTTAATTTATATAAATGACATAAGTAGAAATCTCTCTCCTGGAACTACTATAAGGCTTTTTGCAGATGTCAGTTTAGTATATAGAAGAATCAGAAGCAAGAATGATACACGCATTCTACAAGAAGATCTAAACGCTTTACAAGAGTGGGAAAGAACTTGGAAAATGGAATTTCATCCCCAAAAGTGCCAAGTGTTGCGTATATGTAATAAACGCTCACCAACTAGATCAGAATATTCTATTCATAATACTATTCTTAAAGAAACCAATGCTGCAAAATATTTAGGCGTGATTATAGATAGTCGTCTCAAATGGAAAGAACATTACAATTTAGTATGTAAGAAAGCAAATAACATCTTAGCTTTCTTATACAGGAATATCAATGACTGCCCCCAAAAGGTTAAAGACGACTGCTACAAAACACTGGTTAGACCAGTACTGGAATATGGTTGCTCAGTCTGGGATCCTTACCATCTAAAGGACATTGATAACCTCGAAAAGATTCAGAAGAGAGCAGCACGGTTCGTAACAGGGAACCACATCAGAGAAAAGGGGAATACTAGGAAGAACATGAGGAAATTAGAGAATGGAAACCCTTAGAAGAGAGAAGAGCTTTTATCAAACTTAACATCTTCTTCAAAGGCAGAGCTAAACTAATTAATATTCCAATGGAACAACTAGTATTGAATAAAAGTAGCACCAGGAGTGGCGGTCAATGTTATACCATACCTGCATCAAATATTGACAGCCACTTACATTCATTTTATCCTAGTTCTGTACGGCTGTGGAACTCACTGCCAGGTGCCATCAAGATTGCCACAAATGCAGTCTCATTTAAAAAGCAAATTGATACGACAGTTTTGAGGATCTGCATATTGACAATTTTCTATTTAACTTCCCAGATATTTTATGGTTACCTGGGCCTGAATTTGGCCATTGCTTTTAACTTCTTGAATATCGAGTGCGACCCCTTGTTGCCAAATTTGCTCCAGGGGCCAACAGACTGAGTCGCACTATTTTATGTTATTTTATTTTACTTTTAACATGCGCGCTGTGACCCACTCGTTTTTGAGTGAACCAGTATTTTAGGAAGAAGAAGAAGACATCAGGCTGACTGGATGAACAGTACAAAACCTGTGCGAGAATAGAGAGATTCTACCTGTGGATCCGAGCAGAGCTGAACGAAGAGCTTTCTACGGAAAACAATGTGTATAATTCAACAGTGGGAAGCTTGGTAGCGTGGGAGGTACTTCTTTGATTGTTTAGATGCGGTCAGATTCTGAGTCAACTCCCACCAAGGCTGATATGGCAGACAGGGATGACTGTGCCAAAAACAGGACGGGCTGGAGACTTGTTTCACGTGACACTTACATCCCCAGAACGACAACACGTTAAGATGGGCACTGAACATGCTATTTTTCAACGTTACGCTTCAAAATATCGACATCAGACTGCGCACTCCATGTTCTACCATCCAGCTACATACCCAGATACTTCCACCTTCTGATCAGACTCTTATTGTCATATTGGTCCAGAATTTCTTTCCGAAGAAACAACTAGCATCAGTATTTAAGAAAGGAACACAACTCCTGCACTCTTTCGCAACAACTGAAAATTTTCTTCCATTCTTCGCTCTTTCGCCGGCGAAGGAAATTCCTCAAATCCTAGACCCCCCGTCGCCGTAGGATAGATACTCTCGTCTTGGAAGCGAGGAAATCTCAAGTCCATTTCTTGAATCTCGCGCTGGGTTTGGGGGTGGGATTTAGGATTCTTTCCTTCTGCATTCCACCTTAAGTGGCGGTCTGGTTATTAGCCTTTCGGATGAGACAATAAACCAAGGTCCCGTGTACAGCTTGCATTTAATGGTGTAAAAGAAACCCATTGAGTTGTCATTGCAACGTTTGTAGAAAGAGTCGACCTAGATAAGTAAACATATGAACCCCAACAGACAAAACAACTACAAAATTTAATACAGTACTATGGTGAAACACTCCTAAAATGCAAAGCAGCCTGATTTTCAGGCAAGGAAGCCTGTTGTGACGATAATGTTCTGCAATGCAAATACAGTACAGTACAGTACAGTACATTACAGTACAGTACCGTACAGTACAGTACAGTATGCAGTCCGCACAAGAAGGGTGACCACAAAAAAGCTGGAAACTATAGAGGAATTTCACTATTAAATGTTATTGGCAAATTGTATAGCAGCATTTTGAATAAGAGGTTATATGCTTTTTGTGAAAAGACAAGTAATATACCAGAAGCTCAAGCAGGTTTTAGAAAGGGATACAGTACAACTGACAATATATTCTCTCTCCAATCATTAATTCAGAAATATCTTACTAAAAAGAGCGGCCGCTTCTACACTCTTTTCGTTGACTTTTCCAAGGCTTTTGATAGTATTGATAGAGCAAATTAGCTGTATATTCTACTTCAAAAAGGAATTCATGGAAAAATGTTTCAAACACTCAAAAATATGTACAAGCAACTTATGGCGGCAGTTAGATACGGAAATAGCATTACAGAGTATTTCGAGTGTTTGTCAGGGTAAGGCAAGGCTGCATTCTCAGCCCTTTGCTGTTTTCATTGTTTATATCTGAACTGCAAAATACACTAATTACTGGTAACACAAGGGGTATTGATGTGTTTTTCAGATCAAACTGGCATTATCTTATTGATGTATGCAGATGACATTGCCTTGGTTTCTGACTCTGTGACTGACCTCCAGAAGAAAATTGACTGTTTGGATCTTTTCTGTCGCAAATTTGGACTAAAGGTGAATATGGAAAAAACGAAAGTAGTTGTCTTTAAGAACGGTGGTTTCTGAAAAGATCTGAGGCATGGTTTTATGCTGGTAAACAAATCAAAGTGGAACCCATGTACAACTATTTGGGAGTGATATTTTCTGCTACTCTGGTCAAAATGTGTAAGTAATCTTTCTGGGAAGGCACTTAGAGCACTTGCAGGAATTAAGAAGTTATATTTCAAACTAAAAAACATGCCAGTTCATACTGTTTTTAAGATTTTTGATGTGAAAATCAAGCCAATCTGTTTATATGGCTCAGAAATTTGGGTTTCCAACACTTCGAAAAAATTGAAAAGGTGCAAACGAAAATATGTAAAATGGTTTTTGAGTGTTGGGAGAGATGTGAAAAATAATATTGTTTTGGGTGAGTGTGGTAGATTTCCTTTGTATATTGATGCCTATGTACAGCTTATTAGGTACTGGTGCAGACTTCTTGTATTATCACATGACCACTACCCTCGTCAATGTTACAATATGTTGTTTATGCATGATAATAATGGCAGGCAGAACTGGGCTACTCGAGTTAGAACCATTTTGTGTAAATTTGGATTTGGCTATGTATGGGTGATGCAAGATGTTGGAAATCCTAGCTACTTTCTTAAAGTATTCAAAGAAAGATTAGAGGATAATTTCCGTCAGTGCTGGCATGAATCAGTTGTAACAGAAGGAGACTACATCTTATACCAACCAGAAATCTTAAGGGCTACCTATATAAGCCAGTTAGAAAATCATGAGCACCGTCGTGTTCTTTGTCTGGTTAAATCAAATCGACTCCCACTAAATGGAATCCCACGCTATGGCAAATGTTTGTCAAATCCAATTTGTAAAGTCTGTGATTTTAACTGTGTTGAAGACCTTGTTCATTTTTTGCTTGTGTGCCCAAGATATGCTGCACTCCGTAAACGACATATCCCTCTGTATTACTACCGCTTCCCATCAACTCTAAAAGTACAGTTGCTACTCACAAATCTCAGTGGAAAATTAGCCCTTAGAATTGCGACATATATTTGTGGAGCTATGAAACTGCGATGCCAAACTACATCTTGATTGAAATGTTTTGCTACTCACCATGTATACAATTTTGAATGACCATTTCTCCTGTCTGTATAGGCCAGTTGGCCAGAAAAGACTGATTAAAAATTATTGTTATTGTTATTGTTATTATTATTTTTATTGTTATTGTTGTTATTGTTATTGTTAATGTTGTTATTGTTATTGTTGTTATTGTTATTGTTATTGTTGTTATTGTTATTGTTATTGTTATTGTTATTGTTTATTGTTATTGTTAGTATGCAGTCCAGCTTAACGCAATGCACTGCAACACAGTGGAATGGAACGCAATGGCATATAATGCAGCGCGCTACCATACATGGCGTGAAGTCTTTTTAAATCTAGAAAGAAAAAAAACCCCAGAGCCAACGCCAAAATTATGAGTGCACTACAGCACACTACGGAAGAAGCAACCTTGGCGTTAAAAACTATTAAATAATGTATCAGCGCCAGTAAATTATGAATTAACAGTAACATGTTTCAAGCACATCTGGTCGAAAATCAGAGACATTGCAGTTAGTGCAATAAATAAGTTTGGGGGCAAAGGTAACTGATCGTATTCGCAGTCAACAGGTAAGGTGAGGTAATGTTGCTTATAGCCCAGCCGACCGCAGAGGGCCATATCAGAGCTGTCACCAGGTTAAGATCAACTCACAAGTTCGCAGTCAACAGATGTAATAACTTTAGTCAAAAGATGTAATAACTTTAGTCAACATGTAATAACTTTAGTCAACATGTGATCACTTTAGTCAACAGTTGTAATAACTTTAGTCAACAGTTATAATAACTTTAGTCAACAGATGTAATAGCTTTAGTCAACAGATGTAATAACTTTAGTCAACATGTAATAACTTTAATCAACATGTAATAACTTTAGTCAACAGTTGTAATTCCTTTAGTCAACAGTTATGATAACTTTAGTCAACAGATGTAATAACTTTAGTAAACAGATGTAATAACTTTAATACGTAAAGGAAAAGACTTGAGAGGAGAAAATGTAAATAACTGGAGAGCAGTCGCACCATCGAACACAGACTACAAGTTACGAGCAAAATGCCTACCGGAAAGACTGTCAGGAGGAGATAAATAAATATATTAATGAGACCAATTAGTTTCATATAAGGAAGAAGCATAACGACTATTCTCAGGCTGATTGATGATGTTGTAGAGCAGTCTCGCCTAAATAAACTGCCAGGAGCTGTAGATGCTATTGATTTAAAAAGCGCGCTTATGACTCAATTTTAAAAGATTTATATAATATGAAATTCGGGTTTGGAGAGACGTCCGTTTAATGGGTAAAGGTTTTGATTTTTTTTAATGCACGTAGTTGTGTGAGATACTGTGGCTGGAACAGCGAAGAATCTGATAGAAAAAGAGGTATAAGGCAAGGTTGTTGTTTCTCTCCACTGCTTTTAATCTTGGTACTGAGCTGTTAAGCTATCAAAATGCGTGGAAACGGACGATTGAAAGGTATTTAATTGAAAGGAAGATAAAAAAAAATTCTGTGATATCAAAATTGTTTTTTACGCTGATAACATTGCTTTGCTTTTGAACATAAGAATGATGTTAAAATACCTCTTGATTTTGTTGTTGTTGTTGTTGTTGTTGTTGTTGCACACATCAGGATTTGAAATGAATAGAAACAGCACAGAAGTAATGTGAATTTGGTCGAGTTCAGGATGTCAAGAAATGTCATGGACTTAAATGGAAACAGAGAATTAGAACTTAACGATTGCTTTTACTTGTAATACGTCTCGCTCAGAAATAAACAAAAATTGGGGATAGCACATTAATGTCATAAAAAGAACCTTACGTTCGTTTCAGAAAAGGAACTTATAGGTTATCTCGGCAAAATCTGTGTAATGAATAGTTATATTGTCCCATATTTAACATATGTCATGAAAGTTTTTGTCTGTCTCAACCTGATTACTGTTGTTACTTTGTTATATCGTTTCCTGTGAAAAAGAAGATATACAAATAAAAAGGCGTTTGACAGGGTTCGTTGAATTGTGCTTAAAAATGCAGCACTCTTTCCTATTTCATTGGGTTAACCAACTTTATTACGTTACGGAATCCGATATATAATTTTATATTCCAGTAGAACATTCTTAACAGCTCGAGAAAGACGTTAAATGACTGAAAGCAAACGCACCATTGAAAACGTTTGAGACATAAAACATACAATTAAATTCTTTTTAGAAAAAGTCTTGCATACGCGGACTAGCAACGTTACTGAAACAACAACAGAAAACCAATCGAAGTGTGTCTCATGGAACAAGGAAGAAATCGCGAATTAAAACAATGTTTTATTTTTCAAATATTGGGGGTAAAGGGGAAGTAGATTACACACACACACACACACACACACACACACACACACACACACACACACACACACACATACACACACACGCACACACGCGCACGCACACACACACACACACACACACACACACACACACACACACACACACACACACACACACACACACACACACTTCATTTAAACACATAACTCATTCAAACATATTGTCTAAAAACACGCTGGAATTTCGTTTAAATCTTCCGTATGTAAAATCTTAGATCAGATGGAAAATATTTCTCTTTCAGAAACTCAAAAATCACATCAGGTTGGTCAGTTTTGAACAAGATTTTCAATGAATCTGCGGTAAAGTGTATATGTCTGATGTCATGTAAGTTTCAATATTCTAAATAAAAAGAAAAATGTTTTAAAAGGAGTGGTCCTTCACATAAAATGCATCACGGAGCTCTTCACCTTTTCTAAACTACGGGCGGATGTAAAAGGAGTGGCCTGTGTGCAAACGACACAAGACTGTTTCTTCGGTAATGATAATGATAACAACAACAATAATATAATGACGACAACAACAACAATGATGATAAAAAGCAGTAAACCCCACTCACCCACACTGTAAAGAAGCAACCAGTAAAACCGCATTGTGTTGGATGAGGAATGACGACCGACTGTCTTCTGCCGAAGGTTGGCCCTATTTGTTCGCCTTGCAGTACTCCGCTGCTTGATTCTTAGTCACAACGATGATTATTCCAGAGCCTTGTCGATATCAGCGTTTGAATTAAGCGAATGACGTTTCCATGGAACCATGGTTAACTGTAATCCAACCAATGAATTAGCCGCACAGTTTTGAAATGAATATCATGTTTGGTAAAAGTCATACTTGATTGAGTGCGAAAGGTGAGGCTCGAAAGGACGGAAGTAGTGGAGGGGCGAGGGGTGGGGCTGGGGGTGGGGGGTCGCTACATGATATTGTGTTCCAGCATTGACAGAGTGATCTGCTGAAAGCATCTAGGGAGGAGTTCTTTGTGCAAGTTGATATCTATTATTTATGTGTTTTGAAGAAGACATATCTGTTGAAATTTTATGTTTGTTTTGTATTGTGTAGGCTACTTAATACATGTTACTTCACTCTGTGTTTGATGTGTTTACAGTCACCCTGTTGTCTGTTTCACTTTCAATGCAGTCTTCTTTTATATGCAGATATAGATTTATTTTACGCACTTTCCCGATTGAAATCATTTCTTTCTTGATTTTATCAATGAATATTGTGCAGGTCACACACACACACACACACACACACACACACACACACACACACACACAGAGAGAGAGAGAGAGCGAGTCGGAGAGAGAGAGAGAGAGAGAGAGAGAGAGAGAGAGAGAGAGAGAGAGAGAGAGAGAGAGAGAGAGAGAGAAGTAGGCTGAACAACTGAATGGGATTTTCTTTCCTCGGGATAACGGGAAATAGGTAAGTATTCAAGTAAACATCATAATCCAAAGAAAGAACAAGTCCCTGTTCTACAGTTTTGCTCTATAGTCTATGAGTCACAGAACTACATCGGTTATGCGTTTTCATAGGTCGCAGAAGCGGCACTTCAGGTTTATATCACAATATTTCAGTCCATAAAAGTGGATGACGGTTTGGAAGTCAGCCTGATCAATTTCGCAGACGCTTTCTTCCACACTTTGTCGCTGAATGTATGCCAACTTCGATTTAGATTAACGTTCAAAATAAATTACGTCAAATGTCCAGAAACTACACAGACTTTATCAGTTATTGAAACAAACCCACATATTTGGGTCACAGCTTAATAAGAAACATCCTGAAACGTATCGTCTCCCCAGTTTTGACAGTACTGTTAAAGAGAGTTATCGTTCTTTTTAAACGTTTCGGACGGGCCCCATTACTGTTCCTGAGTGCGCTGGGCCCGTGAGCCGGGACACAACGCATATCCATGCAGTCCTGGGCATTGGCATGCACTAGGGATTGTAACAGATGACTGACAGAAAGGATCAATGAAT
>CM031619.1:35569216-35646716 GCA_018398815.1 Conus ventricosus | reverse complement strand
CTGACGGCGGGGTTCCAGTACCCTTCTTCCTTCCTCCTTCCTTCTTCCTTCCCTCCCTTTCTCCTCTCCTCCCAGCTACGTTTCCCCCCCCCCTTCGGGGGCTTCACCCGGAGTACGGGACTGGATGGTGCCACGTGCTGGTTGAGGCCACGCTCTGGCTGAGACCACGGACTGGATGGTGCCACGTGCTGGTTGAGGCCACGCTCTGGCTGAGACCACGGACTGGATGGTGCCACGTGCTGGTTGAGGCCACACTCTGGCTGGGACCGCGGACTGGATGGTGCCACGCGCTGGTCGAGGCCACGCCCTGGTCGGGACCGCGGACTGGTAGAGGAGCCCGCCGTCTTGACTGGCCGGCCCTGACCCCGTCCAGGACCTCCAGTAACAGCGCCACGTTCCCCCCCCCCCCCCCCTCCGGGACACGCTCTTTACTGCCTGCTTGTGAGTCGAGGGTGTCGGCTTTGAGCGACTCCCTGCAAGAACCGACCCGGTTCGGAGCACCTAGTGCGACAGGGTGCTCCCAGTAGGCCTGACAGAGGCAGGGGTGTGGACGCACGCCAGGGTGTTAGAAGGGATCGATGCTGGAAATGTTTCTTTATAATTGTGTATATGTTACGTGTGCTGGAATGCTGTAATTATGATTGTGTACGTCGTATGGTGAAATGTTTATTTATAATCGTGCATGTTGTGGGTGTTGGAGTGCTTGATTGTGATTGTGCATGTTGTGTGCGTTGGAGTGCTTGATTGTGATCGTGCATGGTGTGTGTGTTGGAATGTTTATTTTGCTGGTGTGAATAAATGGGGTGTTGTATCGTAATCTTTATTGTGTGGTCTCTTGCGGGGCGTGTGAGGTCAGTCACTCCCTTCACTCCCACCTAGACCGATCTGTCAGGGCAGACCTCCAGGGGTCGGTCGTGACAATTGTGGGGGCTCGTCCGGGATGTGAAGGGCTCTGGCTGTCTCTCTCTCGTTTCGCAGAGTACCTGTTTAGTTTTGTCTGTTTTGTATATGTTTAGTCAGTTTGTCGTGTTTGTTCGTGGGTGGTTGGCTGGGTGACTCTAGTGTGAAGGGAGTCTTTTTGTGGCCTGGAGGAACATCCGGCGTGATGGGGAGTCGGGTCGAGACGAAGGGGAGTCGACCGCGTCCAGTCCTCTTTCCGCTGGGTACCTCACGCGGATGCGACCATAAGTCTTGCCTTTCTGTTGCCGCTCAGTCTTCCATTCCTGTTTTGTATTTAGTCAGTTTTGTTTTTTTTTTCTCTACCGGGTCATTGAGTACAGGGGGTTGTATCAGACGTTAGTGTCCCTTTTTTCCTCTCTCCGGATTCCGTTTGCCAGTTGGGTTTTTTTTTTTTTTTTTTCCGGCCAGCCCCACCGCACTGTTGCTCGTGCTGTGGAGCGCGGTGTTGCCAGAGTGGGGGCAGCCGGACATAGTTTTTGTTTTGTTTTTTTTCGGTGAGCCCCACCGCACTGTTGCTCGTGTTGTAGAGCGCGGTGTTGCCAGAGTGGGAGCAGCCGGAACTTGTCCGTACACACGCACACACACACATACACACATTACACACACCCTAAAATATTTGTTTTTCAAGTGGAATTGTCTTTCCCCTGTATTTGATAACTGTAGGATATAGTTGTCATGGCAACGTCCGGTGCTGGTTGGTATGGCGACGCGGGCGTCGAAGAAGAAGGTATTCAAAATGTTACTGTAGTCCCTACTATTAGTACCAGTACTTCGACTACGGTAACTTCTACTTATTCCAGTGCTGTAGCAGGTAGTCCAGCGATGTACTTTCACTTCTTCTTCGCTAGGGGATTTCCTGTTGAGACCCGACTGGCACTTCCGCTCGAAGCGTCAGAGTATAGCGAAGCAACTGTGGGCTTCGGTTGAGTCGCAGAAACAAGGCCCCCTATTCTCCATGCTTCCCCTCGTAAGGAGCATGCCCCAGAAGACTTTCCTTATGGGAAAGTCGAGACCCAAGGGACGGGTCAGACGGGTCTCCTCCAGTGTCGGGAGTGGTGAATCCTTCCAGGACATCACCTCTGTCCTGATGTTCCTAGAGCAGCAGCGTAGAGAAGAGGCTGCCCGACAGGAGGCCCTTCGTAAGGAATGAGGCTGCTCAGCGTAGAGAAGAGGCTGCCCGACAGGAGGCCTCGTAGGGAAGAGCTAGATAGGATGGAGGCTCTGCGCAGAGAGGAGACTGACAAGACAGGAAATCATGCATAGGGAGGAGGCTATTCTGCGTCGGGAGGAGGAACTCGGCGTAGGGAAGAGGCTGCCAGACAGGAGGATCTGCGCGAGAGGAGGCTGCTAGACAGGAAGCACAGCGTAGGGAAGAGGCTGCCCTCCGTCGGGAAGAGTTGGATCAGCGTTTGAGAGAGGCTGCCAGACTGGAGGCTCTGCGTAGGGAGAGATGGAACAACTTTTGTCGCGGTCTCCCGCATCTGTAAGTCAGGGGGTTATATCACCAGGCAGTGATTGAGTTAGAGGCCAAGTTAAAGCTTCCAGAGTTCAGACCTAGTGAAGGACATGGATATGTTCCTAGAGCATTTTGACAAGGTTGCTAGTTCATACAATTGTCTGAGGAACAAAGGCTATGCACTTTTTTGGATTTTGGTGCGGCACGGGAGTGTGTGCTCACTCTAAATGAAGGCGCGTATTATGCAGACATGCAGTTGCACTGCGTAGCGTTTCCACCGTACCCCAGAGACGTACAGGAGGAAGTTCAGGGTCCATGAAGAAGAATAATGACGAGACCTTCGATGCAGTTTAGGTGATAGGTGCGCAAAAAAACGCTAGGGTATGGCCGTCAGGTGGCCAAGTGGGAGTGGAGGATTTGATCCTCATTGATCGGCTCACCAACACTGTGTCCCCAGAGTTGAGGATCCGGGATAGGCGGACAGCACTCAGGATTTCGCGGCTGCTATTCACACCGCTGAGTGTTTGCTGTAGCTCGAGGGCTTATGGGCCATCGCCAAGATTACGGAGAGGAGCCCCTCCCAGGATTTAGTGGCATTAAGGCGCCGACGACCGCTGGCGAGGTGAAACGGGGCAGGCAGTTCTTCGGGATTTCGGCGCCCCGTTTTGTTTTCTTTGTGGTCGTCCTGGCCACATCAGGAAAGATTGCCTAGAGCCGCTGGCTAGTCATGGGGGGCTAGTCCTTCAGCATCCTCGTGCCTCGGCTAACGTGGGTTCCATCCCAGCTTCTGGTGATTCAGAGTGCCCAGTGTTTCTCTTGTTGTTGGTTTCCTCTTGGTCGACACCATCAGGGATTCGGGAGCATCAACGCTCTTTGTTGATAAGGATTTGTTTCCCTGAGGCCGGCGGGGCGCCAGTTACGATGTGTGCGGGTTGGAGGCTGGTTTTACCTCCACCCGTCCTTCAGTACTCGTTTCTATCTCCACCCCTACTTCTGTGGCGAAGTATGGGCCATCGCGGTGGAGCGACCTCTGTTTTCCCCTTATCATAGGGAATACTATCACCTTCGCAGACGGACGCAGTCAGTCCGTGTCTACGGATTTGCCCGTACAGGCGTGTGTGGGAGTCACCACACGCGCCAAAGCTAAGAAGCAGGAACAGGAATTGCGTCCCGTTCTTCAGCCGATCTTAACGAGGTTCTGGCAAGGGCCGATCCTGCTAGCATTATCCGTCTTCAGGCCAGGGACTTGGATGTCCAACGCCTACGACAACTTGGGGATCGTCCCGCTCAGTCGGCCCGACACGCCAAGGTGAGCTTCAAGCTCCACAAGGGGATCCTCTTTAGGGTTTTCACCGGCAGATCGTGTGGCCAAGCAGCTTGTGGTTCCCCAAAGCCTGAGAGAGTCTGTCCCGGCAGGCCCACGATTCCCATGGCAGGTCATATGGGCTCCAAGCGGATCTCGAGCGAGTAAGGACAAGGACTTCTTCTGGCCAGGGATGAACTCGCAGGTTAGGCAGTACTGCCGCAGTTGCGATGTCTGCCAACGGACAACGCCTAAGGGTCGCTTGAAGCGTGTTCCCCTAGGGTCAGTCCCTCTAGTTGGGGAGCCATTCAGCAAGGTCGGTGTCGACCTGGTGGGACCCATTAATCCTCCATCGGTCGCGGTCACCGCTACACTTCGGTAGTGGTAGAATCGGCGAGTCGATACCAGAGGCTGTCCGCTTAGGACTATCGATGCCCCTACTGTTGCTGAATCTCTCAGGCAGATTGGACGCGCACTGGCGTGCCCAAGAAGAGGTACGGCCGGGAAAATTTGTACTGGAGAGCGATCATCATCCTCTCCCGTGCCTGGACCGGATCCGGCCAGTCAGTCGTCGACTCATGAGTTAGGCAGTGGAATGCAGAGTCATGCGTTCACTTTCCGTCATTTTCAATGGGTTCCTGTAATACGGATGCTGACTATCTTAGCCGAGTCCGTAGTCAGCACATTGGAAAAATTTAGTCAGAGGGACACTTCCCTCAACCAGGGTTATATCCCGTTTGGTCTCTGTATCAGGTGTAGTGACAGTTTTCACTTCAGTGATGTTAACGGTAGTGAATCGTCAATGGTTCGGATTGTTACTTTCATGGTTGGAAGGTTTGCTTAGTTGTTGATAAATGTAGTATTATGTATTTCCTGTATGATTCTATCGTGGAATGTTTGTATTGGATTCCTCGTACTCTGTCGAGCACAGAGAGTTGGGTTCGGTCCCATTGTTGTGAATTTGCACATGCGTCAAGGTTCAAAGGAGCACTGTATCTCGGAGAACAGATGCTTTTAGAAGGGGGGTTTGTCACGAGTTTGTCACGAGGCCTACGACGTTTGACCCATCTAGGGTGGCGGAATTATTCATTTGTTTATTGTCGTTGCTGTTGTTGTGTATCCCTCCCTTGATGTGACTTGTGGTGCGGTTGCACCTTGGTGTAGTTCAGCTCAACTTCGGTTTGCTTTCTCTCTCTCTCTCTCTAATTCCACTGCCCGTGCTATTCATCCTGCAGGTTCACGGGTGGCCGGTACCTTTCTCTCGAACTTGCTGTCTATCGGCCTCTCGCCTGTCTTTTTACCCGTCGCACGTGCTTCATTTCTTTTAGTTTGAAGTATGCTCACTCTGTGACGCAGCATGGCATGTTGGCCCATTGCTGAGGGAGGTTAGCTCTTCACTCGAGCGGAAGATGTCTCTGGGGGAGCGGCCCCTGGCTCACTTCTTGGGTTCATTCCACCCCTTCTTCGGCTGGTGGTTTTTGGAAGTTTTTTTTGCTGGTTTAATAAAGGGGGTGTTGTTCGTATCTTTATTTGTGGTTTTTGGGGGGGTGTAGGTCATCACCCCCTTTCCTCCCACCTAGACCACCCTGTCAGGAAACCCCCGGGGGCCCGGTCGTGCATTGGGGGGGCTCGTCCGGGATTGAAGGGCTCGGCTGTTCCTCTCCTTTGCAGGGACCTGTTTAGTTTTGTCTGTTTTTTTTTAATGTTTAGTCAGTTTTGTGTTTGTTGGGGGTGGTTGGCGGGGTGACTCTAGGTAAAGGGAGTCTTTTGTGGTGGAGGAACATCCGGGGGGATGGGGAGTGGGTCGAGCGAAGGGGGTCGACCGCGCCAGTCCTTTTTCCGGGGGGTCCTCACGCGGTGCGCCCAAAAGTCTTCCCTTTCTGTTGCCGCCAGTCTTCCATTCCTTTTTTTGTTTTTGTGTTTTTTTTTTTTTCTCCCCCCCTTCATTGAGTAGGGGGGGTTGTATCAGATTTAGTGTACTTTTTTCCTCTCCCCGGGTTTTCGTTTCCCTTTGGGGTTTTTTTTTTTTTTTTTTTTCCGGCCCCCCCACCGCACTGTTGCCGTGCTGTGGAGGCGGTGTTGCCAGAGGGGGGGGGCCCCGGGGCAATTTTTTTTGTTTTTTTTTTTCGGGAGCCCCACCGCACTTTTGGGTGTGTTGTAGAGCGCGGTGTTCAGGGGGGAGCAGGGGGAAATTGTCCGTACACAGCACCACACACTACAACATTACACACCCCTAAAATTTTTGTTTTTCAATGGAATTGTTTTTCCCCGTATTTGTAACTGTAGGATATAGTTGTCTGGAAAACTCGGTGCTGGTGTAGGGGCGCCCGGGCGCAAAGAAAAAGGGGTTTCAAAAGTTACTGTAGCCCCTACTATTAGTCCAGACTTGACTGGGTAATTTTACTTTTTCCCATGCTGTTAGCAGGTATCAGCGGTACTTTCACTTCTTCTTCGCTAGGGTTTTTCCTGTTGAGACCCACGGACTTCCGCTGGGAAGCGTAAAGGTATACGAAGCTCTGTGGGCTTGGTTGAGTGCAAAAAAAGGCCCCCTATTCTCCTGCTTCCCCTCGAAGGAGATGCCCCAAAAACTTTCCTTATGGGAAAGTCGAGCCCCAAGGGAGGGTCAGACGGTCTCCTCCAGTTCGGGGGGGTGAACCCTTTCCCCCAGGACTTCCCTTTTCCCGATTTTCCCTAGAGCAGCAGCGAGGAGAGGTGCCCGACGGAGGCCTTCGTAAGGAGGGCGTAGGAGGAAGAGGCTGCCCGACGGAGGCCCCCGTGGGGAAGAGCTGATAGGATGGGGCTCTGCGCAGAGAGGAGATGAAAAAGACAGGAAATCATGCAAGGGAGGAGGCATTCGCGTCGGGAGGGGGGAAAACCGGGTAGGGAAGGGCTGCCGACGGGAGGTCTCGGAGAGGAGGTGCAGCAGGAAGCCGCGTAGGGAAGAGGTTTGCCCTCCGTGGGGAAGAGTTGGATCGCGAGAGGGGAGGCTCCCAGCGGAGGCTCTGCGTAGGGGGAGATGGAACAACTTTTGCCCGGGCCCCCGATTGTAAGTCGGGGGTTTAAATACCAGGCGTGATGTTAGGGGCCCAAAGTTAAAGCTTCCAGATTCAGCCCTATGGGGAATTGATATTTTCCCCAGGCATTTTGAAAATTTCTAGTTCATACAATTTTGAGGAACAAAAGGTATGCCCTTTTTTTCTGGTTTTCTGGTGGGGCAAGGGGTTTGTGTCACTCTAAATAAAGGGGTCTTTCGACTGCAGTTGGCACTGCGAAAGCGTTTCCCCCCTTCCCCCAGAGAGTACGGGGGAAGTTCGGGTCCATGAAGAAAAATAAGACGAGACCTTCGGCAGTTTGGTGATGGGCTGCGCAAACGCTAGGGTCTGGCGTCGTTGGCCAAGTTGGAGCGGGAGGATTTACCCTCATTGAAAGCTCACCAACACGGCCCGGTTGGGATCCGGATGGCGAGACAGACCTCAGGTTTTCGCGGCTGCATTCCCACCGCGAGGTGTTTTTGCGAAGCTCGCAGGTTTATGGGCATCGCCCAGTACGGAGAGGAAGCCCTCCACGGGTTTTTGTGCAATAAGGCGCCGACGACCGCTGGCGGGGTTTTAGGGGGCAGGCATTTTCAGGGGGGATTTCGGCGCCCCGGTTTTGTTTTTTTGTGGCGTCT
The DNA here is from genome assembly GCA_018398815.1 of Conus ventricosus. Taxonomy (NCBI): domain Eukaryota; kingdom Metazoa; phylum Mollusca; class Gastropoda; order Neogastropoda; family Conidae; genus Conus; species Conus ventricosus. The sequence continues at coordinate 35,639,327 of CM031619.1, read as the reverse complement.
GGCCACACGGAAAAGATTGCCTAGACCCGCTGGTAGTCTGGGGCTAGCCCTTTCCGCATCCTCGCCCTCGGTAACGTGGGGTCGCCCCACTTTGGTGGTACAGAGTGTCCAGTGTTTCTTTGGGTTTGTTGGTTCACCCTTGGTCGACACCCAGGGATTCGGGAGCATAAACATCTTTGTGGAAAGGATTTTTTTTCCCCCCTGGGCCCGGGCGGGGCCCCAGTTACGATGTGTGGGGTTGGAGGGGTTTTTTACCCCCACCCGTCCTTCAGTATCGTTTCTATCTCCACCCCCTACTTCTGGGGCGAAGTATGGGCCATGCGGTGGAGCCCCTCGGGATTCCCTTTCATGGGGATACTTTCCCCTTTCGAAATTTGGACGCAGTCATCCGGTCTACGGATCCCCCGTAAGGCTATGTGGGAGTTCCACCCCCCAGGCTAAAAAGCAAAACGGAAATTTGGTCCCGTTCTTCACCCGATCTCTGACGGGGTTCTGGAAAGGGCCGACCCTGCTCTTATCCGTCTTCAGGCCGGGTTTGGGTGCCCAACCCCTAGAAAAACTTGTGGATCGCCCCCATCAGTCGCCGACACGCCAAGGTGAGCTTCAAGCCCAAAAGGGATCCTCTTTAGGTTTTCCTGGGGCAGATCGTGTGGCCAAGCCTAGTCGTCCCCAAAGCTTGAGGGAATCTGTTTCCAGGCCCCATGATTCCCTTGGCGGTATTGGGCCCCAAAGGGACTTTCGAGCGGTAAAAGGACTTCTTCTGCCGGGGATGAACCCCCAGGTTAGGCAGTACTGCCGCAGTTGCAATGTCTCCCAAAGGACAAGCCTAAGGGTCGCTTGAAGGGGTTTTCCCCCTAGGGTCATCCCAAAGGGGTTGGGGGAGCCTTCAGAAGGTTGGGTGCCTTGGTGGGACCCCTTTAAAATCCCCCATCCGACCGCGGGTCACCGCTACCTTGGGTAGTGGTAAAAATTCTGCAACGATCCCCAGAGGCTGTCCCGTTAGGACATCGATCCCCCTGCTTTTTGCGAATCTCCAGGCGATTTGGACCCCTGCGTGCCAAGAAAAGTAGGGCCCGGAAATTTTGTATGGAGAGCGATCATCATCCCCCCGGGTTTTGGACCGGATCGGCCAGTCATCGTCGATCATGGTTGGCAGGGGAGCTGCAGAGTCTGCTTCACTTTCCGTTTAAAGGGTTCCTGTAATACGGATGTGACTATTTTAAACCCAGCTCCGTATCGCCATAATCAGTCAGGGGACACTTCCCCCAACCGGGTTATACCCCTTTTTGGTCCTGTATCGGGTGTAGTGCATTTTTCACTTCAGTGATACAACGGTGTGAATCCCCAGGGTTCGGATTGTTCCTTCAGGTTTGGAAAGGTTCGCTTAGTTTTTGTAATTATATTAATTTCGGGGTGATTTATCGTGAATGTTTGTATTGGGTTCCTCGTACTCGTCGAGACAGAGAGTTGGGCGGGCCCCTTTTTGTGAATTTGCCTCGCAAGGTTCAAAAGGGCACTGTTCCAGAGAAAACAATGCTTTTAGAAGGGGGGTTTGTCACGAGTTTTTCCGAGGCCTCGCGTTTTGACCCCCTAGGGGGCGGAATTACTTTTTTTTTATTTCTTTTTCTATCCTCCCCTTTTTTTTCTTTTTTTCCTTTTCTTTTTTCTCTCCCCTCCTTAATTCCCCCCCTATTCATCCTGCATTTTTCTACTTTCTTCAACTTTGTTTTCGGCCCCCCTGCACCCTGGGGACTCCCCCTTTCTTTTGTTTTTGGTATTCCACCGGAAACCCTGGGTGTCGCCATCCCCAAATTCTTCTTCACCACCCCCCCCCCAACCCCACCCCCCGTCTGGTTTCCCCCCCCCCCGGTTCTGTACTTTCAATTTTTTGCAGGGCCTGTAGGGAGGGCTCATTCTTGTTTTCTCCCGCACCTGTGCCCCCCTTCCCTCCCCGAAAATGGACAGAGGGCAAAGAGAGAGTCCCTTTTGACCCCTTCTTCGGGGTCACCCCGGGTTTGCGGGGAAGCATCAGTTTCGTGGTTTTTTTTTTTTGGTTTGTTGTTGTTAGCCGGGTTTTTGTCTCCTTTTGGGGGCCCAAATTTTTTTTTGTTTTGGAAATTTTAAGAGAAATATTGTTTGAGACCCTTTTTTCGGTTAATTTTTAATCTTTAACCCGGCATCTAAATTACTTCCAAAAATCTTTTTCGTTTTTTATCTGGTGAGCGGGGTCGGGGGGGGTGGGGGGGAACCCGGTGGGTTTTGGGGTTTTGACTTTCCCTTGGGCTCGCTGCCCCCCCTGTCACGTTCGCCACTCTTATCCCCGGCCACCGTCTGTTTGTGTGTGAAGGAGAACGGTTTTTGTTTCGCCGAGCGTGCGTACCCCTGTTTGTCGTTCGGTTTCTGGTTTGGGATTTGTGTTTTTTGAAATGGGTTTTTTTTAAAAAAGTCCCTTATGCCATTGAATTTTATTTTCAAATGTGGTTGCAGTGATAAAGCGTGGTCGTGTGTTGGTTTTTTTCCCAAGAAGGCAAATGTTAAAGTGGTGAGAGAAGGGTGAAGATAATTCTGTTTGTTTTTTTTAAACCGTTGATTTATTTCAGTCTTTTACCCCGCGTCGGGGAGAAAACCCCAGTAAAATTTGATTCGTGGGTTTACGTGTTTGCTCGGGGCTGTGTTGAGCTGGGATTAGGTGCATTTATTTGACTTCCCCCCCGCCCATCTGCGGTGGGTGTTAAGTTTTTACAGCTGGGTCAGATGTCTGACGGCGGGGGGTTCCAGACCCCTTTTCCTTTCCCCTTCCTTTTTCCTTTCCCCCCCTTTTTCCTCTCCCCACTAGTTTCCCCCCCCCCCCCTTGGGGCTTTTACCCCGGGGACGGACTGGATGGTGCCACTGTGGGTTTAGGCCCGCCTGGCTGGACCCCGGACTGGGGTGGTGCCCGTGCTGGTTTAGGCCCGCTCTGGTGAGCCCGGACTGGATGGGGCCAGTGCTGGTTGGGCCACATCTGGCTGGGACCCCGGATGGAGGGCCCGCGCTGTCGGGGGCCCCCCGGTCGGGCCGGGGATGGTAGAGGAGCCGCCGTCTTGGGTGGCCGGCCCTGCCCCGTCCAGGCCTCCATAACAGCGCCACGTTCCCCCCCCCCCCCCCCCCCCCCCCCCCCCCCTCCGGGCAGCTCTTTCTGCCCGCTTGTGAGTCGGGGTGTCGGTTTGGCGATCCCTGCGGAACCCCCCCGGTTCGGAGCCCTAGTGGACAGGGTGCTCCCCCTAGGCCGACAGAGGGAGGGTGTGGAGCACCCCGGGTGTTAGAAAAGGGATCGATGCTGGGAAAAGTTTTTTATAATTGTGTATTGTAGTGTGTGGAATGCTGAAATTATGATTGTGTACGTCGTTGGTGAAAGTTTATTTTAATGTGCATGTTTTGGGGGTTGGAGTCTTGATTGTGATTGTGCTGTTGGTGCGTTGGAGTGCTTTTATTTGTGCGGCTGGTTTTTGTGGTTGGAATGTTTATTTTTTCTGGTGGGAATAAAGGGGTGTTGTATTTTAATCTTTATTTTGTGGGGCTTGCGGGGCGTGGGGGTCAGTACTCCCTTCACTCCCCCCTAGCCGTCCCGTCGGCGACCCCCAGGGGCGGGGTGACAACATGTTTAGTGTGTGTGTGTGTGTGTGTGTGTGTGTGTTGGTGTGTGTGGTGTGTGTGGGGGTGTGTGTGTGTGTGTGTGTGGGAGGGGGGAGGAAAAGGGGAAGGGGGGTGGGGGAGGGTTTGGGTTTTCCTTTCGCACGCACATGTTAGTTATGTGTGTGTGCGCGGCGTGCGTGGGGGTGCGTGGTGCGTGGGGGTGCGTGTGTGTGTGTGTGTGTGTGTGTGTGTGGTTTTGTGTTGTTGGTGTGTTTTGGTGTTTTGTGGAGGGGGGAGGAAAGGGAAAAGGGGGAGGGGTGGCAGGGGGGGGGGGGAAAATGTGTGATTTGGGACGCACATTTTTACCGTGTGTGTGTGTGGGGTTTTGGGGCGTGTGTGTGTTGTGGTGTGTGGTGTGGTGTGTGTGTGTGTGTGTGGTGGTGTGTGTGGGTTGAGTGTGTGTGTGAGTGTTGTGGTGCGTGCGTGGGGGAGGGGGAGGGAAAGGGGGGGGGCTGGCGGGGGTAGGGGGGGTTTGATTGCCATGCCAGTTTTGTGTGGTGTGTGTGTGTGTGTGTGTGTGGGGGGGGGTGTGTGTGTGTGTGGATGGGGGGGAAAGGGGGGGGGGGGGGGGGGGGGTCTTGCGCCGCAATTTCGTTTTTGTGGGTGTGTGTGTGTGTGTGTTGTGGTTTTTCGCACGCACATGTTTAGTGTATGTTGTTTGGGGTGTGTGGGGGGGGAGGGGGGGGGGGTGCGTCAATGTTTTATTTTGAGATGGAGTTTACATTGAATACCCCAGGGGTTTGATTTTTCCCTCGAGCGTCTTAAAGAGAACATATGTAAAATTAAGAAAAAAGCATGGAAAGTCTCGAAGAAAAGTAATGATGATTTAAAATATGAGCAGTGTGAAATGATAAAAAAATATGCAGCCCAAAACCTTTCTATCCTTTCAAAACCTTCGCACCAGTTTTGAAAATGAAAACACATAGTGGGGGCCCAAAAATACGAATAGTCATTACCAAACAGCAAACAAAACAATACAAAACAAAACAAATGAAACAAAAAACAAGGAAATAAAAAGCAGAACATTACGAAAGGAAGCTAATGAATACATTCTGAACAATGAATTAGTAAGGTTTTGAGGAAAAAAAAAGTTTTCTTGGAAAAACTTGGTATTTAAAACCCTACACCCCATTTTCCTATTTAATTCCCTTTTTTGTGGTTTTGGTGTGGTGTGTGTGTTTTGGGGTTTTTGTGTTTTTGTTTTTGTTTTTTTTTTTTTTTTTTTTTTTTTTTTTTTTTTTCCCGCTCGGGCAGAGAGAGTCGTTTGACCCGCTTCTTCGGGTCACCCACGGTAGCTGGTAAGCATCATTTCGTGGGGTTTGTTTGTTTTGGTTTGTTTTTTGTTAGCCGGCTTAGTCTCCCTTTTGCGCAATTTTCTTTTGTTTTCGAATTGTAAGAGAAATATTGTTTGAGACCTTTTCTCTGGTTAATTAAATTTTTAAACCCCGGGCCCATTCTAAATTACTTCCAAATTCTTTCTTCTGTTTATGCATCTGGTGATGCGGTAGTCGGTGGGATGGGAGAGAACCGGGTAAATTCAGGGTTGTGACTTGCGGGTCTCGCTCGTCCCGCCCCTTCACGTTCGCCGGACTCTTATCCTTCGGCCACCGTCTGTTTGTGGTGCAAGGAGAACGAGTTTTATGTTCGCGACGTGCGTACGCATGATTTGTCGTTCGGATGCGTGTTGGAGATTTGTGTTATTTTGAAATGTGTTTATAAAATGTGAAAATTTATGCCATTGAATTATTATTTGCAAAGTGGTTGCAGTAAATAAAGCGATGGCGCTGTGTTGGTTTTTTCCTAAAAAGGGCAAATGTTAAACGTGAGTGAAGAAGGGTGAAGATAATTCTTTGTTTGTTTTATAACCTGTTATTTAGTGCAGTCTTTTACCTGCGTCGTGTGAAAACCCTAGAAAAACTTTTCCTGATTCGATGGTTTACTGTGTTATGCTCGGGTCTGTGTTGAGCTGGGATTATGGGTGCATTTAATAGACTTCCCCTCGCCCATCATGCGAGTGGCTGTTAAGATTTGACAGAAATGGTCAGACTGTACTGACGGGGGGGTTCCAGTACCCTTCTTCCTTCCTCCTTCCTTTTTCCCTTTCCCCTCCCTTTCTCCCTCTCCTCCCAGCTACGTTTCCCCCCCCCCCCCCTTCGGGGCTTCACCCGAGTACGGACTGGATGGTGCCACGTGCGGTTGAGCCACGCTCTGGTGAGACCACGGACTGGATGGTGCCACGTGCTGGTTGAGGCCACGCCCCTTGGCTGAGACCACGGACTGTGGTGCCACGTGCTGGTTGGGGCCACACTCTGGCTGGACCCGCGGACTGGAGGGTTTGCCACGCGCTGGTCGAGGCCACGCCCTGGTCGGGACCGCGGACTGGTAGAGGACCCGCCGTTTTGACGGCCGGCCCTGACCCCCGTCCAGGACCTCCATAACAGCGCCCACGTTCCCCCCCCCCCCCCCCCCCCCCCCTCCGGACACGCTCTTTACGCCTGCTTGTGAGTCGAGGGTGTCGGCTTTGAGCGACTCCCTGCGAGAACCGACCCGGGTTTCGGAGCACCTAGTGCGACAGGGTGCTCCCGTAGGCCTGACAGAGGCAGGGTGTGGACGCACGCCAGGTGTTAGAAGGGATCGATGCTGGAAATGTTTCTTTATAATTGTTATATGTTACGTGCTGGAATGCTGTAATTATGATTGTGTACGTCGAAAGGTGAAATGTTTATTTATAATCGTGCATGTTGTGGGTGTTGGAGTGCTTGATTGTGATTGTGCATGTTGTGTGCGTTGGAGTGCTTGATTGTGATCGTGCATGGTGTGTGTGTTGGGAAAGTTTATTTTTCTGGTGTGAATAAATGGGTGTTGTATCGTAATCTTTATTGTGTGGTCTCTTGCGGGGGGTGTGAGGTCAGTCCCCTCCCTTTTACTCCCACCTAGACCGATCCTGTCAGGGGAGACCTCCAGGGGTCGGTCGTGACAACAGTTTAGTGTGTGTGTGTGTGTTGTGTGTGTGTGTGTGTGTGTGTGTGTGTGTTGTGTGTGTGTGTTGTGGTGTGTGTGGAGGGGGAGGAGGAAAGGGGGAAAGGGGGGTGGGGGAGGGTGTGTGTGTCATTGCGCACGCACATGTTCATGTATGTGTGTGTGCGCGCGTGCGTGCGTGCGTGCGGCGTGCGTGCGTGCGTGGGTGTGTGTGTGGGGTGTGTGTGTGTGTGTGTGTGTGTGTTGTGTGTGTGTGTGTGTGTGTGGGAGGGGAGGAGGAAAGGGGGAGCTGGCAGGGGAGGGGAGTGTGTGATTGCGCACGCACATTTTTAAACCCTGTGTGTGTGTGTGTGTGGGGTGTGTGGTGTGTGTGTGTGTGTGTGTGTTTTGTGGTGTGTGTGTGTGTGTGTGTGGGGTGTGTGAGTGTGTTGGGGTGTGTGTGCGTGGGGTGCGTGGAGGAGGAGGAGGAAAGGGGAGGCTGGCGGGTAGGGGGTTGTGATTGCCATGCACATGTTTAGTGTGTGTTTGTGTGTTTGGTGTGTGTGTGGTGTGTGTGTGTGGTGTGTGGATGGGGAGACGGGGGGGGGAGGGGGGGGGTCATTGGCCGCCATGTTGGTTGTGTGTGGGTGTGGGGGGGGGGGTGGGGGTGTGTGTATTGCGCACGCACATGTTTAGTGTATGTGTACGTGTGTGTGTGGGGGAGGGGGGGGGGGGCGTCAATGTTTTATTTTGAGATGGCAGTTTTTAAAATTGAATACGCAGCAGGTTTTGTGTCTGATTTTTTCCCTCGAGCAGTCTGTAAAGAGAACATATGTTTAAAATTTAAAAAGAAAAGACATGGAATGCATCTGAAGAAAAGTAATGAGAAATGTAAAATATGAGCAGTGTGACAATGAAAAACAATATGGCAGACACCAAAAACCTTTTCTATCCTTTGCAAAACCTTCGCACACAGTTGTGAAAAAGAAAACACATAGTGGTGGGCCACAACATACGAATAGTCACTTACCAAACAGCAAACAAACAAAACAAAACAAAACAAATGAAAACAAAAAAAAAGGAACAATAATAACGCAGAACATTACGAAAGGAAGCTAATGAATACATTCTGAAGCAACTGAATTAGTAAGGTAGAGAGAGAAAGTTTAACTTGGAAGAAGCGTCAGGTATTTAAGCCCTACACCACATTTTCCTATTTACATTCCATGTGTGTGTGTGTGTGTGTGTGTGTGTGTGTGTGTGTGTGTGTGTCTGTCTGTCTGTCTGTCTGTCTGTCTGTCTGTCTCTCTCTCTCTCTCTCTCTCTCTCTCTCTCTCTCTCTCTCTCTCTCTATATATATATAATATATATATAATATATATATATATATATAAATATATATATATATGTAGAGAGGTAGAGAGAGAGAGAGAGAGAGAGGAGAGAGAGAGAGAGAGAGAGAGAGAGACAGACAGACAGGCAGGCAGGCAGGCAGGCAGGCAGGCAGGCAGGCAGGCAGGCAGGCAGGCAGGTAGGCAGGCAGGCAGGCAGGCAGGCAGGCAGCAGGCAGGCACGCAGGCACGCACGCAGGCACGCACGCACGCACGCACGCACGCACGCACGCACGCACGCACGCACGCACACACACACACACACACACACACACACACACATCATAGATTTACATAGGTTATTTCTTGGTCTTGGAAATGGTATTAAACGATTATATCTAAAAATGGTTACTTTTAAATGTGTCTGTAATCCCTTTAGGAGCAATACCAATCATAACATAACACATGCATACTGACTGATTGAAGAAGAGACTACGGAAGTAAATTAAAATCTTGAATTGCTCATAGTCCTCAGCGGTTAAGAAGCTTGATTTCGAAAGCTTTCATGCATACTGTGTCTCAGTTTCAAGTTAATGATTTGGCACCTTTCCTACACGTTGAAGCATCATCAGTTATTGACTGAATAAGATAATGAAACAAACGCTTGCGGAAATGGACATCAGGAAAGGTTTTACTTTTTTGTTGTTGATCTTTATTTCGGTCAACTGAAATAATTTGCAGCAATGACTTTTAATCAGGGACGTTGTGGTGTAATTAGTCCAGGATGGAGGCCTTTGTCTATGACACTCAGCATTTCAAGTGAGTAAGCTTCTACAGTATATAAATGTCGTATACATGATAGATTGAATCGCGACATCATTTTTTTCGTGCACATCTACACTTTATGAAGTTCGAATAAACAATAGATTGAATTCGCGATACAATGTTACCATGCACATAGGCCTACAGACATCCATTTTGTTCATTCTATGGAGATATGGTTGAGCTGGTCTCTGAAAATTGTCTTGAAATTTATTAATTACTATTACGACATCTGAATTATTTGAGTGAATACACTATCGTTGGAAAACATTCGAGAAAGTGAAGAGGAAGGTAATGGAATCAAACGTAGACGAGGGTGGTCTGAACATGATCAACATGCTTCAGTTTCCAGAAGCTTCTAAACTTACAATGGATGGGAAAAATTATAATAACGCCAAAGAGAGTGAAAACTGGAGGTTGATCCCATTGTGGCATTTGAGCAAACTGGCAAACGGAGGTATTTCTTCAATGTAAACACAAGACAAAGGATATGCAGGGTATTGATAGAATTGAAAATGAATTCTGGAAAGACATATTTGCATGTTATCTAGACAACAAAACTATAAGTAAACAAAGTGAAATAAACAGTGGTAATTTTCCAGTCACAGCTTCTCTTCAACAACTCTCTCATTAAATACAAAAATAAAGTACTATTCTTTCCAAACTGGCACAATACAGGAATTGAACAGATGAAAGATATAATCCATCAGAACGAACATAGACTTCTGTCTCTCGAGGAAGTACAGAATATGGTTGGGCGAAGCAAGGCTAACATTATTTTTGAATATAATGCCCTTATTAACTTATTCCCAAAGAGTGGTTTCAATGGATAGAGAGAGGAGATCCTTGCACAATCCGACAGGATTGTGATGCAAAACATTTCAATGCAAAACCAAAGAACATCAGGAAAATGTTATCCAAAGACAACGTAACAAATTTACCAACGGCCCCATTATTTCTGGGAAAGGAAATTCGGTTACACACCTAGACAAACAGGCGTGGTCTAGGGCTAAAGAAACCACCAAAGAAGTGCGACTCAGAGTCCTTCACTGGAAAGTGTTACATAATATTTACCCTACAATATAATGTTAAAACAAAATGAAAATACGAGAAAATAATCAATGTTCATATTGTGTTGATAAGGTGGATTTTATTGAACATTTTTTCTACAATTGTCCAGTTGTAAAGAAATTTTTGGAATTTCATTGAGCAAAAAATTTATGTAGACACAAGTATTAAGCTAACGTTGTCAGTCACTGTGACGTTCTGTTTGGTGTGAACAATTCATTCTTCCTCTCTCTCTTACACGGTTATTTTAATAATCACTTTTTAGGTCATGTTCCAAGTTTTAAATCATTATTTCATTTATTATTTCATTTATTACGTATTTCATTTCCTTTGGGTGATGGGATGGGAGTGGCGGAAGATCGTGATTCACTGTGTCTGTGCAATATTCTTTCTAGAACCATGTATATTGCGGATAGGATTTATTAACTTGTATGCCTTTGACTTTCGACGAATGATTTCGTAGGACCACAGATTGGTGGCGCGCGGCGCATACACGCACTCCAAGCACACGTAACACCACACACACACACCACACACACACACAACACACACACACACACACACACACACACTCACTCACTCACTCACTACACTCACCATCACTCACACACACACACACACAACACACACACACACACCACACACACACACGCGCGCGCACTCACGGATACTTGTCTCGCTGACGGTCCTTCCTCACGTCCTCCTTGCAGCCACACCCCCCCCCCCCCCCCCCCCCCCCCCCCCCCCCCCCCCCCCCCCCCCCCCCCCCCCCCCCCCCCCCCCCCCCCCCCCCCCCCCCCCCCCCCCCCCCCCCTCCCCAAATATTTAAATCATTTCTTCTTCATTGAAAGGGGATGGCTTTTCCGGGGAAAACTGGCAGGTGCGAGACTACTTATAATTGTAGTACACAAAATTTATTGATCCTTTTGTTCCATTTTCGCTCGTTCCCTTTCGGACTTGTGAGTTGATTTTAACGGGGTGACGGCCCGAGTGGCCCTTTGCGGTCGGGGGGGCTATAAGCAACATTATCTTATCATTTCTTTCCCTTCGGTCATTCTTGGATGTTTTTAAAATCTTTTCTTTCCCAAGGAGGGCTTTGGGGAACATTTGGACACACGGGGGGAAAAATAGGAGCGAGGGGAAAAATCTTTTTGTATTCAGTTATTCAACCAGGTCCAAAGGCCGGAAGATTATCGTTTTTCACGTTTTTTTACGCTGTATATTTTTTTTTAATTTTTGTTTGTTTTTACACAGAAAAACGAATTCTTTTTCGTTTTTGGCTTCTTTCCTTTTTTTCTCTTCTTCCTTTCTTCCTTGTTTTTTTTTCCCCCTCTTTCTCTGTTTGTCCGAGTTTTTTTTTTTTTTTTTTTTTTTTTTTTTGTTGAGCAGACATGATCAAGTGGAGTGCCATCAAAACCCCAATTTGAACATTAACAAACCCAGACACTTTGTACAAAAGCCAAAACCTAAAACAGCAAAATTTTCCATTTTGAAAGAGAACATACAACTATGCATGGTGTGAAGAGACGGTTTTTCCAAAAAAAAAAAAAAAAAAAAAAAAAAAAAAAGAGAAAAAAAAAACTAGCTGGAAAATTGATTTTTTTTTTTTTTTCCGCTTTTTTGTTTTTTTTTTGGCAATGAAGGGCAGTGTGAAAAACCAAAAATGAAGAGGGGATTTTGGCCTTAGGGGAAAAAAAAAAAAAAAAAAAAAAAGGAAGTCGCCGCCTTAGGTGCTTCCCCTTGATCCGACAACTGATGCCCAAAAAAATATAAAAAAAAAAAAAAAAATAAAAAAAAAAAAAAAAAAAAAAAAAATAAAAAAAAAAAAACTGAAGTAATTTCAGCAAGACTTTTAATCGGGACGTTTTTGGTGTAAAAGTCCAGGATGGAGGGCCTTTTTCTAGCATCACATTTTCAAGTGGTCAGCTTCTACATAATAAATGTCGTAACATGATAGTTGAACGCGAAAATCTTTTTTTCGTGCAATCTACACTTTATGAAGTTCGAATAAACAATAGATTGAATTCGCGATACAATGTTACCATGCACATAGGCCTACAGACATCCATTTTGTTCATTCTATGGAGATATGAAAATCTGAAAATTGTCTTGAAATTTATTAATTACTTTACAGACATCTGAATTATTTGAGTGAATACACTATCGTTGGAAAACATGTTTAAGTTACCTTTAAGAAACACGTAATTCGTTGACATAGAGGAAAGCAAAAGTGACCCTAAAATAGATTCCAGTGGTACTCTATACTAAGAGACGAAGGTTAAAACGTTTGATTGTCTACGTTAAGTGACTATTTCCTTTCAGCAAAAATAAATAAATAAATAAATAACATGAGAGACATAAATTCCGACGTTAATCTTATTACCCCACTTTACGCAGTAGCGTACAGTGACGAGTTACACCAAAGGCGTTTTCAAAATCTGCAACAATGCCAGTAAATTTGTTTCATTTATACTGTATAATTATTAGACCATCAATACATTGCCTGAGGACTGTATAATAAAAATTAATTAAACGTATACTATTATTGATTGACCATATATTTGTATTTCTATTTTATCTTTCTTTCCTCCTTTATCTCCCTTCCTCATAACGACACCTACCCATCCACCGTGAACCACATTTCCACTCTCGGCTTCTGCCCAAGTAATCGACTTTCAATCCTTCACACCACTGTACCTAAATGTAACGTGTCCTCGAAATGACGTTCTATTTATCGATTCACTTTGACGAAGACGCTGTGTGCCAAAACAGTGCATTCCCCTCGTACAGTCCAGTCGACACAAGAATCCATCATCTTTTAAATCTTTCTCTTTTTTTTAACAATTCTAATTTCACACACTATGCATGGCATTATAGTGACAATCCAAGATAAAGAACTTAAAAAAAGAAAAAAGAAAAGAAAGAAAAATAGAGGCCTGCAACGGTACCGGGCAATGTGTACTCATGTACAAACTTTTTCAAACCAATGCATATATATGTTATGTAGAACCAGAGACGTAAAGGAAAGGGACCGCCAACACTGACGTCACAGGGCTCATGTTTCGTTTGCGCTGCTCTCTTCGGTCAGGCGTACGCTTCTCTTCCGGTTTACTCACTTTCGCTACATGAGCAAGTCGCTGTTCAGATCATCGACGAGTTATTTGTTAATACAAAGTCCATCAGGATGCCAGGAAAGAATTGTGCTGTAGTTGGATGCCCAGCCTGCCAATCTAGGCATAGGCCTAGAGGCCTATCATTTTTTCGAATTAAAAGACCAAGATATCCCGATTGGGAGAGCAAGCACTTGTACGGGCAGTCAACAGAATGGACGCCGGTTTCAACATAGGCAGAGCTTTTAACTCAAAGATATGTTCCAGACATTTTGTAGAAGCATGCTTCAAAGAAAGTGAGTATATGCTCGTATTCATTTTCACCCCCTCCCTCACCAGACCATATCCTTCTGCCCACTATCATTCCGCAAAATATGACTTTTGCTCTAAAGGATCGAGTAGATTTTCTGGATAGATCTGCTTGTTTATTGTTTTGAATTGATCATCAAATGATCCATTCACAACCCTGATAAAATGAGACTGATATTATGATAGCATAGGCAGTTTTATACAGATAATGAGAGAAGACATATAATATTTTTCCAGATCAGATCAATAACAATCGATGATGAGGATCAACAGGTTTAAGACCAAGTTCACTAACTTTAAGTTTCTTTCACGTCTCCGGTAGAACGAGTCGACCGAGTTTCACATGATTTGAAGATCATTCTAAGGTAAGCTGAAAATTACATAGCAGAAACCTCGACTGAAAACGACCTCAAAGACCCCTTTGCGAGATGTTTTGTTGTGTGCGTCAGAACAATAATTTTTTTTCTAAAATGCTTTCCGCCGGTTCTCTCTATCAAGGGGAAGGGGAGGGGGGGGGGGGGATGTTTTAAAACCCGTGAAGCATGGGATACAGCTTGAGCAGAAGTTAGGCGTTTCCCTATCCAGCGACACATCTTGACAAAAACTTTTTACCTGGACGGCGATGTTAATGGGTCATGTCGGTTGTGTTTGCACATAAAAAAAATATTAGATCAGTCTCACAGTCAGGCACAATATGCCTCAATTATTGAATTATGCAGCCACATATCGCCCCGAGTGTAATGCGATGTTACGTTCGTGGCCAAATGTACACCTGTGGACTCGGGCCATAGGAACGCGAAAGGGAGGCCATTCCGTGACATTCAACTGCGCGGTGAAAAGATGGCGGGAGTTGAGGAGATGGAAGTTGACACGAATGTTGCCGAAGAAAAAGCCGCAGAGACTTCAAAGCTTAAAAAGGCTCCAGTTGAAAGTTCTTCTAAGAAAACAAGCTACGAACTGCCTTGGTACAAGATTTTACTTTCGCTGTGACATGCATGGATGCAAATCTGACAGTCGTGTTAAGTTACAGAACTGTCTTTCTCTGTAACTACTTCTTCTTCTCCTTCCAGATGGGGATGTTTAACCTGCCCCGTGCCCACAGTCTTCAAGTAGACTATTCTGGCACACAGGTTGCATGCATTGTGTATTTTCGTGTAGCCGGTACTCACCCGTCTTAGGACATGAGCATCGGGATCTTTAGAGTCCGTGTATGGTCTTTAGTGCATGTGACACAGACTAGACCTCGGTTTATAGTCCCATCCGAACGACTATAGGGGGATGGAGTCAGAACCAAATGTTAACTCCGAGGGAAAAATCCCTCTAGACCGAAATTCGAACCCGCAACCCCAGGATCACGAGTCCGGCGCTCTACCAACTGAGCTATCGGCCCCCCACTGTACTGTTAGTCGGTATTCGTTGTTGTTTATTGATTAGGCCTACTCACAGATATTACCCAGCCTTAGTATTCGATGCTTGTCGGCATAAAAAGTCACAAAATCCGTTAATTTCTTGATGAAAGTTCAAGTCGCTTCCGTTTTGGTGGTTTTTTTTTTAAAGTAAAATATATCAGAATGTAGGCTATGTAAAATAGGCCTACCTTTTGGGTTTTTTTTTTTTTTTTTTGCATAAAAACAAAACGACAAAAAAAAGGTGGAGGGATTATAAACCCTTTGATTTTTGGTAGCCTAATGTGAAACGCTGATGAACAGCTTGATTGTTGTCATTTAACCTCAAAATATCTAGGAAACTATTTTGTTAACGTATAAAATTAAAATTTCCCACACTGTTGGACAAAGTGTTAAAGAAAACAAATGAAACCAATAAGAAGATGAATATTGCAATAAGTACCATGCATTTATAAACTAGGGTACATATTCACACACACACACAAAACACATGATCCCATACACACTGTCGGCGTGTCGCACAACGGACACAACAGCATGAACACACACACACATTGGTTGCAGAATCAGTTTTATGGGCAGGGGAAGAAAGAACTGCTATTGATAGGTGAAGAGGTTTGTTTTAAGAGATGCCTTGAAGGAAGACAGAGTTTGAAGATGCAAAGATAGTGGGAGTTTATTCCAAGAAACTCAACCCTGAAAAGAAAAAGAAACGATTGCCAAAGCTTTTTAGTTCGAAATCAAGGGAAAGAAAGGTAGAAAGGAGCTAAGCCATCAAAGATATAAAGCAGAATATGGACAGTTTGTTGTCTATTCATTTTTCAACCAGCACACTGTGAAGAGAAAGAAGTCAGGGAGTGACATGATGAGAAGATCTGGGTTATCTGAGAATCACACAAGCAGCATTGTTTTGTACTTTCTGGAGACGACTGAGAAGATTCTGGGGACAGCCAGCTAGAAGAGAATTACAGTAATCAAGCCTAGGTAGAATGAAGGCAGAAACCAGGGTTTTTGTGGCATCAGCAGAGAGAAGACTGGAAACATGTTGCTGGAAGGAAAGTGCTAAGTGAAGGGTAACACCTAAATTCCGTGCAGATGAAGATGTCTGAATAAGGCAATTTTCCAATTGGATAGAGTTTGGGATACAGTCCGATGAAAGAAGTCTTTTGGATGCAAAGAAGATCATTTCAGTTTTTTCATTGTTGAGCTGAAGTTTGTTAACTGTTATCCAAGATTTTAAGTCCATGATGGTACACGGCTGTGTGCATTGGATTGCAAAAGGCAGCTGAAAGATACCATTGGATATGTAAAATTAATTGTCGTCTGAAAAGCAGTGGTGAGACAGGCTATGATGGGCAACAATGTCGGAGATAGGATAGGTGTAAAGTATGAAAAGGAGGGCAATTAGACATGAAAGCAAAGGCTGAGTGTAACTCATCCTGTGCCAACAGGTGTTCTAGAAAATCCCCACGCTACGTGTGTGTGTGTGTGTGTGTACATACACTGATCTTTATCATCTATCATCCTACTGCCTATTCAACCATTGAGACACACAGACACCAGGGTGTGGTTCATTTTAGACAAGTAACTTAAGTCCTCTTAGATATTTTCAGTTTACTTTTATTAACACTGAATGACTATATTAAAGAACTTTTAACGCATGTATACATAATTGCGTGCATGTGCATGTGCCTGCATCAGTTTGTGTTCCATAAATGTGTGTGCTGTCCATTTGTGTGTGTGTGTACACCAAAGGAAGATATGTTTCAACTTGCAGTTCCCAAGATTTCTCCATTAAAAAAAGATTCATGCTGTTCCTTAATGTCATAACTTCTCTTGCTTTCATCAGTTGATTTTTCTTATTGGAAAATGGTCGTGACTTAAAGTTGTTTTGCATTTGTCCGCTTCCCTCTCAAAGTTAAAGTTTGCAAACTGCGTGCTTCCTCTGCCATCTGCTGTCGTCTGGTCTGATATAATAAATATCGATAGAATGACGGATTCTGCATTAAGCATCTTGATTATTACACTTCCTGAGTGAATAGAATGAAAGGAAATATTAATAATGCTCAGTGACTTCAGGGCTGAGATTTAGCAAGCCAGGCTAAGGAGCCAGCCGGGCTCCTAACCAGGGAGGTTGAGGTTGCCAGAAAATTTTTCAGGTTGCCAGACCCTTTCATTGAAAATGCAGTCCTATTTTAAATTTGCAGCTTATGCACACGCTTATTTTCAACAACAACAATAACACTGTTTCTGCTCATTAATTTTGGAAAACAAATTTATTTTCAGTTGTCATTGATATTGCCACCCAGGTATATCATAACTGACAAAGAAAAAGAGATCTTTTATCTTCTTCTGACTTAGTTTTTTTTGCTGGAGGCTCAGAGACACCGGTTTAAAAAGCGCCACATGACCACCGACTGAACAAGTAAGCGGAAGAGCGGAAATGGCAACTGTCTCGCGCGACTCTGAACCTCGGACGGGAAAGCCCCAGCACGGCAGTGATGAAAGATGGCAGTCGGCAGGCGCGTGTTTGTTTTTACAGGGCATGTCGTTTCTGTACAGGTACAGAATCACTGGCGGTGATTTTTAGGTCGCCAGCCGGGCGAATGGTACTGTAAATTGAGTTCGCCCGACTCCAATTTTAGGGGCCATTGGCGAGTTGGCGAACGTTAAAGCTCAGCCCTGTGACTTATTAACCTATTTAACCTAAGTTGCGAGTTCAATAAACTGTATAAAAGAATTTGGCAAATAATAATATTGTTCAGTGAATAAGCCATTCAACCTTTTGGAGTTGATTTAACTGAATAAAAGAAAATGGTAAATAATGCTCAGTGATTAACCCATTCAACCTTTCTAAGTTTACAGCCTGGGCAGTTCTTCCTGCCAAGCCAGTTTGGGCTGAATTGATTGGAAGGGATACTTAAAACTGTGTTATCTCAAAAACTGTTTTGTCGAAAGAAGCAGAAAGCTATGCCCAACTGATTTGTGTACAAATATATTACAGTTTCATGTAATACGATGTGCATTCAGACTTTGATGCTTTGATTAAACGAAGACATTGTTTTGTTAGCAAATGAATGCGTGAGTACTTGATTTCAACTCCAGATATCTGGAAAACCAAGGTGTTTGAAATCCCACACTTACATTTAGCGACATATGAAAATTCCAAATCATCTTGCATATCTTTGGACCAGCAGAGCATTGACAGACTGAAACTTACTTTTTACATAATTCCATGCTTTTATTCTTAGTTGTGTCAAGTATGAAAACTGTAACTTGTGTAGTTTTGGAGTCGTACCAGTTTGAATACAAGGGTTCTCTCACCGAATATTGCTCAGGTGCAAGTTTGTGGCGCTGTTCAGTGGCATCAGAGCATTGCTGGGGCATAGGGTGAATGAGTTCACAGACTATCAGATGGATGCCAGAATATGCAATATAGCTTTTTTTCCTCAAGCTAACTTTGCATCTAGGCTGTTCTGTCAATAGTTTGTTCAAAAACAAATGGGCATTTCATTCAGTATTCACTCTTGATGACATTAACTGATGAAAGAAAAATGTTATTCCATGCATTCAGCTGCCACGAGGTACACAGACAAACAGTTCCGGAGGGGAGATGGGGCAGGGGGTATCACCGTCACTAATCAGTCACCACAATGTGAAGTAATCACAGATATTTTATCTTCAGACAAAGCACAGGTGCTCACAGTCATACTTAGGATTTATGTCAATGTATAAAAATGTTTTATATATTTCTTTAAAACATGTTTTATATGTTTCTGTCATGGTTGATAATGATAGGCATATGCAAGTGATCGACAAAGTGTGTTCATATCGACCCAAAAGAAAGCAATATTGTCATAGCAGCTATTCTGCTCTTGTTATGGCATTGCTGCAGACGTTGTCAACATTGACACAGATCACAAATTGATGTGACTGATCATGCTTTTTGTAACAGGGTGGAGAAGTACCGCCCTATCAAGCTACAAGATGTAGTTGGCAATGAGGAGACGGTCAGTCGACTTCAGGTGTTTGCCAAGGAGGGCAATGTACCCAACGTCATCATTGCTGTAAGGAAGCCTTCGGTGATGTTTCACCATTTCGTCATGTGTATGAAATAAAGGCGAGATACATATTATGTAACTGGTATTATACACATTTTTAATCTGCATGAAATTTGTTGAGCACTATCCTGATACTTCTCATAGCTATCAAGTGTAAATACTCCCAGTCCTAGCGATATGAAGGTGGTCCCAGAGGAGCGAAAATTTTCGCTTAAAACACAAGTGTGAAGAAATGTCATTTATAACTTTGTAAAGCAGTATTCTCTGGAGTGTGTATTACTATATAAACTTATAGTTAGTGATGTGGGTTGTACTTCTTGCATATGAAGAGTTACAACCTTCACATTATGATTATATTTTCAGTATCACTATCAGTAATGTACAAGATAATCTTCCTAGCTCCACCATCAGGCTGCATAATTTAGTCTAGTTATACAAATTCTGAGTCCTATTCATTATGCTTAGCTGTTGTAATAGAATGTTAGTCTGACTTTTGTCGATTGTGTGGTTTTAGGGTCCACCAGGTACAGGGAAGACCACCAGTATTTTATGCCTGGCAAGAGCTCTTTTAGGGTCTTCATTCAAGGAAGCTGTTCTGGAACTGAATGCCTCAAATGACAGGTAAGTAGTGGGCTGTTGTCCCTGAATGCCTCAAATGACAGGTAAGTAGTGGGCTGTTGTCCCATATCCGATTGCACAGGCTGCTAGGTACAGAAGAGACATCACTGCCTAGTTATCAAGTTTTGACAGAGCATGGATTAACTAAGTACTAGTGCTAATGCAAAATTGTGGTACCACTCTGTTCAAATCAGAACTTCAGCTAATTGAGTCAGAGAAGAATGTTTTGTGCTTTATGTGGATTCTGGAGCATAGTTCTTCCACTGTAGATTCTAGAGCGTCATTATTGGGTGATGAGTCACTCTACATTGCATGCTTTTGTCTGAAACTTGCCATACTTCAGAATGTCCATGGCTTTGTCCATAGCTGCTGAACATGCCAATACTTTTTTTTCAGAAATGTCGCCACTTAAAAGCATTCAACTAGTCCCAAATTAAGTTAGAAGTGAGGATTTGAATTTATAATTCCAGAGTTCCTTTTGATTTAAAAAAAAAAAAAAAAAGAGAGTTGGAAAGAAAGAAGGGAAAAGATTTGGAGGTCATTCTTGGAATGGGTGATAAAATGTTGCCAAAACGAACCCAAAATAGGACTCTGTGAATGTCTGAAAATTGAGCAACTATATGTCATGAAAGATAATGTTACTTTTGTTAGTTGCAATTATCAGGCCTTGCAGTTGTGCGTAAAAAAAATTTGCTTTCTGATCAAAGCTAACTGACCATGTACATCCCCTTGAGCCCTTATTTCCTGTACAGAAGGTTGAGTGACCTGCTTGTCACTAACAGGACATTGTCACCATGTTTCAGGTCACTCTTGTTTTAAACACACATGCGGTTCATTCTTGTTGCTGCGGTCTTGAACGTGAATGGGTTTTGGTGTGTGTTTTTTTTTGTTACCTAGTAGCTGTTTTACTGAACAATCTGCATGTTTATCGTCAGTGTTTAAACGTGTGAACAAACTATTTCGATCTTTCCAGCATTGCATATGGGATTTTTAAAAAAACAGAAAAGAAAAAACTGTCCACCACAGGAAAACCTGTCAGTAAAGACCATCACCCGTTTTGACTCTCTCCCTTATTGTTATCAAGGGTGCCACTTCTCAGGCTCACCACATCTGAAAAATCCACTTTCTGGCCTGAAGAAAATTTTGTGTTGTTCAGTTCAGGTCTGGGTTGCATTCCCTCTGGCTTTGCCAGGTGAAGGGGTACAGGCTTGGGCCAGAAATCTGGTGTGAGAAAAACCTGGAAGTTTATTCTGAGTGGAGTGTCTTACAACTAGCGATCTGAGAGCTCAGTTTTTCTTCAGATTTGTGATTTGCTTATGTAAATAATGCAGAACGGGTGGTGCACAGCAAAAAGGGATCCCTGTTTGGACTGAAGTCAGGTCGACAATGGTCTGCATGGTAAAGCTGTAGCCAGTACTACCTGTACAGTAGGAGACTTGGAGAGGGGATTGGCGCCACCAAGGATTAACCTAAGCCCACGAAAGTCATGAGAGATACAACCATAGCCAGCAACATACCGGATCGGCCGGGGCCCGGTTACCAACGACCGCGCTTCCCACTGACAAGCACCAGGGTGGAAGTGAAAAGTCAGTATGGGGCAAAGACATCATACA
Organism: Conus ventricosus; assembly: GCA_018398815.1. Lineage (NCBI taxonomy): Eukaryota > Metazoa > Mollusca > Gastropoda > Neogastropoda > Conidae > Conus > Conus ventricosus. Next base: position 35,618,358 of record CM031619.1, on the reverse strand, counting down.
AGCTGCCAACTGAGAAAATTACCATTGGAACCTGGATGTTCGTACACTCATCAGTGCAGCAAAGTAAAAGAACTAGAGCACGAGCTGAGACGTTACCAATGGGACATTGTGGGTATGTCGGAAGTAAGATGGACAGGTTTGGAGAAGCAATCACAGAGGAAGGACACAAGATGTGGTACAGTGGCGAAGAGTCACTACATGAAAAAGGCGTAGCTTTCATCGTACGCAAAGAAATCACTGGATGCATCTTGAGCTGCAACCTGTTAACAGCAGAATCATCAGCATTCGTGTGTCAGCCAAACCAAAGAACATCAACATCATACAGGTGTATGCTCCAACTACCAGCCACGAAGATCAGGCGGTGGAAGAATTCTACGAGAAAGTAGAAGACACCATCAGAAAAGCCCCAAGAAGGACATCATCATAGTTCAGGGGACTTCAACGCCAAAGTCGGCCCAGATGTCTACAAAGACTGGGCTGGAACAGTGGGTCAATACGGCACAGGGGAAACTAACGACAGGGGACTTCGCCTTCTGGAGTTTGCCTGCACCCAACGGCTCACCATTGCCAACACCCTTTACCCCCACAAACTGTCAAGAAGAACAACCTGGCATGCGCCGAACAGAATGACTCATAACCAGATCGACTTTGTCCTCACTCCGCGGCGCTTCAAATCAAGCATCAATAAAGCAAAGACGAGGACATACCCGGAGCTGATATAGGCAGCGACCACGATCTCGTGCTGCTCACAATGAAGATCAAATTGAAGAAAAAGTACCAAGCTGCGCAGCCCGCATCAAGTTGACTGGAGAAGTTAAAAGACCCAGAGATAGAAGAGGCATTCCAGGCACAGCTCGGGGGGCGGTTCGCGGCACTCAACTCCTGGACAATGACATAACGACCTCACAAACAGCTTCAATGAGGCAGTCTGCGAAACAGCAGAGGAAGTACTTGGGCGACAGAGGAAGAAACACCAGCATGGATCTCAAAACGACATCCTTGACCTCTGCGACAAAAGAAGATCACTGAAGAATACGAAAAATTCCAGCCCTGAACAAGCCGCACAGTATCGAAAAAAACCAACAACCTTGTAAAGAAGGAATGATTGAAGCCAAAGAACAATGGATCAATAATCAGTGCGAGAACATCGAGAACGGTATGGAAAGGGAAACAGCAAACATGCCTTCCACCACACTGAAAACCTCACCAAGACGCAGCAAAACAGATCGTCAGTCATCGAGGATACCTCAGGCGAGCTGCTGACAGAAAGCTCGCTGTTTGAACAGATGGACACAGTACTGCAAGAACTTTACAACTACCTATACAGCCAGACGACAGTCTGTTTGAGGGGGACTCAACACCATCAAGGGAATCCTCACCACTACCAGTGATGAGAGAAGAAGTGGAAGAAGCCAGCGGCAGCCTTCCGGCAGGGAAATCACCTGGAGCAGACAATATTCCAGCAGAGCTGCTCAAACATGGAGGGAAGGAATTGGTCACTCTAGTAACATCGATTTGTCAGAATCTGGGAGACCAAAACAGTGGCCCACAGAATGGACTCAATCACTCATATCCCCCTGCCCAAAAAAGGGAAATCTACGCCAATGCCAGAAATACAGAACAATAAGTCTCATTAGCCACACCAGTAAAATCATGCTCAGAGTCATCTTGAATCGACTGAAGAAAGAGGCGGAAGAACACTGGCGGAAGAACAAGCTGGATTCGGGGCAGGCGAAGCACAGTAGAACAGATCTTCACCTGCCGGAATACTGATGGAGAAACATCTGCAACATCAGAGAGACCTGTTCCACAACTTCATTGACTTTAGGAAAGCATTTGACAGGGTGTGGCACAAGGGTCTGTGGCAGGTGCTCAGAAAGTTTGGCATAGAGGAGGGTTCTCGTCCAAACCATCCAGGCGCTATATAACACCGCCAGCAGCGCAGTCCTCCTCAACAACCAGATAGGGGACTACTTTAAGACCCACAGTTGGAGTCCGTCAAGGCTGCCTGCTATCTCCCGTACTGTTCAATCTTTTCTGGAAAACATCATGCGTGAACCCTCCATGACTTCCACTCCACTGTCTCCATCGGAGGAAGAACCATCAATAATCTGAGTGTTCGCAGATGACATCGACCTGATGGGAGGCAGCAACGAAGAACTACAAGACCTGACAAAGAGACTGGAAGAAAGGGCAGGTGCATATGGAATGGAAGTGAGCACAGAAAAAAGCAAAGTCCTGGTCAACAGCACAACCACACCCATGCTGAAATCTACATGAACGGACAACAGCTTGAAGAAGTGGGCGCTTTCAATACCTTGGCGCCACTCTCACCAAAGACGGTCGCTCTACAACAGAAATCAAGACCAGACTAGCGATCGCAACAGCAGCAATGGCAAAGCTAAACAAGATCTGGAAGAGCAGGGAGATCAGCTTTCCTACAAGATGAAGCTGTACAAGTCCCTGGTGCTGTCCATCTGCTGTATGGCTGCGAAAGCTGGACCATGACAGCAGAGACCACCAAGAGAATCCAGACGTTTGAAACTAAATGCTTCAGGCGCTTGCTCGGGATCTCTTGGCAAGACCGGAAGACAAAACGACCTTGTGAGGAGCCAAATAACATCACTTGCAGGCCCCCAAGAACCCCTCTTGGCAACAGTCAAGAAGAGGAAGCTGTCGTGGTTCGGGCATGTCATACGCCACAATTCACTGCCCAAGTCATCCAGGGCACGCTGGAAGGCAGCAGACGAAGGGGACGACAAGCCAAATGCTGGATGGACAACAAAATCATCAAAGAATGGACCAGGATGGATGGCCCTACGCTGATGCGACAGGCAGAGGACAGGGCCGGATGGCGGTGCCTGGCTTCGAGAGTGTCTCTCATCTCTCCTCTACGCCCATCATGGGCAAGAGAATGATGATGATGATGATGATGTTTGGACTAGTCATACCTCAATTTCATAATCATTAAAACGCTTTTTTGCAATTCTGCATTGTGTACATTAGCAAATAAGGCTGAGTCCATGTGTCAAGGCAGGTTCACTTCCCCTCATTTTTCACACACTGTAGTGCCGAAAAATCTTCAGCCTCACAGGGTCAAGAAATTTTGTGAGGTTGAAGATTTTTCGGCACTAGGGTAATGTGTGAAATTTGGAATGTTATACTTAAAAATGTCACAATGCTACACTTTGTGCTTTTGAAGCAATGACAGCCCTGTGCGTGCTCTGTGTGTCAGGATGAGGGGATTGGGGTGGTGAGGTGAGCTCAGTTATGTTGGTATACATAGGCATATTTAGTTGATGTGAGTTCATGTGGGCAGGCGTTTCAATCCTTGATTTTGTTTTACAAGTGACCTGAGCTCAGCAGAGGTGGGCGTATTTAAATCTTGACTAGTGTTATTGTTTGCTTCATTTTTAATGTTCTTAAAATATCTGGATTGAGATTCCTGTTATGTTAAGGTGGTAGTGGACTTACCATATGTACAATGAAGAAACTGATAATGTCCCCATCTGGTTATGCAGAGTTGTGAGTTTAGAAATATGCTGTTGGCTCTGTGGGGAACCCAGTCCTTCCTTTTTTTTACAAGTTTCTAGAGGTCACAGTTGAGAGGTTCCACTTTATGAAGACAGTTGAGGATGAGAGACAGGTGCTGCGCAGGTGTTTTGAATTTTGCAATAGGAAAAGCAGGTCAGTAGAACTGTACATGGTACAGAAGTGTGCACACATGCACTTTGGTTGCAGTACATGTATAATCATCTTCTCCTTCTTCTGCGTACACAGGCTGATACTCCTGCGGACGCTCCCTGTATAGACAGGCAGGTACATATCCCATGTGCTCAACTAAGGGAGTGGAGTTTTGTATGTATGACCGTTTTTTATCCCGCCATTAAGGCAGCCATACTCCATCTTCGGGGAAGCATGAATAATGAAACACTGTTACACATGACATTGAGTTTGGTTACAGTAGATGAATGTGAATCGAACACATTCACATGTGACATCAAGTTTCATGTGGAAAGACAATGATTTACAGACCTGTCACAGGTGCTCAGTACTTCTTTGTGCCGCACAGACGAAGTGGTGGACAACATTGGTTAGAAACACAGTTGCACTGAACTTGCAGAGTACCATAACACTGGCTTAATATCTGGTGAAATCCTGTTTTTTTGTGTGTGGTGGACAACATTGGTTAGAAACACAGTTGCACTGAACTTGCAGAGTACCATAACACTGGTGAAATCCTGTTTTTTTGTGTGTGGTGGACAACATTGGTTAGAAACACAGTTGCACTGAACTTGCAGAGTTACCATAACACTGGCTTAATATCTGGTGAAATCCTGTTTTTTTGTGTGTGGTGGACAACATTGGTTAGAAACACAGTTGCACTGAACTTGCAGAGTACCATAACACTGGCTTAATATCTGGTGAAATCCTGTTTTTTTGTGTGTGGTGGACAACATTGGTTAGAAACACAGTTGCACTGAACTTGCAGAGTACCATAACACTGGCTTAATATCTGGTGAAATCCTGTTTTTTTGTGTGTGGTGGACAACATTGGTTAGAAACACAGTTGCACTGAACTTGCAGAGTACCATAACACTGGCTTAATATCTGGTGAAATCCTGTTTTTTTGTGTGTGGTGGACAACATTGGTTAGAAACACAGTTGCACTGAACTTGCAGAGTACCATAACACTGGCTTAATATCTGGTGAAATCTTGTTTTTTTGTGTGTGGTGGACAACATTGGTTAGAAACACAGTTGCACTGAACTTGCAGAGTACCATAACACTGGCTTAATATCTGGTGAAATCCTGTTTTTTTTGTGTGTGGTGGACAACATTGGTTAGAAACACAGTTGCACTGAACTTGCAGAGTACCATAACACTGGCTTAATATCTGGTGAAATCCTGTTTTTTTGTGTGTGGTGGACAACATTGGTTAGAAACACAGTTGCACTGAACTTGCAGAGTACCATAACACTGGCTTAATATCTGGTGAAATCCTGTTTTTTTGTGTGTGGTGGACAACATTGGTTAGAAACACAGTTGCACTGAACTTGCAGAGTACCATAACACTGGCTTAATATCTGGTGAAATCCTGTTTTTTTGTGTGTGGTGGACAACATTGGTTAGAAACACAGTTGCACTGAACTTGCAGAGTACCATAACACTGGCTTAATATCTGGTGAAATCCTGTTTTTTGTGTGTGGTGGACAACATTGGTTAGAAACACAGTTGCACTGAACTTGCAGAGTACCATAACACTGGCTTAATATCTGGTGAAATCCTGTTTTTTTGTGTGTGGGTGGACAACATTGGTTAGAAACACAGTTGCACTGAACTTGCAGAGTACCATAACACTGGCTTAATATCTGGTGAAATCCTGTTTTTTTGTGTGTGGTGGACAACATTGGTTAGAAACACAGTTGCACTGAACTTGCAGAGTACCATAACACTGGCTTAATATCTGGTGAAATCCTGTTTTTTGTGTGTGTGTGGACAACATTGGTTAGAAACACAGTTGCACTGACTTGCAGAGTACCATAACACTGGCTTTAATATCTGGTGAAATCCTGTTTTTTTGTGTGTGGTGGACAACATTGGTTAGAAACACAGTTGCACTGAACTTGCAGAGTACCATAACACTGGCTTAATATCTGGTGAAATCCTGTTTTTTTGTGTGTGGTGGACAACATTGGTTAGAAACACAGTTGCACTGAACTTGCAGAGTACCATAACACTGGCTTAATATCTGGTGAAATCCTGTTTTTTTGTGTGTGGTGGACAACATTGGTTAGAAACACAGTTGCACTGAACTTGCAGAGTACCATAACACTGGCTTAATATCTGGTGAAATCCTGTTTTTTTGTGTGTGGTGGACAACATTGGTTAGAAACACAGTTGCACTGAACTTGCAGAGTACCATAACACTGGCTTAATATCTGGTGAAATCCTGTTTTTTTGTGTGTGGTGGACAACATTGGTTAGAAACACAGTTGCACTGAACTTGCAGAGTACCATAACACTGGCTTAATATCTGGTGAAATCCTGTTTTTTTGTGTGTGGTGGACAACATTGGTTAGAAACACAGTTGCACTGAACTTGCAGAGTCCCATAACACTGGCTTAATATCTGGTGAAATCCTGTTTTTTTGTGTGTGGTGGACAACATTGGTTAGAAACACAGTTGCACTGAACTTGCAGAGTACCATAACACTGGCTTAATATCTGGTGAAATCCTGTTTTTTTTGTGTGGTGGACAACATTGGTTAGAAACACAGTTGCACTGAACTTGCAGAGTACCATAACACTGGCTTAATATCTGGTGAAATCCTGTTTTTTTGTGTGTGGTGGACAACATTGGTTAGAAACACAGTTGCACTGAACTTGCAGAGTACCATAACACTGGCTTAATATCTGGTGAAATCCTGTTTTTTTGTGTGTGGTGGACAACATTGGTTAGAAACACAGTTGCACTGAACTTGCAGAGTACCATAACACTGGCTTAATATCTGGTGAAATCCTGTTTTTTTGTGTGTGGTGGACAACATTGGTTAGAAACACAGTTGCACTGAACTTGCAGAGTACCATAACACTGGCTTAATATCTGGTGAAATCCTGTTTTTTTGTGTGTGGTGGACAACATTGGTTAGAAACACAGTTGCACTGAACTTGCAGAGTACCATAACACTGGCTTAATATCTGGTGAAATCCTGTTTTTTTGTGTGTGGTGGACAACATTGGTTAGAAACACAGTTGCACTGAACTTGCAGAGTACCATAACACTGGCTTAATATCTGGTGAAATCCTGTTTCTTTGTGTTGCGTTGAACTTACCCATCCACCCTCACCCCCTTTTCAATGATTGAGCATCTGGAAATAAACTTGCAAACTACCATAATACGGACACAAAAGCCAGTTATAGCCCACCTGTAGTGTTACGTTAAACTTGCCAGTCCACCCTGACCCCATATTCAATTAATGGGACTGGCCGTTGGGCCTTGGAAGATGTGCAAATGAAGTGGTGCTCATGTATGTGTACAACAGGGAGTGATTCAAGCATGCATGGTCCCTTTGAAATGTGGAAGGCATGACAAAAATGCTACATAAGCGTATCTTTCCCATAAAAGAACAACTGTATAAGCCAGGCCTGTTTAAAAGCTCAGTTTGCTTACATGTCAACTTGAATTCACTATTTTGCAGAGGCATAGATGTGGTGCGGAACAAGATCAAGATGTTTGCCCAGCAGAAGGTCACACTGCCCAAGGGACGACACAAAGTGATCATTTTGGATGAAGCTGACAGGTGAGCTGATATGGAAGAGACAGACATCAGGTAGTGGAAACTTCTTGCAGCTCAAAAACATTGGTATTTCAATGGTCACATTTTCAAAGTCATTATTCATCTGTTGAATTCTTAGTTCATTCTTGCTGTCACTGCCTCGGGGGGGGGGGGGGTTGTTTTTTTGTGCATCACTTTCTTCTTTTTGTGGTCTGTTTTTTTTACTGTTTATGATACAATGGGACATCCAGAGATCATATGTTCCCTGAAAGTCCCTTTAATTTTGAAATACTGGTTCAGGCCCTTTGACATTCCTTGAATTTGAAGTTGTTCCTTGAAAACTTATGAAATTTCTTCTTTTTTTTTTTTGGTAAATGAAATTTTGACTTTGAAATAATACATTTGCATGAATTTGCCTTTAACTGTATGTGATTAAATAGGTGTCAGACTTTGGTCTCAATATTGATTGAAAAATCAGCAAATCAAGTTTAGTAATCTATGTCTGCTAGAGGAACAAAGGACACAGATGAATTAATTGAAAACATCTAACCACATCTGGGTCTTATGAAATTTCTCTTCATGAAGTCACTATGCTGTTTACACATCCCATAGTAGCAAGAGGCAGTGTTTACTCGAAAAACAAAGTCATACCAGAAAGAAAGTACAACCTCCAGAAAAGAAAGTACACCCTGATGTGGGCAGAGGAAGAACTTTATAAGAACTGCGTTAAGCATGGTGCTAACATATTGGAAGCTTTGAGTTCGGTTTGCCAAAAGTAAGTCAACATTCCAGTTGTAGTTATGCAAAGGGAAAGAAACCTCAAGAAAATGAGAAAGCAAGTTTGACTGATTGCATCTGTTGCAAGTTTCTTCAGTTTGTCATTGGCCAGTTCCGGGATTTGTGAGGCCTACTATGTTCACTTGAGACAAGCTTGAGAACTAGTGTCAAGACACTTTTGAATGAATGTGAGATTTGGAAAAGCAGTTTCACCTTTTCAAGATAAGATAATGTTGCTTATAGCCCAGCCGACCGCGAAGGGCCACATCAGGGCTGACTTTTTCAAGAAAATTTTGTGATCAGGACAAAATCAGGGATAAAGCAGGTCTGTTTGCTCCAGTCCATTATGCGGTGTTGGTAGACAAGACTGAAATTGGAACTGTATTGTGTTGTGTTGCTAGACAAAACTGGAATTGGAACTGTCTATTGTGTAGTGTTGGTACACAAGACTGGAATTGACACTAACAGTCCATTGTGCAGTGTTGGTAGACAAAACTGGATTTGGAACTAGCCGTCCATTGTGCAGTGTTGTTAGACAAGACTGGAATTAGAACTCTATTATGCGGTGTTGGTAGACAAGACTGGAATTGAAACTGCCTATTGTGCAGTGTTGGTAGACAAAACTGGAATTGGAACTAACCGTCCATTGTGCAGTGTTTTTAGACAAAACTGGATTTGGAACTGTATTATGCGGTGTTGGTAGACAAGACTGGAATTGAAACTGCCTATTGTGCAGTGTTGTTAGACAAGACTGGATTTGGAACTAACAGTCCATTGTGCATTGGTAGTATAAGACAAGACTGTGAAAATGTGAAATGCTACTGTAAGCCGCATGAGCAGGTTGGCAGCTCTGTTTATTTCGATAAGGCGTACGCGACAGAACGTCACATGTCGCCATGTGAGGCTACATCACATGACAACAATGTATTGCTTTGTCGTGCCGTGTTATTGGACCCACGGCGCACGGAATTACACCATCTTGGTCGGCGAGGGAGGGCCGCCTATTTTAACGAGCGCCAACCTCCTTCCCCCCAGTAGCACTCCCACCTCTCCCCACTCCCATCCCTCTCGCATTCCATCCCCAGCTTCTCTGTGTGGCGCGCGGTAGGCCTACACGCAGCGCAGAACCTCACATCACTGTGGCGGAGCTACACGTTGTGCCGATCGGAATGTGTAATGCTGTCTCCCCAGAGCCGAGAAAGTGGCTTTGCAGTCCTGAACTACTGACGACTTGTACTGCTGTGTCAGCCCTGGTATCGCCCTTTGTGGTCGGCTTTGCTATAAACAACATTACAATTACCGTACTGCTGGACCGTACAAGGCGAGAGAGAGAGAGAGAGCAAAAAAACGCACGCACATGAGAGAGAGAGAGAGACAGACAGACAGACAGACAAAGAAAGAAAGAGACAGATAGAGGGCAAAGAAACGCACACACAACCTTGGTCTAATATCATTTTATGTGGAAAGACGTTAAAGTGAAGACAACAACAACACACAAAACCTTCTTAAAGACACATCTTTTCCCTCGGACTGATTAACGATATTCACTTACAACGGTGCGCGTGTTTTCTAGTGTTGAACGCGCTCGTGTGTCTGTCTGCGTGTGTGAGTTTTCCGGCGGTGTGTGTGGTGTGTGTGTGTGTGTGTGTGTGTGTGTTTTGAATAGGAATATAATTTTATCATGTTTATCCTTTACATTACATTACATTACGTTACACACACACACACACACACACAGAGAGAGAGAGAGAGATTTAATACTTACGGTAATACTTACGCTCACTGTTTGCTGTCCCCAAAACGTTGTCAAGCCCATTCACCAGACGCAGACGTAAACACACAGTACTAGCCAACACAATTTGTTTTGCGTGTTTCATGCTTTTTTTTTTTTTTTTGCTGTGAGTGTAACATGCTAATTTCCACATAAACATGAACAGATTTTGGTTTGCGTGTTTCATGCATTTGTTTTTGCTGTGATTGTAACATGCTTAATTTCCACATAAACATGAACAGATTTTGGTGTGCATGTTTCATGTTTTTTTACGCTACGTTTGTAACGTGCTGAGTTTTTACACACACAAACACACACACACACACTCACATGAGCATGTGTGTGGGAGGGAGAGAGAAAGAGTGAGATAGAGAATCAAAGCAATGCGAGACGGGGCGAAAGAAAGAAAGAGGGGAAAGAAGGGGGAGGGGGGGGGGGGGGGGGGGCAATGCAAGACAGGACAGAGGAAGACAGAGAGATTTTGTACTCACAGTTGTGCAGCGTAGTCCATATCGGAGGTATCCATCATTGTTAAAACTCAGCTCCGCATGTTACTTATCACGGACTGTCCCGTTACATGGAAGATGAAATACAGTATTGCTGTTTTCCTTTGTATGCAAACAACTAAGAAGATCTCACAGACTGATTCTCTTTATCACTCTTTCCTGTGACTGATTTGGAAATTGTCGCGTTGGTTGCCAGCCAGCAAGTACTCGACTCATGGAGGAGCAGTGAGGGCGGGGTGGGGTGGGGTGGGGGGTGGGGCATTAAACCTGAGTTATGTCTACGGTAAAGTAATGTAACATGCAAAAAAAAAACGGTCTTTACTCTTAAAAGAAAGCAGTCTATATGGGTGCAGTGCAATGAATGAATAACACAGGGCTCAGTTGCAAAGAAGAGACAAACTTGGACTTACTGACATACCAAACCAAAAGCTGCGATTTTCATAATGTAAAGCAACAACAAGGACAACACAACCAGTCAGCCAACCCAACCATCCAAACCAACAAAGAAAACAAATTAAATAACAAAAAGCTTTTAAAAGCTAATGGACACGGACAAACAGAAACTGACACTAGACTATATACAACATAGAGAACACGAAACATGATGACTGTGTAAGTTGGCACCTGAGATAATGCATAAAGCATATGCAGCTGCGCATTCATGATGACTACAATGGGCGTGCAGTTATCTGGTGAAAGACACACACAACACACACACAACACACACACACACACACACACACACACACACACACACACACACGCACGCACGACCGCACGTGGGCATGCACACGCGCCCGCACCCACACACACACACTGCAGACAGGGAAAAGAATCAATCAGTAAGTCAAGCACAGGGGCGGGGGACTGAAGTTGCGAGGAAGTTAATACGGGAAAGCCGCCGAATTCTTAAGTGAAGAAAACACAGGGGGAAAATGATGACTCCTGCAATGACAAAATTCAGTAAGCATGCAGAGACAGACAGAGACAGAGAGAGACAGACAGACGGACACACAGACAGACAACCAGAGAGAGAGAGAGAGAGAAAGAGTGAACGAACAGCACGAGGCCTAGAGCAGGGAGCACGCACGCTGCGTGTGTTAAACCGACACAGACAGTGACGTCAGACACGGAGAGGCTGTACTGGGCCGGCAACAACCCACGGTTTTAAGTACTTTAAGCACCCTACGTATAGCCTTCCAGCGGCCCGTTGCAGGTATATGACTTTGATAACTTAATACTGGAACTAAAAAACTTTCCTGAGAACAATTGTAAAAGCGGACAAAAAACCCCAAAAGACCTTAATTTAAGTTTTAATATTGTCAACAAACCCCAAATGCACGAATTTTACTTATCTCGAAGAAGGAAACGTTTTCCAGTCGCTCGCACTGATCAAGTTGGTGTTTTGAAGATCTGGACAAAAGTGATATCCTGTCTACTTCTTTACAGAGCTAAGACTATTTGAACACAGCAACCACCGAAGATGATGAACTGCAGTATCCAAAACACACCGAAATTCGCACTTTTTGCACAAATTCACCACAGACAACACCACGCGCAACATGGCGGTAAGGTCGTCCTTCTTTCCTGCTGTTGAAGGTGGTCGCCGTGCGCGCCTTCACGCTGATTGGTTCATAGCTGGCCACTTTATTTAGCTGTGAGCCATTGAAATGGCAGAGTCTCGCTGATACTGAGTGCGGAGCAAACGGCTGGGTTTCGTGTGCCGTGGACCGGAAGTGTATAAGAATATGGTTAAGATGGCTGGATGAAATTGGAACGGGAATTGAGGGTTCATAAGTACCGTGTTGTTGGACAAAGGTGAAATGAGAACTAAAGAAAGATATGCTTGGCAGGAAATTGGCGGTTTTTATGACGCCAGGATTTTTGTTCATTTTGATTTAACAACTAAAACAGACTGTAGAGAAACTCTCAGCACAGCACAGCCTTAACTCTTTCATTCCTACTTTTGTATGAACCATTACTTCCTCTTGTGTCTGGATTCTTAGAATACGAGTGTTCCCTTCATTCCTGGATTTAGAGAAAGGAAGAAGAAGTGTAAAGTGAGAACTGCCACGTGTGCAGTATCAAACTGGCCAGAATAGAGCGGCGAGCACTTTCCCACGCTGTAGGGACCGTCTGGCATCCATTCCATTCATAAACACTACCCCGCAAGTGACCCGGTCATGACGTGTATCGATGACGCGACTTGTGCGAAGTTCAAAGTGCTTACCGCGAGAACCGATTTTCCGGGCTGCAGGAAGGAAAGGAGGGATTTTGTGCTGCCTGGTTTTCCGGACAGCAGGAAGGAAGGGTACGATTTCTGCAAACCGGAAAACCGGGTTATAGGGGTGAAAGAGTTAAATGTGAACATCTGCACTATGCTGGGGTGATATGTTCTACCACAAGAGAGCAGGCCCTGATTTCACACACTCTTACCAAGCATTACACTGCAGGGTATTTCACACACTCTTACCAAGCATTACACTGCAGGGTATTTCATACACTCTTACCAAGCATTACACTGCAGGGTATTTCATACACTCTTACCAAGCATTACACTGCAGGGTGATGGACTGTTACAGCATGACAGATGGGGCACAGCAGGCTCTGAGAAGAACCATGGAAATCTACTCCAAGACCACACGCTTTGCCCTGGCCTGCAACTCTTCGGAGAAAATCATTGGTGCGTCATTCAGAAGGGCTTGGAGTCGGGATGCATTTATTATGTATGTAGGGCAAAGAGTGCAGAAGGTGAAGGACATGTTGTTTGCTTGAGGTGTGTGTGTTTTATAACTTGGATGTGATGCTGTGAGTTAATAGGTATGTTATTGCGTAAGTATTTGTACAAATTGAGAATAAGACCAGACCTGTTGCACCATTGATTTCACAGTATTTTGTACACATTTGGTGAAAAGAGAAGAGTATGATGATTTAGAGAGAGAAAAAAATCCTGAAAAGCAAATCTAGAGATGAAGTCTTGAGTAATTGCACATGCAGAAATAAACATGGTAGTATCTTGGTGTTCTTTCACTTTGACTAAAGAGCAACAGCTGCTGTTCACTCTTGAGTATGAATTTGTGTCTGGCTGTGTTTACTTCTTCAAGAACATGCCAACGTTAGGAATAATAGCTGGGACTACAGTGAAAACAAAGAAGCCGTTAGTCTGGCAAAGCTAGGTGTTGAGGACTGGCAAAGCTAGGTGTTGAGCACTGGCAAAGCTAGGTGTTGAGCACTGGCAAAGCTAGGTGTTGAGGAAGAACAGGAAGAAAACGTGTAATTTATGTAGAGGTGAAAGCCTTCATCAAGTCCGTGTACAGAGACATCCCAGTGATAATGAAGGTTACCACTAGTGGTCATAAAAGCAGGTCACCATCTTTTGTCTGCGGAAAGGTGTAACCATCCGAACGGACTCATGCACAGGGCTTCCACCGTGTTCCAATTCCACTCTGTCACTGTGGGGAATTGGACCAAACGGGAATCATGTCCCTTAGGACTGTCGGAGCCCCCAGCTTCTGAGGGCAGAAACCTGGCCAACCCACCCCCCACCCACCCCCCACCTCCCACAGACTTGTGGGACAAGCGGTATGGGCCTGGGGTGCTTCGCATGGGACTCGTGTACCAAGTGTTACAGCATTCAAGAAGAAGAAAGAAGTTTCTAAGTCTGTATTTTAAACAGGTCTTATGACAAATTGATGATCTTCATTTACCAAGAGTAGGTAACCATTTATTTCAGAACCTATACAGTCGCGCTGTGCTGTCCTTCGCTACTCCAAGTTGAGCGACTCGCAGCTTCTGGCACGCCTTCTGACGATATGTGAGCAGGAAAGTGTCAGCTACACAGATGACGGTTTGGAAGCCATCATATTCACTGCTCAAGGAGACATGAGACAGGTACAATAAGGGCTCCCTTATTCTGTGGAGATGGTCATAAGGTGGGGGAGGGGGTTTGCCTGCATAACATATGAGAGCAGGTTTTCACAGTAACAAAGCAGAGACTTCCTGATAGCTGAACATTTTGAAAAAAAGAAGAAATCAAACAAAAAGTACACAAGTTTGCTGCATATATTCTCTGAATCTACAACAGAATTTGATAACGGAGGCTTATCTAAAATAAGTTGAGCTTTGTACACCACACCCCTCTGTCAACACAGATCGTTCAATTTTCAGATGTAGAGGTTTCCCCTATTCTTTATCTTATTACCATTTTACATGCATGCATTTTTTTAATTAAGTAAATACAGAAGCATAGAAGGAAATTTCCTGTTTGAAAATAAATGCAAAATGTGTCAAATAATTTGAATATTTTCAATGCAGAGTTGTCTATCGTTGCTGTAAAAAGAAGCAAAAAAAAATTCACGTTTGATTTTTTTATTTTTTTTTTTTAAGTACTGTCTGTGCAAATATAGAAAGAAGCATACATTTAAGTTTCCTTATTTGAACAAGAAAGAGATAGACCCAAAACAAAAAAAAGCAGTACTTGTGTGCATTCCACAGGCATCTTTGAGTAGATCTCTTTCTTGTGCACATAAAGAAACTGAAATGCATATTTCCTGCTTCGGGGGAAACAAATTTAGTATGCGCTGTTGATTTTATTTTTTTAAGATGATAGTAAACTGTAAGGGGGAGGAGGAGGAATAAAGTTACATGTTGACTAAATAGCACATTGTTCTGCAAGTTTTACATGATTATATACTTAACATACACAGTCTCCCAGACTGACAAGACAAAGACATGCTGATTTATACAACTCTTAGAAATTATGGTGACCTGCATGTCAGATGTGGGCTGGTGGGTGATGAGGGGAGGGGGAGCACAAAAAAATTCCCAGATCCAGGCAAAATGACTCCGTTTATATTCAAGATTGAACTATCCAGCACATTTCCCGTTGCTTTGTATGACACCCAAAACCCTGAAATGAAAGAAAGGAAAGAAAATAGGGGTGAGCATGGGGGCATCTATCCATCACACCTTCCACTTCTTTTGAAAAATAGTTTGGCATTCCTTTAATTTCCTTTTTTTTAAACTCAGTATCAAAATACAGTTTTTAAACAACATTGATTTTTTTTTCAAGTCTTTACATTCATAACAAAGACAAACAAGCAAAAGATGTGAATTCTGGTTACCCCTGAGAGGTTACGGTTTAAAGACATGTGCAACGCCTTTTAAATTTTATATTTTAAAAAGGAAAAAATAAATTTAAGAATTGCACAAACCAAGTATAAAAAAAAATGTTTTGTATTATAACATGATGGCAAAACCTTTGCAACAGAAGTTCACATAATTGACATCTGCAGTTAGTTACTCTCGATCGCTGTGACGTCGATCACTGCAACTAAATGCTGACCTGTTTTTGAAAGATTAATCTGAGCATTCTTCTGCAGGTAAGAACAATCCCAACCTCATAAAGTCATAAACAAACAGCCATTTTTTTTTTTTTTAAAGAAGAAGAAAGTGCTGTAAAAGCTCAATTAGAGATTGTTCAACCGATTGATTGTCTGCAGTGTAAAAGGATAAAACATAATCTGAGTTTCACTGTGAAAAGTTACATGGTAATCTTTTGTACTTTGAAATGTTATATTGGATATAAGAGGGCGTATCTAAAAATGTTCTTCAAAATTTTTGTTCTTGTTTGTATCCTGGAGTTTTTCTTTGGGAGGTTGGGAGGGGGGGGGGGGGGGGGGGTGTGCACATTTATCAGCTAGTTTTGTGTTTGCCATTTGATGGAGTGAATGAACAGTTTCTTGAAATTGAGTCTACATTTCGTTTTCTTGATTGACGTGAGATTTAAGATGTCAGTGATTAAGTTTGTTTCTCCTGGTTCCTGGTACAAAGAATGAGTCTTTGAAGCATATCCTTTTCATTTTTTCAAATATGCCAGTGTATTTTGTAAAAGAAATGTAAACCTTTTTGGTGCAAAATTGTGGTAATCATGCCAGAATGAACGTAAGGAACATGTAATTCCAAGAATTTTTTTTTTCTCCAGGCTGTCAACAACTTGCAGTCCACATTCCAGGGCTTTGGTCACGTGAACAGTGACAACGTTTTTAAGGTAGGTGCTTTGATTCTTTGCTGTTATTGCATGTTTTTACCAGAGCAGCTAGTGACGATGCCTTACAAGCCATTACAGACTGCTGTTACAGTGTCTAAGTGAGAGTTGGGAGAGTTTCCAGCTCACAATGATTTCTGTTTTGATTACTGGTTGGTTAGTTCTGAAGCATTTAAAACTGTTGATGTAAGCTGTAAACAGGTCAGACCCCTTCTTGACTTGATATGTTAACTGGAGGCGAGGGTGGTCTGTCTTCCCATGTCATATGAAAACCTTTGTCCGCCTCTGGCAAGAGGAGTAGAACTTACAGACGGATAACAAACTCTCTTAAATCATTCCAAACTTGATAGAGGTTTTTACTATGTTCCAAAGGCAGCCGTAAAGAAGAAACAGTCTTGTGCCATTTGCGCACAGGCCACTCCTTTTACACCTATTCTTATCTTTTAAAAGGTGAAGAAGCTCCATTGTGCATTCTATGTCATGTACCACTCACAGTGAAACGTTCTGTTACAATGTTGGGACTTGCACGTTGTGAAATATAAACACTTTACTGCAGACTCCATGAAAACCTTTCTAAGAGATGTCCCACTTGATGTGATCTTTGAATTACTGAAAAAGACTAACATTTTTCATCTGATCTAGGATTTTACGGAAGAAAGATATGAAAGGAAATTTCCGGTGTGCTTTTTAGATGTATTTTAGTGTTTTGTCTTGATGAATTTTTTTCTTTTTTTAAACTTGAGAGTTTACTTCAACATGATTACAGCCCTGATATGGCCCTTTGTGGTTGACTGGGCTGTAAACAACATTATGTCTCTCCCTTTTTGTGTCCACATTTGCAAGATGCATTTTCATAAGCTATCAAAAACAATGTTTATGTGTCTGTTACTATTTTCGCTGCCCTAAGCACTGCCTGCTAACACAGTGGGGATGACCTGTGTCAGGTGTGCGACGAGCCACACCCTGTGCTGATCAAGGACATGCTGCAGCACTGTGTCAGCGGCAACATTGAGGAGGCCTACAAGGTGATGGCCCACCTGTGGCGGCTGGGCTACTCTGCTGAGGACATCATCACCATTATTTTCAGGGTCTGCAAGAACCACAACATGCCCGAGTTCCTCAAACTGGAATTCATCAAGGTGAAGGGTCTTTAGCATCCCCAGATGAAGATTTTACATAGGCAGCTTTATCGGGTATTCAAGAACAGTGGTGTTAACCGAAATTGAAGATTAGTATTTATTAATTTCCTTTAAACCATCAATAGGCAAAGTGATATTACTGTTTTGTTGTTTTTAAGATTTTGATGAGAACAGTCATGTATCGGAGTGTTTGTGGCAAAGATGTATGTAACAAGGGAAATAATTCTAAGCTGGGGAAAAGTATTCATGAAGAGATTTTATTTAAGAAGATCATCCAAACAATGAAATAGTGTATGAAGTCCCTTCCATACTGTGTTCATAGCTGTTTTTAATTATGAACTGGATGATTATGATTTGAAGTTGTAGATTTATTCTTAATGCGTTTTGCTGCTCATGTTTGAGTGTACATGTGTTCAAGGGCATTTATCCTAATGTAAGTGTGTGTGTGTGAGTGTTCATATTGCGGTGGCATGCCATGAAATGCAGTGACATAATGTTTCATGTAGACTTTGGATAAAGATAGAGATGTGATTTGCACCTAGAACATGGCGCGGCGGGTCAGACTACAGTGGAACATCTCTTTGAAAAAGTTATGAACTTTCAGTATGTGTAGAGAGGGTCATCACACACACACAGACCGACCACAGCTCACAAAACATGAAAATGCACAACATTTATAATGTGACGGTTTTGTTGATGCATGTAAGAACGATTGAATTTGCATCCATACCACCTCTCCCGTTGGTCAGATGTCAAGGTGCAGACAGTAAAAGTAATATTGTTCTTTGTCTCATGAGCATACATCCAGCAAAAGAACAAAAATGTCCAGTGACTTTGAAGTTAGGTTCCAGGTAAGTAACATTGGTGTTGCGTGTTCTTTTTTTTTCTCACATGTTGGCACATACACTCTCACATGTACACTCACACACAAATGTCATTAAAACTTAAGATAGATCAGTCCCTAGCCAGAATAGGGAGGGTTGTTTGAAACTAATATTACCTGTGAAAAAGAAATTATCTGTCACAGAATATTTGGTTGTCGTGAGGAGGGAGTCATGGTGCCGTGGGATCATTAATGAGGGTCCCACTGTATGGCCGTGTGCACAGGAAAAGCGCTCTGGATCAGAACATGGTTTTCGGTCCTGTGTGTATAGAGCAGTGAAACCTTTCAGTAATGACTCTCCTTATAAAGACTTGTTGAAACTTCAGCAAAACTTGAATTTTGATGCTCTTTTTGAAACACCATTTTAGGGGCTGTGTGTGGTTTTTGCACCTAGTGCGTTGTTACGTTCATCGTCATTGTGACATTGCTGTTTGGCCATGTGCAGGAGATAGGACAGACCCACATGAGGATCGCAGAGGGAGTCCAGTCGCTGCTGCAGATGTCGGGACTGCTGGCACGTTTGTGTCAGAAAGGTCTGGCCCCTGACCAACAAGCACAGTGAGCGGGAGCATTGAACAGGCACTGCCAGGGGGCATGTGGACGGACTTTCTGCAGCAGAATTCGTGTGCAATGGGGACAGATGGTGTTCCGGAGGACTGAATTTTCAACATGAAAGATGCTGAAATCTTTTTACTGAGCGTTGGAGAGTACTGGATGAGAGATCAATTTCAGTGCTGTGTCTACTGCGGGTGAACACTCGATGTTGACTGAACAGATGCATCATGGAATATGCTTTGAGATGCTGATTTTTTATTTCTCTGCTCCATGAATGTAACAGGCCTCTGTGATTGTTCTGTGCGATTATCCATCAGTTTGATATTACACATATAGATGTTAGACCTGGGTGCTGGTCTATGGTTATCTATTAAAATTGGTCTTTTTAACTTCCCATCTGGCATTACGTTAGCCACTGATCTGTATGTTGGGGGGTAACCTTACATGTTGCTTTCACTTGGGCAATGAAATAGAAAGGCTTTAGCATCAAGATGCGTTTGGCTGCATCATCGGAACCTAAGTGGTTGCTGTTTTGCAAAGTGCTTTGGTTCAAGGCAGAAAGGTTTGAAATATTGTATTTTTCACCTCGCACCGAGTGTGACGATGAGTGGAAATGATAAATGACTTTCCATTTATTTTTCACCTCATACTGAGAGTGAAAGTGAGTGGCAAAGATTAAAGGACTGTATAACACAGTTACTGACAATTTACTGGCCGAAGCGCAAATCAGAATAATGCTGGCTCAAAAGGTAGACTCCATTGGTGCATTTACAATCGCTTCAGACTTCAACAGCCGTGTGAAGGATGACCAAGAGATAGACATCAATGTTGACATCAGTTCCAGGTGTTTGGACAGTAGGTGGGTGGCCACAGTGATCAGTTGTAAATATCAGCGTTAAACAGACAAGACTTAGACACATGACAAACTGCTTGCTCTACTGGATATTTACTTGCAGGTTTTCTTTTCTTGTTCAAATGGTACCTCCATTTTTTTTTTTTACTATGTCTGCCTCACACACACACACACACACACACAATGGAAGTACATAAATAAAAATGTTCAGATTAAAGTTCCATCATCTAGTGACCGTAGGGGGCAGTGAACCAAGGTTCACCATGTGTCTAGAGCTTAGCAGTAAGGAACATGGACCCTGTCCGTCTCCTTTTGCTGCTTTACCCTTCCTGAACTGAATCAGCTTCCCATTTACTACTGTGTGGACAGAGGAGATTGTGAAGCAAGACAAGTGCTTCAGACTTGGAACGGTCACCTCCAGGACTGAACATACTAACTTTTCAATCACATACATATTAACGTTTATGAATTTTGACCTAAAAAGGATTGAAAAGAAAAATGATAGTTTCAAGATTCTGAAGATGAAGAAGTAATGTATTGAGGATATCAACCTTGCATTCTGCATGGGCAGCTTTACAAAAGTAGCATCCTCTACTCATCTTGGCGTCTGTTGGTAGGATATTGTACTGCAGTGACAGAGTCCTCTGACGCTAATGACAGGGATGTTCATTTGTTGTCCGTTTGATACTGGTCGGAAACTTGGGGACCAAATGGTTAGAAGGATGGGGGTAGGAAGGTTTTAGTCTACGCCAAGTTGTGAAGCATGTTGCGCACGCTGCTCACAGGTGACTGGTATCCAGTTGAGTCACATAAAGCTAATGGTATGAAAGGATACGGAATGGATTCTTGTTTTCAAGAGAAGTGTTATGGACGTGGCAGGTTGCGTCAGTTTAGGGTGATCGATTGACTGCATGTGTTTCAAACACAACCTTGTGTTGAAGTGAATGAACTATAAATATGACTTAGTTGTGAGACAGTATTTGTGGTTGAGTAAAGGGTGATTGTGTCAGATCTTGAGTGTCAAATACAGCACAGTCTCTACGAGAAGCCTCTGTTTTATGCGGCAGACATGTCGCATCAAGAATCCACCCTCCTGTCATGGATTAGAATCCTCTGCTTCATGCAGACATGTCCTTTCAAGACCCCACACTCCTGCTGTCAAGTAGAAGCCTCCACCTCATGCAGTCACTTCCCCTTTGACAAATTGGGTAATAAGGATGAGCTGCCTTGCGCATGTAAACAGACACTCCTGTTATCACATACTCATACTGGCTGATGTAAAAGGTTTTTCTTGCTTTCACACATACACACTCACTCGCACAACATGAATACACCAACCGACAAAATTCTCACGCACACATGCACATGCACAGTTCTCCAACATGCCACACACACATCTTTTTTCAAAACCATGTCGTCTCTTTCGCCCAATAAAAGTTGAAGCATCTGCAAGAGCATCTAATCTATTACATCCCACAGTGTTTGCCGCACAAAATTTGATGAGAATGCTTATGTATCGCATCCATGTTTGCATCAGCAAAGTAAGAAAAAACAACTACAGTCCAGTACACTTTACATAAAATCAATAAGGCGGTGGTGTATTCACAGTTAAGTGTCTTCCAGTTTTAGGGTCTTTGAAGGAGACATTTTCACAATGAAGCCCAAGCAGTCGCTTTAACATTTCATAGTAGATGATCTGACAGTTATTCTAACATGCTCAAATGGTCTTCAGACAAGATGTCTTTTTTCAGCTTGAAATGAATAAGTTTTCCATGCAGAATCTATCAAGAGCAAAGAAGTTTGCAAAATACTACAATTTTCAGATAAACTGCTCTATTTCAGGTGAGAAATATCCATCAAATGTTGAGTACATGGGACTGCACATTTTAGGTGAGCCAAATAAAATGCACCTGATTATGCTAGCCAGTACTCTCATCTTTAATTGAAATTTGATTATTGTGTTTCTTTTTTATATCGATACTGCCTCCATCCTCTCTCTCTTTCAGTGGTACTCTTTGCACACCAGTCTCAGACTTCCCCCTTACACAATCTTGCCCAGTCATTCTATCCAAATCCCAAGCCAAGGGGAGTGTCCGTTTCTAGCAAAGACTCAAGTCCATCTTATAAGGTACAATGGAAACAAACGGTTCTGGCTTGGGTATGTTGTAGTTGCCAAAGTTGACTAGAATAATGGGGCGTGTGCAGAGACCTGTACAATAGGATGAGTGCACAGATTTCTGTTGGTGTACATATTTCAACCAAGGCATTTAGCTCCCACAGCCTCTTAATCCTCTCTGACATGGTTCAAGTCGATACCTGTCCTGACAACAACAAAAAATTTCTATATACACCGTTTTGAGGTCTGGAATTACTTGGGTTCTGCTGTTGTTTCTAGCAGATCTCTTCACGACGCCCTGGGAGACCATGGCTGCATTCAGAGTTTGTCTTTGCTCTTGGATCTTACTGTCTGGCACCAGTCCCTCCCCCAAAATATGTGGTGTAGGAAAACAATTTTCTGCTCTCGATCTTCGAAGGATTTGAAGAGGCAGGCAAAGGGAGTCCAGAAAGAATAACACAAGGATTGAAAAATGCCTCGATTCTGCTCGTGACCATAGACTGGGGAGGGGGGGGGGCTATTGACCCTATCGGTCACACCATCCCTCCCACCACCCACAGTCATGGGACAATGACCATTGGGCCTAAACAGAAGTACATGTCCCCTCGTTGTCCTCCTCATACTTCCTTTAAGGAGTCCCATCTGAAGAAAATCAAATCACTAATGGATGGCTAACATCATGCTCTATCAAGCTGGGATTCTTCTTTCTACAGTTTCTAAATCGTTCCTCTACATCAAAGATAGCTGGTGCATGGCAAATGAATGAAGCAGAACCAACTTGCTGTGCTCCATAATCGAGTGACATCATGGGAAAGAGCAAGGGAGAGAAGTGGAGTAATGTTCACGCAGCGACTGACCTGAAGCAGCTGAACTGTTGCCAGCTATCTCACTGGACGGACAGAGTGGCTTTTCAGCGGCATGGGAGTGAGTAGTAAAGCACTAAACTCTGGACGGTATGGACAAAAGCAATGGATGGTTTACTTTAGTTGCTATGACAACAGACTGCGGCATTTACTGAAAAACACGCCAGAATACAAGTAAACGCACAAAAGGCAGACTGTCATCGCTGGAATGTTGTTTGCACAATCCTTCTGTCTTAATAGTGATGTCTGAAGAAGACTCGTTTGTGTAAACTTCACTTGCTGTTTCATACTGTGTATGAAAGAAGTTTTACTTTCAACCATGATTTGTGCGTTTATTTGTATTTTGGTTTCCTGTTGGAAAGAGTAAACTGCTCCCAAGTCGTTCTTTGGGGTCAAAATGTAATTGCACAATAGGGTGCAAGTAAACACACAAACACCCCCTGCTTTTAAATGAACCCTTTAAAAAAAAAAATTTTAAAAGTCGCAGAAAAGTATATTGCTCTCTTGGATGACCATTAAAAAAAAACCCACGTTCATATGCACTAAAAAACACATTTGATCACATGAACAAAATTTTACAAATATGATGCATACTCGCACACTCATGCTCAACAAATAAATGGTGTATAATAAGATTGAACAACCTATGTCTTTGGAATCCTTTCCAAAGAGAATCATGTGAAAAAAACAACAAAGATCAGCTGCATATCCGTCTCCAAAACAATTCTGTAAAATATGTTTGTAGTCATCGATCTTTTTATCTTATTCTTTTAAAGTCAGTTCTGACCCTCAGTTTACAGAAAACAAAATCAAATGTAATTTGTTGACAAAAGTTGTTGCTGAGATCCATTGAATTGGTTGGTTTGTACTTCCACATGAAGTGCAACAGACAATGTCTTTCCATGGGAGATCAAGGTGCTTTTTACCAACTGTCCCACCTGACAACCCCTCTTCAGTTCAGCATACATCTACATGTCTGAGAGACCCACACCTGTGTCTTGAGTGTAGCAATGCCTAATTCCTCTTGAAAAGGTATTTGTGCATTGCTATTCCTCAGCCAAGATACAGATCATATAGAACACTGAACTGACCAACAAAATGCAAAACAAAAAACAAAAGAAACAAACAGAGCAAAAAAAAAATTATTAGCATGAACCACTGAAACTGTAGGATATACACCAAGCCTGAAAGGGAAAAAGAAAGTTGACATGTGAAATAGCCTCAGTCAGGGGTCCTTCAGAGTCTAGTCGATATACATGATACAGATGACATGATCTCTGGACATATTTGGCATATTCATTGCCCTATGCTTAGCATTAACATTACATTGCCAGATTTTGTTTGTTTGTTTTCTATCGCTAATACTTCAAAGCTGGTTTTTGTTTGATATTTTTGCCACTTCATAGCTGGTTTTCCAATTGTTTAGACATTTCTGCGAAAAGGGGAAGCAATCTTAGTGACTTAAGGTTGGCACAAGAATGAGGGCAGAGGATGATGGTTTGGGAGGTGGGGGAACAAACGCTCGGCTCCAAATGGCACAAGTTTACCATGCATCATAAAACAAACGTCATTGGCCAACAAAAAACATGATGCATTGCGAAGATCCTAGGATTATCAGCTCTTCATCGTCCTTTCTTTAATCAATTTTTTTGTGTTAATTATTCTGACAAAGCACCAACATACACAAGGTACAGTCTTTCCTTCTGTGTGTGTGTGTGTGTCTGACCCACATGTCAAATCGAAAACGGTATACTGTTTTCATCCAAATTCACAAAGCTGACTGCAAATACACAGGTGATTTAAATCTGAGGGTCTAACAAGATCAGCTGAGCGCACTCAAAGCAAACATTAATGAGGCACTGAATGACAAAGGATTCCAATGTGCTCTTTTGCAGTGATAGAACTTTACAGAGTTGTGTGGGTGTGCATGTGTTCATACATAGTCGGCGTGTTCAGGACACAGCTTTTGCCCACAGTAAAATCATCTGAACAATCTAAGTATCATGTTTTGGGAGCAGGTCAGTGACGTATTACCTCTGTCAACACTGACTGGTCCTAATATCCATTAGTCCACCTCAGTCTCTTTTCTTTCTATCATTTATGATTTCTGTATGCTTTTTCTTACAGAAGGAATATAACACCCACTTTTATTTTCTTTATGAATGTTTTTTGTTAGGATGTCTATACAAAACAAAAATGCTGTCTATGAAAAAAAAAAGGGGGGGGGGGGGGTGTTTCCATAAAAACAACAACAAAAACAGAGACAGATACGCAGCTGGTTTTCTCTTCTATGGCATGCATGGAACAAGAAATATTTGATTATGACTAAAACAATTTTTTTTTTGGTAAATGGTCGCCTAGCCAGGTCCTTGTGCTATTCATTTGGCACTATTTCCCGCCTCAGTTTGGCTTTCTGCAGGATCTGTGTGCGTTTCCTCCTCTCCACCGCTCTGTTGCCCACTGTCTGTTTCAGCGCTGGCAGGGACACCGTGTCGCGGATGTAAGCCACTTCAGGTCTGGGGAACAGGAAAAATTATAACTTTGTACATGGCGGCTTTGTTTGTTTTCATGAGAATAAGCACACACACACACACACACACACACACACACACAGATTCTGTCTAAGCCCTAACCACCTGACATCAGTTTCACCGTTTTCATGGATTATCGTTAAACAAAAAACCCTTCAAATTTATTTCCACGTCATCAAAAGGGGAAAGTCCATAGACTGCAACTAACTGAACAAAGGGAAACCCACTGGGGGAAACCCCCTCACGGGCTCCCGCTCAAAAATACTGCTGCGAAAAGAGGCTTAGGTGGTTTCCTGTTCTGCGGGTTTAAAAGCCGGGAAATTTCTGAGCCCCGGGCATAATTTGACTCATCAGAAATTGAAAGGACTCCCGGGTGTTTCCGGGAAATGAAAAAACACTGGCGCCCCCTTGAACTATGTTTGATGAACAAGCACGGGCCCCAAAAAGGGGGGGCTTTGTTTTTGGGACCGGGGTTAGCAACATGGCCCAAAAGGCCCACTGTTTGGACACGGGAAAAAGAATAAAAGGAAAAACGATTTTTTTTTTTTCATTTTCGTTTAAAATTTAAAGTCCCCCTTTTTTGTTTACTTTTTTGGTCAAATATTTTGTAATTGGGGTTTTTGAATCTTTTAAAAATCTGGGGTGGCCAATGGAACCTTGCACTAAAACTCCAAAAACCTTTTTCACTCTCCACCATACACACCTAAAAAATTTAAAGCCTTCCATAGGTTTTTGTTTTTCGGGAACCCTTTCCCTTTTTTCCCTAAAGAAACCCCCTGTCAAAAGTCGCCCCCAAAAGGTGCCCCTAAAAAGGGAGTGATCGTTTTTTTCCCCCCTTTAAATCTTTGCGAAAAGGGGGGGAAGGAAGGGAAAAAACTTTTTCCCCAAAATTCCTGAAAAAAAAATCCCCTTTTTTAAAGAATACTTCCAATGATACGAGGGGGCCCAAAAAGGGAATTTTTAAAAAAAAAATGGGTTTCTTACGTTTCCCAAAAGGGATTTTTTTTTTTTTTCTTTTTTTCCCCATGACAACATTTCTATTAACATATACAGAACACTGGTATCATTTCGCAAAATTTTTAAAAACAGGTTCTAATCCCATTGAAATTTGTGTTCAAAAGCAAAACCTACATGTTAAAAAACTTGCCCACAGCTTGGGTCGAACTCAACATTTTGGTCGGGTTTTCCCTTGGGGTTCAAGAGGGGTTTTTCCCAAGGGTCGGGCCCCTTTTTGAGTCCCTCAGCGGTTGGTTTTGGCCCAAATGGCCAAAGGGGTTTTAAAACATTTTAGAGGTTTTCTAGGCCCTCCCGGGGTTAACTCAGGAAAGGGTTTAAACCTTTTGGAAAAAAGCCCCCTGAAAAATCTCCAGTTATACGGGAACTTTTTTTGAAGTTTAAAAAAAGC
Source organism: Conus ventricosus (assembly GCA_018398815.1). Classification (NCBI taxonomy): domain Eukaryota; kingdom Metazoa; phylum Mollusca; class Gastropoda; order Neogastropoda; family Conidae; genus Conus; species Conus ventricosus. Next base: position 35,591,634 of record CM031619.1, on the reverse strand, counting down.
CCAACTGCCCCTAAATGCTGCCTAGCGGGAAACAGCAACTTCTTGAAAAAAAAAAAGCCACAACGGATCAAACATGCGGGGCCTAGCGGGAAAAACAGCAACTTTTTTGAAGTTTAAAAAAAAACCAAACAACGGGATCTAACATGCTGCCTAGCTGGATACAGCAGACTTCTTAAAATTTAAAAAAAAGCCAAAACTAAACAAAACCTTCCCCTACTATAAAAGCAGACTTTTTGGAGAAAAAAAAAGCCAAAAACTGATCAAACATCTGCCTAGCTAAACAGCAACTTCTTAAAAAAAAAAAAAAGGGCCACAACTGACCCCTAACTTGCTGCCTACGGGAAATACACCCGACTTTTTTGAAGAAAAAAAAAAAGCCCAACTAAATCAAACATGCTGCCTAGCGGATACAGCGGGCCCTTCTTTAAAAAAAAAAAAAAACCCACAACTGATAATAAAAACTGCCTACGGATACAGAAAGACTTTTTAAAGAAAAAAAAAAAAGCCAAAAACTGACATAAACATGCTGCCAGCGGGAACAGCAGACTTCTTGAAGATAAAAAAAAAAAGCCAAAACTATCATAACATCCCCTAGCGGATACAGAATTTCTTGAAGAAAAAAAAAAAACCCAAAAAAACCGAAAAACATGTTTCCCTACTGGAAACAGAGACTTTTTGGGAAAGATAAAAAAAAGCCACAACTAACATGACATCTCCAACTGGATACAGCAGACTTCTTGAAGATAAAAAAAAGCCACAACTGATCATGACATCTCCCTACGATCAGCAACTTCTTGAAGAAAAAAAAAGCCACAACTGATCATAACATGCGCCTAGCTGATACACCCAAACTTCTTAAAAGAAAAAAAAAAAACCCCAAAAACTGATCAAAACCCATGCTCCCCTACCCGGATACACAACTTCTTGAAGATAAAAAAAAAGCCACAACTGCCCATAAAATGCTGCCTAGCTGGAAAACAGCAACTTCTTGAAAAAAAAAAAAAAAACCACAACTGATCATAACATGCTCCTACTGGATACGCAACTTCTTGAAGTTTAAAAAAAAAAGCCAAAACTGATCATAACAGGGCTCCCTAGCGGGAAAACAGCAGACTTCTTGAAGTTTAAAAAAAAAACCACAACTACATAAAAATGTTTCCTAGCGGGTACAGCAACTTTTGAAGATAAAAAAAAACCACAACTGACCCAATAACATCCCGGCCTACGGAAAACAGAAAACTTTTTAAAGATAAAAAAAAAACCAAAAACTGATCATAACATGCTGCCTACGGAAACATAAACCTTCTTAAAATTTTAAAAAAAAAGCCACAACTGACAAAACAGCTCCCTTGCGGGATACAGCAACTTCTTGAAGTTTTAAAAAAAAAAGCCACAACTGATCATAACATGCGGGCCTACTGGAACAGCAACTTCTTGAAGAAAAAAAAAAAAAAGCCAAAACTAAACCCATAACATGCTGCCTTAGCGGGATCACAGACTTTTTGAAGATAAAAAAAAAAGCCACAATTTTTTTGGGGGAAAAAATTTTCATAAATCTCCCCTACGGGATACAGCAGACCTTAAAGATAAAAAAAAAAGCCACAACTGATAAATAACACGCCAACGGGATACAGCAGCTTCTTGAAAAAAAAAAAAAAACCACAACTGATCATAACAGGGCGCCTCGGGATACACCCAACTTTTTGAAAAAAAAAAAAAAATCCAAAAACTGACCCATAACTGCTGCCTACTGGAAACAGCAGATTTTCTTGAAAAAAAAAAAAAACCCAAACAACGATCAAAACATGCTGCCTACTGGAAACAGCAACTTCTTAAGTAAAAAAAAAACCAAAACCCGATCAAACATCCCCTAGCGGGAACACAACTTCTTGAAAAAAACCCAAAAAGCCACAACTAATCATAAAAATGATGCCTAGCTGGAAAACGCAGACCCCTTGAAAAAAAAAAAAAAAAAGGGCCACAACTGATCATAACCCAGCACCTAGGGGATACACCCAACTTCTTGAAAAAAAAAAAAAAAAACCCACAACTGATCAAACATGCCCCTATTTGGAACAGCAGATTTCCCTTGAAGAAAAAAAAAAAAGCCACAACTGATCAAAACCCATGCTGCCTAGCTGGATACACAACTTCTTGAAGATAAAAAAAAGCCACAACTGACCCCAAATAGCTGCCTAGTTTGGATAAGCAGACTTCTTGAAGATAAAAAAAACCAAAAACAACCCATAACTGTGCCTACGGGATACACAGCCCTTTTTGAAGAAAAAAAAAAGCCAAACTGATCATAACATGCTGCCACTGGATACAGCAGACTTTTTGAAGTTTAAAAAAAAGCCCAACGATCATAACATGCTGCCTAGCGGGATACAGCAGACTTTTTAAAGAAAAAAAAAAAAGCCACAACTGTTATAAAAAGGCTGCCTAGCGGGATACAGCAGATTTCTTAAGAAAAAAAAAAAAAAAACCACAAGGAACATTAAAACACGGGTCAAGCTCACCCCCCCCAAACCCAAAGTTTCGGGGGCCGACCTTGACCCCGTTTTTTAACTGTTCTCTCCAAAAAAACCCAACAAAAAAACAAAATGTTGGGTTTAAATCCTTTTCAATACAAATTTTAAACTAACTTTCCCAAATTTTATTTTTTTGTTTAAATTTCTGTGTTTTTTCCTGATCATTTTCAATAACACCCTTTTTCCCGCGAAAACATTCATCAAATGAGTCCCCCTGTTTTTTCATGTGAAAAAAAACTACAGTTTTTAAATTTTTTCCCCTAAATTTTTTTTAAAAACTGAGAATATTTTTGACTAAAAATCCACAAAACTTATCCCCACAGGGTCTTCCACTAAAAGCCATTTTTGACAAAGTTTTTCCCTTTTTTTTAACTATTTTCCTCTTTCTCCGAACAGTCTTTCTATAAAAAATAGGCTGCTTTCCCCTTTAAAAAACATTTTTATAAAATGTTCTAAACCCTCACCAGTTTTTTTTGCTAGATCAACAAAAAAATTTTTCACATCTGCCCTAAAAAACCTTCTACCCTGAAAGCTTTTTTTCCTTTTAAAAAGTGTTGGGCAGAAAATCCCAAACAAATCAAAATTATAGCGATAAACGGTTTGAAATGGGTCGAGGAAAAATATTGTTTTTCCACAACCACCCCTGCCCCCACAAATCAGTGAACAATGGGGGTTTTTTTTATAAAAAATTTTTAAAAACCTGTTTCCAAGTTTTAAACAAAAATTTAATCAATCCAGTTTTTTTTTTTTAATCATCCTCTGTCAAAACTTTTTTCAAAATAATAAAATCCCTATAAGATCAAAAATGTGAAGATTAACCCTTTTAGTTCTGTAAGATTTTTTCTTTTTAAAGGGCCAATTTTTAAATTTTGCGGGCTTGTTTTATAGCTTAATATCCCCCCCGTTTTTAAGAACACGACAGTAATTTTTAAGTTTTTAAAAACGCTAAGTTTTGCCAGCTAATTAGAATTTCCCTTTTTAAAAAGAAGTCGCTAACGCCCAAAAACCCCATCCCCCCCTCCTCATCTTTTAAAACAAAAATTTTCAAATATTTTTTGTGAATGTGTTTCCAAATTTTCTTTTGCGGAATGAACGGGTAATTTTGTAAAAACATCTTCAAAGGGATTCTTTTTCTGTGGAGGAGTACTGTTTTTTCCCAAAGGGTTTTAAATTTCAATCTCTTCGACTTTTGTCCTCTGCATAAAAATTTAAAAGAAAAGGGGCCCAAATTTTAAAATGTTTTTTTCTAAAATTTTTTTTGACGGCAAAAAAATGAAAAATGGTTTATGAATTAAAATTTTTATGCCCCATTCAAAATATGGTTCTAAGTCCCCTTTTGGCTGTCGGGTTTTCGAACTTTTTTAAAAATTCCTCTGGCCACAAAATTTGTTTCTAAAATTGCGCAGTTGCCCCTATTTTGGGAAACTTTTTTTTTGTCGAAAAACCCTTTTTTCCCGTTTTAAAATTTCACCATTTTTAGTGTACTCAAAACCATACAAACGCCAAACTCACCATTTTTTTAAAAGTCCGCAACATCAGCAAGGTCTTTAAAATTCTAAAGTTATACACCTCAACAGCGCAAATGTAAACTCCGATTCTTCGGGCCCACGGACAAAATTTTTTAGTACAACTAATTTTTATTTCAAAAACAATGGGGGCGGGTTTAAAACACATTTAAACGATTTTTTTTGTTTTTTTTTTTTTTTTTGGTCTGCATTTTTATATTAAATAAACCGACCCCCCCACAAACATCTTTTAAAAAACTGTAAATTGGGGGAATTGTAAAAATTTCATAATCGCAATATGCATTTTCCCTATGGAAGAGCCCCAAAACCCATTAAAGGGCCCTTTCCCATCATATAATTTTTTAAATCATGCTCACCATCCAAATGAACAGAAAGTAAGAATGTAACCCAAATCGAGGGGGTTTTTCCCCCCAAAAGTAGTTTTTTTTTTGGTGTAACTCAAAAATCTATGATTTTTCACGCAAAGCCAAACCCTTTTGCCTACTCAACAAAAAAAAACCCTCTTCTTCTTCGGGCTTAAATTTTAAAACATTGTTTTTAGATTTGCATTGTTAAGTTTGGGGTTAATTCGAAGTTACTCATTGTTTCCCTTTTAGTGAGAAAAAAACCCGAAAAAACCATCGGGTATTTTTAAACCGGGTAATTTTTGGCCCCTTTTTTGGTCAACTTTTAAAATCTTTTTAATTATTCTGGATTAAGTAATAAAAAAACCATACAACTTTTTTAAAAAAATTTCATGAAGTGCAACCATTTTGGGCTCCGCAACTTTTTATCAATACATTTTCAAAAACGAAGGAGGGTCTTGAGTTTTATTTTTTTAAAAAACTTTTTTAAACAAAAATTTAAAAATTTGGCGCATTTAAATATACTATGCAAAATTTTCCCTGTTTGGCCGCATTTTACAATTTTTAAAAAATAAAAAAAATGAAAACCTTTTAAACATTTCTGGCCCTCACCCTGACCCCCTTTTCAAGTAAAGGTTAGTCCTCCATTAAAAACGCCCCGCACCCAAAAGTGGGGGTTTAGTCATCCGATCAGTTTTATCAAACCATTAAAACTTTGCTGGGGTTTTGTGCACAACTGGGTGGGGATGTCGTATGCTGATCACTTAAATCACCTGACCCTTTTTGGTGGGGGTCAGTTATATTTTCCCATTTTTTTTACACCTTCAACTTTTTTTGGGACGGGAACTGCAAGCACCTTTTGCCAAATAAAAACCCTTTTAAAAAACCATTCAGAAACAGAAAAAGACTTAAGTTTTTTAAAAGGAAACTTTTAATTAAACAAAAATTAAAGGCCAAGACAGATTTTAACCCAAAATTTTGGATTTTAATCAGGGTTTAGGCACCCCAAATTTTTTGGGGCGTGCACAGAAAGTAAAAACTATGACGGGAATCCCCTTACACATCTTTCTTTTCAGGCCCAGCTTTCACCTAGGGTCCATAAGCAAGAGCATAAAAACAGAAATGGACAAAAATTTATCTTAGACACTTCAAAGGGGGTCTAACTAAAGCGGGAATAGAACGAAAAACACCTTTCGTCCCTTCCGTTTGGTGTTTGCAATTTTTTCGCAAGCACAAACGAAAACGACAAAACGGGAATTTTCAAACGGCTTTGATGCACAAAAAAAATATTAGCAAATTTGGGGACGCCATTAAATCTACAGTTGTTTTTACCTTCAATTTAAAAGGAAACCAAAAATTTTTTTTAACAATTTGCAAATCAAAAGTAACTTTGCGGGTTGGGGACGGGGTTTTATACATGCTCCCTCTACCTCAGACCCAATGGGAACTTTTAATAAACTACAATAATAAAAATCCTTGGGCAGGAAAATGAACAAAATTGGGAAAAAAAACGAAAAAAATTTCCCTAAAGCCAGTAATATTGCAAACAGAAAACAAACAAGATGACCCTCCAAAAAAAATACCCCAATCCCCGTGGCCCAAAGAAAAAAGGGCCCGGGTGAAAATCAAAAAAAATAAGGGACCAGAATATGAAAAAACACACTTTTTTTGAAAAACTGGCCTAGGATTTTTGGGGCCTTCATTTACAAAAAAATAACCCCGGACTATTAAGAAAACTAATGTCCATAAGTGCTGGGCCAAAACCCAAAACTATTTTGTTTTGCAGTAGACAAAAGCCATTTAAACAACACCCCCAAATATACCCGGAAAAAGCTTTAAAACGGCTTTACGGGCCCAATTTTTTTAAAAAAACCCCGCAAGATATAAAGCTGTTTTTTTAAACCCCGTTTTATCAGGGGGTAAAGGAGGCATGGCGGTGGGGCCGGACCCGGGCCCAAACCGCCCCTTTTAAAGGCCATTACCATTGTACTTATTGCAAATCCAAAGGGCCCAAATTATAACCCTACTAATGTACGCCTTCCCCCTCTAAACATTTTCGTATTCTTCTGCTAGCTTTGTGTTTTCTTTATAAAATTTTTTGGGATATTTTTCTTTTAAATTTCTGCTCCCTGAGTTCCTAATTTTTTCTCGGTTAGTAACAACCCCTTCAAGCCCCTTTGCTGATTTTTCCCTTTTTCCCAAGATTTTTTTAGTTTTTGGGGGTTTTTTTTCTTTTTTTAATATAAAAACCAAAGGGTTGGCGTAAACCCCCCAAAACGAGTTTTTTTTTTTCTCTTTTAAATATCCATCTAGTTCACCCATTTTGCTAAAATTTTTTTTTAATTCCCCCTAATTGGTTCTCAAAGCATGATAAAGGGGCCTTTAATTTCTCGCGGGGGGAAAAAGGGCGGTGGGCCGTGATTTTTTAAAAATTTCTGTTTTCTGAAAAACGGGTTTTCCCCCCCCTTCTTTTACATTTTTTAATTCATTTGGCTGTTTTAATTTAACTTTAAGTTCCATTTTTTGGTTTTTGGGTTTAGCTTTTTGGAGTTCCTGTAGTGTTTTTTTGAATTTTAGAAAACGGCACCCCTTTTTTTAAATTTTTGGGTTTTGGAAATCCCAAAGGGACGATTTTGTTTCGCCCCACACTGGCCCTTTGCCCCTAATTGTATTTCCCCCCCGGCTAAAAATTTTTGAGGGGCCCTTTTTTGGGTTGTAAGCGAAAAAGTTGTCCCTTGATCGTTTTTCACAAACAAATGGTCACTTTACTTTAAAATCAACAGGGGGGTAAAAAATTCGGGGGTTTTTTGACCCAAACTTTGGTACAATGATCAACCTTACTTTCCCGTTTTAAATTTACCCGCAATGGGGAGCGCAAGGGGGTTTCGTGGCAAAGGGAAACATTTCACCTGTCCCTCCCCAGGATCAAAAACATCATAACTTCTTCGCCTTCAATTCCTCCATGTTTTTTTAAAAAAATTAAAATTTTTTTTTTGGTTTTTTTAAAAATGTCCAACATAGGTTTAATTCTTGACCCGCATAGAAAACTGAAAAAGCCCTTTGGCGGAAAGGGGAAAAAACGGAATATTACTGTTCCAAAAATCCATCTACTATTGGGTGCAGATCAAATTTTTACTGCCCAAAATTTTCCAAAACCTAGGAGCAAGGTTTAATGATTGTGCCCCGGGTCTGCGGGAACTACTTTCAAAATAGAACTCGAATCACAACAGACCCAAAAAGGGCATTTTCCCAAAAAACGGGAAAGGGCAAACGTTAAAGAAAATTTCTATAAAACTTAGGGCCAAAAAAAATATTTTCTTTACCCCCAATGCAGACATATTTTTAATTTTAAATTTTGATCTATGGCTAACCGCGGGAAAGAAAGGGCTGATCCCTTTCGTTTTAAGGAATCGAAAATGAAGAAGGGACTAAAACAAGAATAGGGGCTGGGAAAAGCAGTCCCTCGATGCTAAAGGGGGCCAAAAAATATATAGCCGTAAATTTTGCGTATGGAAATCGCTTTTTCCATTTCCCCCTTTAAATTTTAGTTGTTAAAAGCGCATGCCCCCATACTTTCAAAGGGGCATTAAAAGACAGATTTTCATTGGAACTAAATTTTTAAAAAGAATACAAACGTGTTTTTCAAATCATTTAACACCGGAGCAAAGTACAAACATTTCGAAAATCTCTTTGAGTTTACATTTTAGCAACCCTAATTTAGCAAGGCTGATTGACAACAAAATCAGTCAAAAATTTTTCAAAACATTATGAAAGAAATGATTCCCTCAAACAACAAAAACCCCCGAACAGGGGAGACACTATAAAGGAATTTTTTGTTTTAGGCCGCACAAGATCGCTTAAAGGGGGGGTTTTTTTTTCTGTGTGAAGATGAAGAAAAAATTTAAAAAACCAAAAACGAAAAGTTTATTAATCCTAAAAAAAACGAAAGTACAATTTTCAATTTAGGGTTAAATTTCCCAACCAAAACTACGCTAGCGGGGTTAGAAAATTATCACCTTTTGAAAGAAATAAAAAAATTTTTTTGGGGGGGGGAGGTGTAGAAGTCCCCAAAAGGAGACCTTTTTTCCCAAAGATCTACAAACCCTTTACGCGTTTTGGGTTGAAGATTTTTTAACAACAAAAACGGTTTTTTGGATTGGGCCTAAGATGGGCAGAGGGTAAACAGTTGCAAGGAAGGGGAGAACTTTTTTAAAGACGGAATAAACATTTAAATTGAAAAAGAAAAAGAGGGGATAAACCCGTTAATGAAAATTTTTTTTTAATATATGAAAGGCAGCTGAATATTTAAGATAAAAAGATTAAAAAAAAACAAAACTAAAATTTTTTTTTTTTTTAAAATTTCTGTTCAGGTTTTTTCCAAAAGTGCCTACCCGCACCAGATCACCCAAAAAAAAAAGGGGAAAATAAAAAACCCCTACATTTAAAAAAAATTTAGAAAACAAACATTTCCAAATGCCCCCCAAAAAACTAAAACAAGAAACCCTTTTAAAATACAGCAAAAACCCAAAAAAGGTAATTTTGGGGCCCCCTAATGCTGTTTAAAAGGGTTTAAAACTGGAGCATCGACTATTGGGGGCTGCAAACAACCCGGGGAAAAAGGTAGGTCTCTTAAACAACAGGCGTAGGTGCCCCGCAGCTTTAACCCCCGGCTTTTTCCCTTTTCTCTTGGCCTTTTTCATTCCCTTTAAATGCTGCTAGCAAAAAAAAAAACCCAAACTCCCAAAAACACACAGCAAAAGGTTTAAAATAATAACACTAAAATTAGTTCGTTCAAAAGACAATTTAAAAAACGCTAGTTTTACTCAAAAAATCACGGGTAAGAATTTAGTCGTTTACAGGCCAATTTGAAAGACTTTAAAAGACAAAAGTTTGATCTTTTAAAAAAAGGGAAGGAAGTTTTTCCCAACAAAGGGCCCGAAAACCGGCAGATAAAAAAAGGGAAAGTTTAAAAAAAAATAAGCGGAAAATTAAACTCTGTTCTAAAAAGCTCAAAATTTAAAAACATCAAAGGGTTTAAAAACTTTAGTTTTAATCCAAGCACAAAAAGACCGTTGATAATTTATTCTTTTAAGACGACTTTGGAGAAAGACCCTGAGTCCGATGTCCCTTTATTTTTTTTTAAATTTAAAAAAATAAAAGTTTAAAAAGAAACCATCCCTGGCTAAGATATAGAAGGGGCCAAAAAATTTTTTTTGAAGGAAATTTCTTTGGGAGAGCGTTTTGGGCAAGGTAAAGAATGAATTGGGTTTTGAAAATTTTTTTAATCCAAAAAACGGGGGCAAGCTTGTACAAGCAATTTCTCAAGTTCCCCGTAAAAATAACAATAAAAACCCCCCCCATTTAAAATAATGTTACTGTTTTAACGACTATATAAAAATAAATAAGAAAAAACTAGAAATCCCGGGTCTCAACTAAACAGCAGACTATTCTTTCCTCAAAAGACTTAACACCTGGTTGGGCAGACCAAAATGCTTAAAAGTTTGGGTTGGGCCCCTGAAGAAGCCAAAATGAAGGGTCTGGGTTTGGGCAAAGGGGGAAGTCCTAGAGATCAAAATTAAAACAGGCTAATATGAGCGAATTTTTGGGAAGGCCTTTCATTTCCCCTACCCCCCACATTAGTTGGGAAAAAAAAGCCGTTCTAAACATAAAGAATTCCGACAACCCAAAAGTTTCATTGGGGGTGTTTCGGGGAAGGCTGCATTACGCCCGTAAAAAAACGCAGGGGAGATTTTCTAAATAAGCCTTTCATCAATGATTTTAAATTAATGGAAAACCCTTTTTTCCCCTTTTGCGTGGAAAAATTGATCAGTTTTAAGAAAAAAAACAAAACCAAAAAACTTTAAAACTACACCTGGATGGGAAACAAATCTTTCGGCCCCATTAGAGAGTCTAAAAACAGCCCAACAATAGGTGATCCCCGACCAAAAATCATGTTACTTAAAAACTGAAGTTTTCAAACCCGCAGGGCTAACCCCATTACCCATTGATACAAAAAAGATAGATTTTTGGCGCATTTCTTTAAAAACAAAAAAAAAAAAAAAACAAGAATTTTGTGGGAAAATTTTTTTTAAAAAAATTCCCTCTGTTTTAAGCCGGGGAGTGAAAAATAAAAAACAAAGTAACAGCCCCAGAAGACTTAAAAAAACAGAACCAAATTTCGCCGAAAGAAGGGGATAAAGTTAGTTTTTTAAAAACTGGAAAAAAAACAAAATGCTCCATACGTAGTTTAACCCCAGACCTTTGGTCGCTTAAATTTTCTTATGGGGACCAGCCCCCACAAAAAATTTTGAAAAACGGGCTTTAAAGATTTAAACCTCAATTTGTTCCTATGCTTTTTTTCATTGTTAGGCGGATGGGGGGCCCATTCAGAACCAGAATTTTTTAAAAAGAGGAAAACCCAATGCTGCAGAATACTTCTTAGAAAAGCCGCAGGGGAAGTGCGTAACGCCTGGGTTTTAATAAAACAAAAATTAATTTAAATCATAAATTTTGCCTGAAACCAAAAAACAGTAGGGCTCAGCCCACATTTTTTTGGATTTGCCGGTTTAAAAAGCTAACGCCCAAAGTGTAAATCCAACAGTAAAGACCCTATCACAAATTTCGGAAAGTTCAGAGAGCAGCGCACAACAACGGGAATTTTTCAACAAAAGTTTTTAACAAAGACCCTGGAACTGCCTATAGTTTTTTTTATAACTTTCAGGTTACGACCCACCCTTTTAATCAAGCTAACCGACCCTTTTTGGGGTCATGTATTTTCCAAACCCTCAGAAAAAACATGGTTTCACTTTAAAAAAACATGTCCCTTTTTTTGACTCTAAGCCCAAAACCTGATGGGTTTATTTTGAGTCACCGGCTATGTCCCCTTTAAAAACCTGCCCAATAACAGAAGAATATTTTTTACCCCCAAACCCTTTTTAAAAGGGCGTTTACCCTTAAAAAAAAAACATGAACATTGGGAAAGGGTTTTACGGGAAAACACAAATTTCCCCCCCCAAAGACGTGTTTTCTTTTCCAAATCTTAAGGAAAGGGGATTAAAGGGGTTCTGAATACCAGCATGCCCCCAAAAAGCGGGCAAAGTTTAGATGTAAAACAATGGGGGACAAACATGATTCATCTTATGGCGAAATTGTTTTTTTTTGGCAGACATCTTTTAAAATTATAGAAAGACCTGCAAAAAACAATTTTACCTGGAAACCCCGCTTACATTTCTGCGCCCGGGAAGAGCCCGGGACCCCTTTTCCTTTAAAATTTACTGGAGTACAGAAAATTTATTGTCAATTTAAACCCTTTATTCAGATGGAAGAAAACCGGGTTGGGGAGGAAATTAGTATGGCGTCCCCCCCTCATTACGTAAAGGCAAACAACAAATACCTAGAATTATTTACCAAATAAAAAGGGCTAAAATATCCATGTTAATTTTGATGCAAACAAAACTGTAAGGGTTTGGGGTAAGGCGCAATCCTTCCATTACGTAACTTAAAAAAGTACACAGACGGCGGTACGAATAATATTAAAAAAGGGATTTAAAATGGGTTTAGCATTTGACGCCAGATCAACAGCGGGTTTTATTTTAGAAGTTGACTTAGTATCCTCAGGAACTCCCCGGGCCTCAAAATGCTACCCATTAGCAGCAGAAAGCCCAAAAATGGCAAAAAAAAGAGCCCCTAAACTTGTGCCTAATCTTCCCAGACAAAAAAAATTATGTCGTCATTAAAAGACTTCAAAAAATTTTTTTTAAGACATGGTTTAAAAATTGACAGCATTCATCGTTTAAAAATTTCTTTTATCAAAAACAGTTTATGAAAACCCTACATCATAAAACACTGATCCAGAACTAAATCCACAATCTTCAAAAAAAAACTTTTTCAAACAATAAACCCCCCCGCGGGTTTCGGAAAGACTATGGAAAATCCCCCCCAAGGGGGTAAAAATTTAGATTGGGCACCAAGAGAACGGTGCCCAAATTTAAACTACTTCTTAAAACCAAAATTTTCAGGATTTTTGAAGATTTCCCTGATCATTTTTTGGGGATAATGGGGAAGGGAAAAAAAAATCAAATTGGACAAACCCGATTTATTGGGGTTTTTTCCCTTTTTGAATTATCAAAGCCCGGGGGGTTAGAAATTTTTTTTATGACCCACTTTAAAAACCCCTTTACCCCAAATTCCCGAGTAAATTTTAAAAGATCAGACAGTTTTTTTTATAGATAACCTTACTGAAAGGGAAAACATCCCCCTTTAAAAAATGGAAATTAGAAGTACTAAAGGGGAGCGGGATGGAAAACACATCTGATTAACCAAAATTCGCCCTTTGGGAATTTAAAAGTTAACAAGAAGGTTTTAAAGGGAAAAATAAGGGTAAATTTTCTGGAAAGGGGGATTTAAGGGGTTTTTTTTGTTTAAGGGCGAAAAAGTACATATTTCCCAGCCAGGAGAAAAACCTTTTAAAAAACAAAGGGAATACTCGGGAGGTGTTTTTGGGGGGTTCCAATCGCTTTACAACACAAAAAACAATTTTTCAATAAACAACTTTTCATCATGACAAAGTAAAACAAAAGATCTAATCAAAATAATCAACACAACGTTGTAACCAAAAAAAAAATCATTAGATAGAACAAAAAACTAAAAAGAGTATTTGTTAAACCCAAATTTTCATATCAAAATTGGGACCCGGGAACCAAAATACATACCTTTTTCATTATTTTTCCCCCCCCTTTTGTTTTTAAAAACCATTTTAAAAAAACATCCAAACCAATTTTAAACTAAATCTTTTTTTAAGTTTTCTTGATGTGCCCCAATTTTTTTTTTTAATTTTAAGATATTTTTTTTTCCCCAATCAGATATCAAAAATTTGGGGGAAATTTTGGGGTTTAGGTGACGGGTGCCCTTGCCATGTACCATAAATCCTCGTAAATGTGTCCTTAATAAAAGAAAATCGTGCCATATGAAATTCCCTACAATTCTAAGGGCTCTTCCTTTTTCATTCTTTTTTCCCCCCTTTTGGGGCTTTTCCCTTTTATGTAAATTAAAAATTAATTTAAACAACTTTAAAATGTGGGCCCGTGGGATTATCTCAGTTTTTCCTTCACAAAAGATCTTTGAGGAGCCTTTTTTTGTTGGTTTAGTTTCCGTAAATAAAAACACGGGCATTCATTTTTCAATTCTTTTTTTTCAAATGGATCAAAAAATCCAAAAATGGTTTGGTTGCCCCCGATGCGAGTGTCCCCTTCTGCTTTCCCCCCGGGAAAAAAAAATTTCCTTCTTTTAAACCAAACGTAAAGTTTTTTTCTGGGTTTTACTGGAGGCCCTTTACAACATTTTATTGTTTTTTTTTTTGGGTTGCTTTTTACTGGTTTTTTGGGCCCTTTAAAATTTTTAAATTTTTCATTGGGGCGCCAAAAAATGAAGGGGGGTCCCTTTTAACCCATTTTGTTGCGAAATTTCAATCAGCTCTCGTGATACGGTAGGAAAAAAACTTTTCCCAAAAACTTTTTGTTTTAAAATTTTCAACTAAAGCCGGGGATCGTGAACTCCCCGGAATCCTCTTTTTAAAGGTAACTTTTAATTTTTTAAAAAATAATTGATTTACTTTGGCCTTTAAAAAAACTTTTCCATCATCGAATTTAAAACATCAGGAAAATTAACGGGCCCTCGTTGGTATATCATTTGGGAAAGGGAACAGCAACACAAAAACACTCTTTTGGTTAATGGTTTTTCCCCATCTTTGTATTTTTGAAGCTATGTCAATACTGTGAGTGCGTACTTAAATCTTTTTCTCCAATCGTATTTATGAGGGAAAAAATTTGAAAATCCCCTTTGAGGGTCTCGTTTGGGATTGGGATTCACAAAGTGTGGTCTCTGGGATTCGTCTAGGTGCAGGGAAATAAATTTCCAAATTTGCTTGTTTAGATAACCATTCCCCTTTCGGTTTTTTTTCACTGACTCCCCTGCTTGGCTTAAACTTTTTTATTGCCGTGATCCCTTCCAATATCCCCTTTTTGGGGGAATAAAAGATTTTTTCATTTTTATTCAGCCAATATTATGTGCAACAAAATACACAACGGTCATGCCAAAGACGATAAACGCGATTTCTTGCATCTTTTGTTTTTCTGATGGTTGATAAAAGTCGCTGAATTTTGTGGGGGCAATGTCTCGATTGGTTTGCCTGTTACAAGATAATATTCTTTTATTGCTTGATCAACATCTTTAAATGTGTAAGCTGCATGTCCCTGTTTTTTCAGTTTGTTGTTAATAAAATCTAACTGCTCAATTCTCTGCTTTTCATAGGCGTCTTGTGCTGCGGCGAGTTGCTCCATAGCTTTGTTATGTCTTTTTCTCTCACCGTCATCCCGCAGTTTACTAAATGTGTAATTACTTCCGCTAAAAGCAAGCGCATTAACCACAGCGCCGCCTATCATCATTACGAATGAAGCCATTTTTATAAATGTATTTTTTTTAATTTTACATATTGATACTGTCAGGAATTATTCCTTGCTTAACTAGAAAATCTTTCATAGCAAATGAAGCTGTTATAACAGCAATTAGCTTTGCTGAATCCTCAAAGTCTAGTTTACCAAGATCTGCCGGTTTTATTTTTAACAGGCTTTTACCAAGCATTGTGTATCCTACACTTAGGCCTCCAATAACAGCAGAATGGTATACAAGGTTGGTAACAGTTTTTTTCGGTGCTCATTTTTAAAAAATAAAATAATTATAATTAATAAAAAAAACATGAACGGCGATGATCTACTAAACCTTCCTGAACTTATGATTACAAATGATCAAGTTGATGACCAAGCTATTATTCCAAAAAAAGAAAGACTGTATTCTTTGCAGCATGTGGGAAAACAAAACAGTTCCTCGGAAATGAATTCAGCATAGAACAGATTCAACAAATGTCGCCACAAGACATTGTAAAGTATCATAACAGGTATGAAGCGCAACTAGGATCAAGAATGGTAAAAAGTGTCGGGCAAACAGTTCTTAGTTTGTACACTAAACTAGTAAGTAAATTTGCGCCTATTGATTCTGAACAAGACTTTATGTATGATTTAACGCAGGATCCAGTTTTAACAAAGTCATTAGAGTCTCTAGGATGTGATCTATATTACAGATTTGGAACATTATTGTCGCCGCTAATCGTGGGATTAGTTACTTTTAATCATATAGATTTTGTTTCCCTTAAAAATGACCGAGCCAGAAAATCAGCAGAATCAGAAAACATTGAATCAGGTGGAGAAAGTGACCAGTAAAAAGCCTGGGCGCGTTGCAGCAGGAAAAAGAGTAGCAGAGTGGAACAAACAAAGAAAATTACAGTTACAATCACAGATTATAGCCCATAATGAAAAAGTGCTAGAGCCGCAGTCAGTTGTTTCAACGCCAGCTAATAAAACACCAGAACAAGATGATTCAAGACCTACGCCGCCAAAGTCTTCATGGAATATTGTACTTAAAGCAATTGTCATTTTTGGCGGCATTGCTGCTGGGGGTGGTTATTACGGTTATAAAATATATAAACAAAGACAGCAAAAACCGAAGCAGTCAAAAAAATCTCAACCACTAAATACAGAAGCCAAACACAAAAGTATGCCAAAACCGCCAACAACAAAAGTTCATTTTGATCCATTTCAGATGCAATAATACTTTAAGAACTTAATAAATAATTATAAGTTGACTTGAATAAGAACTTGGCTGTACTTAAAGGATGACTTAGTTATGATCTTAGGTTGACTTGAGTAAGAACTTAGAAGTTACTTGGAATGACTTGAGTAAGAACTTAGAAGTGACTTGAGGATGACTTGAGTAAGAACTTAGAAGTGACTTGAGTAAGAACTTGAGGATGACTTGAGGACGACTTGAGTAAGAACTTAGAGGTGACTTGGGGTAACTTGAGTTAAGAACTTAGAAGTGACTTGAGTGTGTGCATGCGTGGGTGGGGGTGGGCGGGGTGGGGTGGGTGTGTGTGCGTGCGTGTGTGTGTGCGCGCACCTTTGATTATTTATAAGAAACAGATGTTCAGAATATAATATAGTTATTATCAGTAAAAATGCTATAAATTATAATAATAAACTTACCTTAAATGTCTTGTGAATCCTCTGCTACATCCCATTGAGTATTTAATTCATCAAGAGCAGCTTTCAATTTTGTTTCTTTATCAGTCAATGATTTTAATTTTTGTCCTTCTAGTTTTACTCTTTCTTCTTGTTTCACTCTTTGTCTCTTTATCTTTCTCAACTCTTTTCTCTTTTTCGCTATTTGCTCTTCCAAATGTTCTTTTTTAAATGGAATACTGGCCAAAAAATTTGAACAGTTCTTGGTGTTCCCGATGTTGTTGCCTGATCCGACATTTTGAAACTAACTGCATGTCTCCAAGAACACGTAACTATAAACAGTGTCAATACCTTTTAATATGTCAACACCAAAAAATAATGTCACCGGTCAAACCAAAAGTAACTGGGGTACACAGGTAGAATTAAGTCACAGAACTGCTTTGACATATATTCGTTAGTGCTGCCGGCAAAAAAATGATTAGCTTTGCTCTCTCGCGCGAGCCCGCGTGTCTGTGCGAAGGTTGCAGTCAGTTAATTACAGGTATCACAGGAGCCACACGGACCACTGTACCTGTTGCTGCTTGATACGCCCTGCCACAATTCACGAACCCTGTAATTAGGTCGTGCGCGCTGGTTGGGGGGCGTTGGGTCTAGATCGTCATGTCCGGTCGCGTAGTATTGCACCTTGCCAAGTCATAAGACCCCAACAGCACAAATTAAGTAATCAGGTGTCGGCTTAATGACGGGGCCTCTGTATTTCCATGTCTGCGAAGTATTCTGGCAGTCTTACCCACCCCACCATTGCCTAGTGTTTGTTTGTCTGTCTGTCTGATTCGTTTTATAAGATTTATCATGTTAGAATAAGTATGTGGATTTTAAAAGACTTTAGAGAACAGTTAAAGACTGTAGTTTTATTTCACATGAAAGACAGAGACGCATTTGATGAATGTTTGCGCGAAAATGATGTTATTGAAAATGATCAGGAAAAACGTAGGATTAAGCAAAACTAAAATCTGAAAAGTTTTGTAAATTAGTATTGAAAACGGACAATCTTACACAGTATGCATGTTTGTAGGGTTTACTAGGAGAGAACAGTAAAACACGGGTCAAGGTCGGCCGCCCGAAACTTGGTTGAGGGCGGGTGAGCTTGACCCCGTGTTTTACTGTTCTCTCCACAACTGATCATAACATGCTGCCTAGGTGGATACAGCAGACTTCTTGAAGATTAAAAAAAGCCACAACTGATCATAACATGCTGCCTAGCTGGATACAGCAGACTTCTTGAAGATTAAAAAAAGCCACAACTGATCATAACATGCTGCCTAGCTGATACAGCAGACTTCTTGAAGATTAAAAAAAGCCACAACTGATCATAACATGCTGCCTAGCTGGATACAGCAGACTTCTTGAAGATAAAAAAAAGCCACAACTGATCATGACATGCTGCCTAGCTGGATACAGCAGACTTCTTGAAGATAAAAAAAAGCCACAACTGATCATAACATGCTGCCTAGCTGATACAGCAGACTTCTTGAAGATAAAAAAAAGCCACAACTGATCATGACATGCTGCCTAGCTGGATACAGCAGACTTCTTGAAGATTAAAAAAAAGCCACAACTGATCATAACATGCTGCCTAGCTGGATACAGCAGACTTCTTGAAGATAAAAAAAAAGCCACAACTGATCATAACATGCTGCCTAGCTGGATACAGCAGACTGAAGAGTTGCCTGCTGGCACCACATTCAGTCATGTCCCGTATCATTCAGTCGGATGTCAGCCACTAAGATTTTCAGTTCTTCTCTTCATTTTTCACGGAGGGTGCATGCTATGTGTATACATATTATCCATACCAGCAGCCAAACTGGCCTTCTCTACTCAAAGTTGGTGATGGGATCTTACCTGCGTGCAAAATGTTATGAGAGCATTCACGCAAGGAATCTTGGTTTAGAATCCTGTTTAAAGAACTTTTCGGGAAAGGGAAATAGAAATAGAGCCAGGACTAGTGTTAACCCCAGGTGAAACAATCACCTTGTACATGACCTTGTATAGATTCAAACCACTACCCCAGCTGAGCCATTCTGGATTACAGGTTAAAAAAAAAAGTAAACAAGGCCATAGGTGCACTCCATTGTTGACACAAAGAGACAAAGATGAACAGAAAGAATATGCGACAGAATTTGAAGAATTCCCAAACCACACCCCCTTACCTTACCCTAAAAGCACTCAACTAGTCTATCTTGTTACTTCAAGACCCATCCCTCTACACCCCAAACTCTCAACAGTCTGTCAACACACCTCCGGGGTTGCAAGTTTTCCACATAAAACGGAAATGTGGGTCAGAAAAATTCTGAAAACTTTAGTCTCCAGATCAGCGAGATTGTGTTTGTGTGGACTCCACTTCAGAAAGATTATGTTTGGGTGCTTTCCAGTGTCCAGATCTTTTGGACAGTCATATCTTCCCTCTGGTGAGTTTTACTGTCATCTAGGTAAGCTTAACTTTGGTTGTACAATCTTTAAAATTCTGTCCCAGTTACCAGAACTCTTTGGTCAGGAAAGTAAAAAAAAAGAGTCTCAAACTAGTAAATTTGACTTCCTGTAGGTCCACAAACAGAAAAGGCAGTCAGTTGATGAGGGCACATGTACACACACCACACAAAGAAAGAATGTTGTATTTAGCAAAACAAACTGTCTTTTTATAGTCCAATGAGTGCTGACATGCATGTTGAGCTCATTCAAGTCTTCACCTGAAAGCTGTGTGTTAAGCACTTAACCTTGTTCTCAGCCTGCACCAGAACAGTATTCAGCCCAGGTATCATGTTTACTCATTCCAGTACATCATCAGCCCTTATCTGCATGAAACTATTCAGAAAAGGAGATAATTAGCACATAACAACTTCTTTCCTCAAAGGCGCGCTAAATTTGGCTAACTAATACAAATTATTTGTGTGTTTCCTTTACGTGCCATCAAAAACAGAGTTGTGGACAGAAAAAAAATATTTGAGTAAAGATTCAACTGTCCAGAGGTTTCGAGACATTTTACTATGTCGATACCAAATCATTTTCCCATAACTATATCAATTGTTAGACCCTCAACAGAACAAAAGAGCAGTGTCCACTAAGCAATAAATGTCTTCACAACAATATTGTATACCAGGCTACTGTGACATGAGAAAATGAAAAAGAAACATACATAGGGATCACTGAAAACCACTTCAAAACCAGATATGCAAACCACAAACAGTCATTCAACAAAGAAAAATACAAAAACCAAACTGAATTGAGCAAATACATTTGGAAACTTAAAGACGCAAAAATAAACCATAACATATCCTGGAAAATCATAAAAAGGGCATCACCATACAGCAATATTTCAAAAAGATGCAACCTATGCCTAACTGAAAAATGGCTAATACTGTGTAAACCTCACTTAGCAACTCTTAATACTAAAACAGAATTAGTAAATAACTGCAGGCATAAATGGAAATCGTTGTTAGTGAACACACCCTGTACAACAATCTGAAAACAAACAAAAAAACGTGCAACCTACACCCACGTAAAAACAGCTGCAACCGGGCCCCACGCGCAATATAACACCGGCGGTGGGCAACCCAAACTCCATCCTGACGATAGCCAAGCGCTAGAAACAAATTTGTAGATAATTTTAATATTCCTCTTAATATTTGTCTTAACTAATGTTGCTCCCTAAGGGGTTGAGCACTTGTAGAATTGTTTTAGGCTTTTTAACCATACTGATCTCTCTCTCTCTCTCTCTCTCTCTCTCTATATATATATATATATATATATATATATATATATATATATATATATATATATTGGAACAAATCCAACAAAAGGTCTTTCATTGAAGCTGAATTTCTACCAGTTTTGACCTGCTTGTTTTCAAATAAACTACAAAAATCTCCCTTGGTGTGCACAGACGAACATTTTGCAGGCAATTCAAGATGCTGCGCAGCAAACTGATTGTTTTCCCCCAAGGTAAGGTAATGTTGCTTATAGCCCCGCTGACTGCAAAGGGCCAGATCAGGGCTGATTGCTTTCCTCCAAATCTTTTCTAACCCTCAGCACAGTTTCACCATTTCCCTCCAGACTTGCAGGACATTTCTTACACCATGCCAAAAGCAGCAGTAGATGAACTCAGATGGTAACCTCCCCTAGTCCACAGCAGCTGACAGCAAGGGAATTACCTCGTGAGCTTGACGCTCGTTGACCTGCTGAAGGCGGCGGATGACAGCCTGGCACTCGGCCAGGGTTAAAGGTCGACCGCTGGCCTCCAAAGGGCTCTGGCCATCAGCAATCTGCTCTGCCACCTGCGAGATCTGGCCTCCTTCCTGGGACATCTGGTACTTCAAGGAGTCCAAGGATGCTTGTCTGCAGGGGAGAAAAACATCAACAACAAAACATTTCACAAATGTTGTACACGCCTTCTCTGCATCATCCACATGCAAGCATTTCCCTAAGAGTGGCAACCACGTGTACAGCGGTTTCTCCCAATCTGTTCATGCACTGTGTTTGGACTTCTTGTATCTTCAGTATTTTCATGTTTTCAAAAAACATGAACAAACTGACACAGATCATGGGATCTTTCCCAAGACATTTTGATATTCTACAGGCAGCTGCGCATTTATGGGTTCTGACGCCAGCAAACTGACAAATATGCTGACCTGAGAGATTAACAAAAATACTCCACCTTTCACCTGCCAGGTGCTATAAGGATTCAAACTGTTAGATTAAAGTCTGACACACTCATGGTACATCATAGCTGTGACTAAAAAAAAACGTTCTACATCATCCTGTTTTATACTTTCCATATGCTTGCCAGAATCAGTTATGTTACTCATGCTGTGCAGAACTGAACAATTTATTTGTCTGAAATCAAGTAGCCAACATAACTGTGTACAATGCATTGTCAATGTGTCTAAAATTAGGAAGATTGCATAACTTACAGTAATATGTCACACAGTTTATTTGTTCAAACGTGGTACCTCACCTGTGTATAAAAATGCAGGTTGTCTTAAATCAAATACATTTGATATCAATGCTTGATTTAATTCATATCCTGGATAACTGTGTATCATGTATTGATGATTATTACACAGTGTGTTTAAAAATCATATACTCTACCCTGTTCAACAAACCCTACATTTTGCTGTATGAAATCAAAAGCCTTGCAGATGAGCATACAAAATATGGTAACTATTGATCTAAAATCAATAAATATAAACAAAACAAAAATATCTACATTTGAAACAGGTCATCGATTTTAACTGACATTCACTAATTTGCATCCAAATGTCACTGGTAATTTTACACATATTACTGAACATCACAATAATTACATCAAAACTCCCTGATACCATTCTTCCTCTATCATTCATAGGTCACTCACAGGTCTTCAAAACGAGGTGGACGTGTAAGCAGTGGTATCTAAAACCCAGGCTGGTGAAATAAAGAAACACCCTCTGTCCTTTGATGAATGAAAAATGCCAGGGAGAAATGTCAATGCAAGAAGAAAAGATGAGTCAACACCTTGGCATCTTCAACCCACTCTGGTTCCATTAGCTGAATGCAGGACTTTTCAATGTAGGGAATGGGCTAAAAGAAGCCAGAACAAACAGGAGCACATGCTTACTGGTGTTTTCGGGTCTCCTCCGACTGCTCCAGAACCTGCTGTATGTAGGTGTTCTTGTTGCGAGTCTCCCGCAAGGCGTGCTTCAGTTCCTTGATCTCCTCTTCCAGGAAGATCACCTTCAGCTCGTCCAGGCGTTCTTCTGCAGACAGCAGGACAGGTATGAGCTGCTGAACTCTCTCTCTCTGTCTCTCTCTCTCTCTCTGTCTGTGTCTCTGTCTCTCTCAGTCTCTGTCTCTCTCACTCTTTTGTTATTTTTTGTTTCTGTGTTGCTTGTGCCCAATGTTCTGTACCCT
>CM031619.1:35554216-35561716 GCA_018398815.1 Conus ventricosus | reverse complement strand
CATGTTTCTGTCTTAGATATCCAACGAAGCACCATGCGGTTGGGACTGTTTTGCAGCTCAGCCATTACACCCACTGAAAGCATTAAACTGGTGAAATGCTGTTTGCAAAATTAGGATACCAAAATTTTCTTGAGCTGCCAGTCCAGTGAACTGGTTTATTTTGCTGGGACCATCGGCCAAATAAGGACAGAGATTGCATCACAATGAAAAACATCTATACATTAAGTTAAAAGTACCATGTGCTTCATGGTCATGTCAAATTTCAAATCCAATGTTTTGTGTGCAATGGAGTTTTTAATCAGTATGTTACATCATATGAAGCCGATGTCATGCTCTTTTGGTTCAAAGATGCCCACTCTTCATTCTCTAAACATAGGTACTGCAGTCAATTGTATTTCAAATTTTCATGGCCTTAGATCTGAACCTGCTACCACCATGGGAAGGGGGAGGGCGGGGTTCAACAAAATTTTGCTTCATTTTCCGTCCTCAGTCACTCCATTTTGAAACTTAATATTTTCCCCTTCAACATACAAGCAAAACCAGATTCTGAAAATGTGGAAAATACACAAGATTCGGGTCTCCCATCATCTTTAATGAATCAAGGTTAAGTGTAAGTCTGTCCAGAGTTCTGTTTCAGTGTACCTATATCATGTGTTGTTACTGGTTTTCATTTCTCTGGGGCCGGTTTTGACACTTGTTATGCAATCAATGTTGGGACCAATCCGCAAAATTTTGATTACTGATTACACCTAATTCAAATGCATGTACACTCAAACATTAAACAAAGAATGAAAGAATCAAATTCACCTGCAGATTAATGTCATGGGTGGCCAGTAACCCAGAGCTTTTGTGAAGGGATTAATAAAGCCTTTCATAGTTTCAATGTCATGTTACAAGTACTTTAATTCAAATGAGAAATATTTTCTGGTCTTACCATGTACACTAACTGATGTTATTCATCAACATTCTTATTTCAGCATTTTTTTTGCTGTGTTTAAATTCAGCTGATCTTCAACCTCCAAACACTATTCCAATACCAATGTGTTGTAGTTTTAGTTGTTGTCTCTAACTCACTGAATTTCCTTGTCACTTCCAGAAAATTGGATTAATTTGTTAATGAAAGTGAATTGTATTTTCATCACAAGCTTTATTATCAAAATGTGTTGTTGTGACATTAATGTCCTATATAAGCCTTACGCTCTTAATAACTTACAAAAGAGCTATAATCAATAGTGCTATGACATTAATCTCACCATGTTGAATAGACTGGAGAACTCAACTTTTTTTTCATTAATTTGAATCACTGACTCCACACTGTTGCCATTACCAAACACACACACACTTAATATAAGCACTAAGTTCACAAGGTAAGGACATAAAGCTTGGAAACCTCTTGACATATTCAATGTATTCTGTCACTTTAACTATCCCCCTAGGAAAGTTTTCTGCAAAGGTTTTTGTATAGCTGACATGGTGCCGTCAAACGCAAATCCCTGTTTCCTAACGGCACTGATATCCACTTTGTTTAATCTCATTAGTCACGGTTCTGGTGCATTGCCACAGCCTCATCTGAACACACTACGCCACACCTCCCTTTTATGAACCTGATCAAACTAAAATTCAAACTGAATATATCTGCTTTTTTTTCTTTAAACCGCTTTAAAACGTTTTGCTACATTTATGGTATAAAATCACATTGAATGGAATTTGTTCTTGACCTTGTTATTTCCACTCGACTTCATAAACGTGTAGCGTAGGCTAACTAACGTTTTTCAGTGGACCATTCAACACTCCAATGCCTAGTAACTAAATCAAGACTGCATACAAAGATGTGCACGAGCAGTCCAAATTTCAGACTTCGTGTTTCTTCACTTGTATTTAAGTGTGGGTGGCTTACCTGAAACCGCAGGCTCTGATTTCAGTGACAGGAATGCCGTTTATTGATCGTTG
The DNA here is from genome assembly GCA_018398815.1 of Conus ventricosus. Classification (NCBI taxonomy): domain Eukaryota; kingdom Metazoa; phylum Mollusca; class Gastropoda; order Neogastropoda; family Conidae; genus Conus; species Conus ventricosus. The sequence continues at coordinate 35,559,766 of CM031619.1, read as the reverse complement.
TCGCCAGCACGAGGCGCCATACTGTTTACACAGGGTACGTCACTCTAATCGGTGAACAACGGTAACTCTGTTAACTCAACCGAGAAGGATTTGTGTGCACGCGGCAATGGCGAAAAACGTGGACAATAATTGACCAAATCAAATCGATCAGATCAGAACTGATGAAATCAGATTGTTGCGAGTTCAATTTAAAAGCTCGTGGCTGCACAGTGGGCTGGCTCTCATTGCAGAAACGACGGCAAGTTGCAAGACTTTCTATGCTGTATAATGCACCAAGGCCTTGTCCACTGCCCCAGCCTGGTCCCTCTGTCCCTCTATCTGACCGCTAGCGACGAGGCCACGACAAACAATTTCACATGATCACGTCAAGGACCCAATATAGAGCTGCTTCCTTCCTGCCCAGCAGTATTAAAAATTGGAACAATCTCCCACATGGAACAGTTGAGGCCACAACACTTGATACATTCGTGTATATGGCCTCAAGGAGCCCTGAATAGACCCCCTCGCCCCCTTTCTCCTCCCCTCCCCCCGCCTCCTATCTCTAAGACCACCCCCACCCCCCTCTGCTACCCTCCTCCTCCACCCCTATCATTATCATGATGTACAACTCAGCTCTAAAGATGCGTCAACAACCCAGATTTATCTGCAGCGAACCCCCCCCCCCCCCCCCCCCCCCCCCCCCCCCCCCCTTCTGTTATAGGTGCCAGAATAATCAAGTTTGATTGTGGCCCTCAACACTGAAGAGACAGAGACAGAGACAGAGGCAGAGAGAGAGACAGAGAGAGATAAGATGAGAACTGCCATCTTAATTGTTAGGATTCTGTTCTGTAAGTCTTTCGCACAGACTGGTGTGCTTAACTCTTATTTATTTAATATATCTGCCTTCAAAAGGATTGCGATGGTTCCCTTATGCAGCTAGTGAAGAGTTTTCATATCTGTAACAATTTTTTTATTTTTTTATTTCATGTTCCCAGTTTCTCCATCTTCAAACTCCCCTCTCCCCTCCCCTCAAGTCCAAATCTTTGCCAGGTCATTACTATGAAGACAGTTCTGTTGTTGGCCTGCGCTTGTTTTCCCCCACTATTAGATTGTTCGTCTATGTATTTGTCTGACTTTATTCAAGTTTAAAAGGCTGTGCCAGTCTTGAATAGTAGAAAGAAACTCGTGGAGAGCGTGGCAGCAGAGAGTCCTCAGAAGAGAAGCCCCCTTCAAGCAAGTGTTTCGGCCCTTATCTCCTGACACTCTAGGGGGTTGGGCCACACCCGGTTCATGACTCCGGATGTCCCTCTGCTTATGAAGTTCACTTTTGTTCCTCCTTGACCAGATCCAGCTTGAACACCTCTCTGCCGCTTCTGCCATTGCTTTCAGGGCTCTGGCTTTTTCCTTCCCTGCAACTGAGAGCTGTTTCATGAGGCTGTATGCAGACGTTCCTACAAATCCCCTAGCTCCAATTTCTGCAGTGAGGACTTTGACCTGATAGCCTTCTCTCCTCAGGCTGTTTGCCAGATCAGCATACTTTTCAGTCTTGTAGATTTGAGCTGCCTCCATTCTGTTCTCATATGGCACCGTGAGCTCGATCATGATCAGCTGCTTGGTTGACTTAGAGTGGACTACTATGTCTGGTCTCATGCCACTCTTGCTGATGATCTCTGGGTGACTCTTCCATTCTGGGAGGTCTGCAGTGCACTCCCAGTCATCTGCCCCATCCAGCAGACTCTGCCTGCATGTTTCAAGTGGCACTGTTGTTCTTGGCCATGATTTGCTGCCTCCTGCCGTGAAGAATGTTGCGGGTGCTTTTGGAGTCCTGATTCTCCCTTTTGTGGTGTTGGTACTAGCCCAGAAAACTTGTACAATTTCTTTGAGCACTTGGTTGTGCCTCCATGTGTACCTTCCTTGAGCCAGGGCTACTTTACATGAGCTTAGAACATGCTCCACTGTTTGTCTTTCATGGCAGAGGGGGCATGCAGGATCGTCTGTTTTCCCCCACTTCACCAGGTTTGCATTTGAGGGCAGAAGGTCATATGCAGATCTGAGAATGAAGCTGATCCTGAGAGGGGCCATGTGCCAAATGTCATTCCAAGTTAGACTTCTTTGGAGTGCATTCTCCCACTTTGTCCATTGCCCTTGCTGGCTCTGCTGGACTGCTTTTTGGAGTCTTTTTTTGGTCTTCTTCTTTTCTCATCTCCTGAATCAGCATGTCTCTTTTGGCTTTTCCTTTGACCTTTGACCACCATTCAGTTTTGGTCACCCCCAGTCCTTGTCTGTTGGTCTGTGTGTGTCCTGTTATTTCTCTGATCTTGAGACTTTCTTTTGCAGAATCCATCGCCTCTTGAACTTTCCATTTTCTGCCTGTCTTCAGCTGGGGCTTGATTGCTTCTACCACCTTGTCTCCTGAGTCCTCCAGCATGCTTTGAAGTCTGATCTTCCCTGCTTTGTATTCCTCCAGGATGGATTTCAGTGGTAGTTTGAGCTTTGCTTGGCAACAGTACAGCGCGATGTCAGTCAGACAGGGTGGGACACCAAGCCATTTCCTTGTGAACTTGTTGATTTTGGCTTCCATTGCCTCCACTGTGCTGGTGCAGATGTCGTATATCATCAGAGGCCATAGGAGCTTTGGTATCAGCATGAACTGCAGACACCAGACCTTGTATTTGCCAGGGAGCCCACACTGGTCAATGGTCTCCAAGCCTTCTTCCGCCATCTGCTTGGTTTCTTTTGCTCTTTGTGTGTCTTTCAGCGTATCATCATACCATCTTCCAAGGCTCTTGACTGGTTCTTCTGTGACTGTTGGAATGGCCTGGTTGGCAACACTGAAGACAACAGATTCGGCCACTTTTCCTTTCCTCAGTGAGAGACTCCGTGATTTCTTTGGCTTGAACTTCATTCTGGATGCGCCAACTATGTCGTCCAGCCTCTCCAGCACATGACGTGTCTCGTCTTCTCTGGATGAAATCACTGTAGTGTCATCCATGAAGGCCTTGAGAGGAGGCATCTTGTATCCATCGCCAAGGTCTGTTTGTCTCGCGTTGTTTGTTGCTGCTTTCAAGATGAGTTCCATTGCCAGCACGAACAGTATCGGGGAAATTGCACAGCCCATTGCAATGCCCACTTCCAAGTTGATCCAATCAGTTGTGTACTCCTTGGTAGAGAACCGCATTGAGAAGCCATTGAAGTACTTCTTGAGCATGTCGCAGATGTTCTTTGGCACATGGTACATCTCAAGAGCCAACTGTATCATCTCATGGGGCACAGATCCATATGCGTTTGCCAGATCAAGCCACACTACGTCCAGGTCTCTCTTTTCTGTTTTTGCTTTTTGGATTGCGTCCCAGATCATTGTGGCGTGTTCTACACAGCCAGCCACGACTGGGATGCCACCTTTTTGGACTGACACATCCAAGTACTTGTTTTCCATCAGGTACTTGGTCAGCCTTGCTGCCATGACAGAGAAGAAGATTTTCCCTTCGACGTTCAGTAGTGATATTGGCCTGAACTGGCTGATGTCACTTGAGTTTTGCTCTTTGGGGATGTACACACCATCTGCCGTCATCCACTGGCCGCTGATCTTCTGGTTTCTCCAAGCCGATCGCAGCAGCCTGTGGAGCCACTCCAGCACCTTGGGACATTTCTTGTAAAGCTGGTAAGGTATTCCGTTTGGCCCTGGTGATGATTTGGCTCTGGCTTTGTCGACCACCTTCTTGATTTCCGCCAACGTTGGAGGCTTGCCATTGAATAAAAGTTACTCTGTGTTAGGTTTGCTTATGGGAGCAAAACATACCCCACTTGTTTACTGTTTATCGTTTACTGTTCCCTACCTCATTTCATTTCCGATTTTGCTTTGATTAAATTGAGGTTATTTGTATTTGTTTCTGTCCGTCTGTGTGTTTGTCTTTTGATCTCCCTTGCATCTTTGGGTGGATCCTCAGGCGTAGGCTCAAAGACTGTCCCCTATATTTTATATTATTTGCATAATGTCTTTAGTTTTACAGCAACTTTTTTCCTCCCCACACTTTCGTTTGGTTGCATTTACTACTCTTCGCTGGCTGCTTTGAGGGTGCTATTGCATTCTTTTTTGCACCCATGGTGGTGAGAACACCACAGTATTATGGACTGTGGTGTGTCTCTATTTGACGCCGGGAGCGCAGACACATCCAGCCGTGTCTCCTTGATAAGTCCCGACCCAGCGGGCGAAAGGCCTCGGAGCAGGCAATACAAATATATCTGCCTTCAAATGGGATTGCGATGGTTCCCTTATGCAGCTAGCGAAGAGTTTTCATATCTGTAACAATTTTTTTTTTTTTTTATTTCATGTTCCCAGTTTCTCCATCTTCAAACTCCCTTCTCCCCTCCCCTCAAGTTCAAATCTTTGCCAGGTCATTACTATGAAGACAGTTCTGTTGTTGGCCTGCGCTTGTTTTCCCCCACTATTAGATTGTTCGTCTATGTATTTGTCTGACTTTATTCAAGTTTAAAAGGCTGTGCCAGTCTTGAATAAAAGTTACTCTGTGTTAGGTTTCCTTATGGGAGCAAAACATACCCCACTTGTTTACTGTTTATCTTTTACTGTTCCCTACCTCATTTCATTTCCGATCTTATTTATTTACTAAGTTTGAACCCGACTTTACTCGAGTCTCCACCTACTCCTTCCTGCTCTCCCTCAACCTTCCACTCCCTTCCACCCATTCATCCACCCCATTCGTCTCTGTCTGTCTCTCTTCCATCCCCAAGAAACTGAAGCGGTAGGCCTACTATCACCGACATTCACAGACTCTCGATCCCTATCCGTCTCCCCTCCCTGAATTATCAGGCTCCAACTGCCAACTTTAATAGTTAAACCCAACTTCTGGCACGTTAACTGTTTAGTTATGAAAGTTCAACTCTGTCTCTCTGTAAGTTTTAGTTGCTAGTAATGCTTAGTTAGCCCCTTAGCGGGGCAAGGGCCGGATGGAAAAAAAGCATGTTTGTTTATCTGTTACCATTGGAAAAAAAAAAGATCATAATTATGATCATCCTCTCTCTCTCTCTCTCTCTCTCTCTCTCTCTCCCGTGTTACCTTAATGCTGCGTCTTTCAACAACAGAGATCCAATTCGTATGGATGGGTCTGTTCTGTGCTTCAGGATGCTATTTATTTTCTTGCGAATATAACAGAGGCGTATTTTTCATGACTGGCAGCAGGTCACCATGTAGGCTGTTTCCTTTCTGTTGCTTTTCCGTTTTCTTTAACTCACTCTCTCTCTCTCTCTCTCTCTCTCTCTCTCTCAGGTAGTCGATATTCATTTCATTACAAATTGTAGTCCCTACTCAGTATCAGTGGATGAGAAGAAAAACACACACACACACACACACACACAACACACACACACACACACATCAGCGTTTTTGTGTTGCACTCGTAAACAAATAACTCTCTCTGGGTCAGACAACTAAAACAGTGTGTGTGTGTGTGTGTAATTGGCAGAGTGTGTGCATGTGTTTGTCAGAGAGAGAGAGAGAGAGAGAGAGAGAGAGAGAGAGAGAGAAGTGTGTGTGTGTGTGTGTGTGTGTGTGTG
>CM031619.1:35544216-35549216 GCA_018398815.1 Conus ventricosus | reverse complement strand
TATTCTACGGAAGCGTAGCTTGTGCACGTTCAGCTGTGAGACACCTAACCGTAACCTAATCAAACTGATTCTTGCTCGCAAATGATTAAGTACATTCAAATAGGGAGATAGAATCAATTCACTCTTGAACGTTCGATACAACAAGAAACGATCACTTTGTTCCATGTCATGAGACCATTGCATCTTGTAATCATTAATAACACTATATTTTAATGCTCTCAAAAATGCCTTCTCATCCTCAACCCCTGATTCTCCCAAACCTCTCCATATCCATATTTGTACAAGAAGAAACAAATTGCCGATGCCCATGTATTCTTATTGTTATTATGAAAATGTAGTAGCATTCTATACGACTTGTGAGGCAAACGATGAAATGGCATCTTCAAAATTCTTAACCAGTATCTAACACTTTTAAGGTGCAAGTTTACATATAATGGAAAACGTCCTAACTCACCGTAAATCATCACATTAGGAGTTCTTATGCTGACATTTAGAAATCTTTTTAGTGAGAACAAGTGCACTTTTTCTACTATATCAAGATTTCCTATGATGCCCAAACTTCGGCTCCATAACTAAGCATAGGCTGGATCTGAGCATCAAAAAGTTTAAAGAATATGACTGGAGATTTTTCTCCTAATGACCAAAGCAACTTAAAAATGTTAATGACCCCTTTTTTCGCTCGACTGGCTAAATCGTTCAAACAGTGAGTAAATGACAGCCTAGTCGACATAATGACACCAAGATATTTATACATATTAACAACTGATACTTTATTCCGTCCATAATACCATACCTCATGTTCAGAGACATAGCCGCCATTTCTGAAGATGACAATATTTGACTTATCTAAATTCACGATTAAACCAAGCCTTTTTGTCATCTTGTGCAACACATTAAATTGGGTTTGCAAGCCTGTGATCGAATCAGAAACTAGAATAATATCGTCGGCAAACATAAGAATAAGAATTTCCAAAACATCAGGAATAAGCTGAATTCCATGTCTTCCTCTTTGGATGATTTCTTCCGCCAATTCATTTATGAACAGAGAAAACAGGACAGGACTGCATTTTTCTCCCTGTTTTAAACCAATGGGACACGTGAATGCTTCAGTCAGATCGCCTTCAACTCTAACTTTTGCTTTAACAATGTTATAAATACTAGTTATAGCCTGGTACATTTTCCCTCGAATACCCCTTTTCTTCATGACAGCCCATAACTTCAAGCGAACGACAGAATCAAAAGCTTTTCTAAAATCTATAAATCCAACATATAATTTTTTGTGTAACAATAATTTTTCTGCACCATGGCAAACAACGTAAAAATATGATCAACAGTGCTGTATTTTTTTCTGAAGCCTGCTTGACAATCGTTTATCACATTATTGTGTTCAATCCATTTTGATAATCTTTCATTTAATATATGACTGTATAGCTTACTGCAGACATTTAATAACGAAATACCGCGATAATTATCAGGTAAGCTCCGATCGCCTTTTTTGAAGAGAGGCTGTATAAAGGCTTCAGACCACTGTAACGGATAGGTTCCTGTGGTAAACATTACATTAAATAATGCAACTAAAAAAGGAACAATTATGGTGATAGAATTTTTAAATACTTCGCCTGTGATCCCATCAGGACCTGCTGCCTTGCCATTTTTTAACGAACGCACGGCAGCAAAAACTTCATTCTCTGTTATATCTGACTCAAGAGAATCTGTGTTCACGTGCTGACCGTCATCCTCGGTCCGCTGGCCGTTATCATCCTCTTCATTACTTTCACCAGACCTGTTTACCCTCTATCCCCTTGACCAGTAGATTAGGTGTAGCAAACCAGTAGATTTGGTCTCAAAACAGTAGATTTCCCCTCGCACGTTAAAACCAATAACAAATATAATATGACTGTGGAAAACACATTTCTGCGACAGCTTTAGAATATATATCTCACTTACCCTTTGTTGTGTGTGTGCTCAACATGATGAAGAAACACAGGAAAACGTCACTCTATCATAGAGTTCTGCAGGCAGCACTTTTTATTGTTAATGTTCAGTTACACCACACAGGGAGAGCAACCAGCACTTTTCCACTAACTTCATACAGTTCTGCATGATGCCTACACACAGGGAGAGCAGCCAGCACAGTTTGTCACTAACTTCATACAGCTCTGCATGATGACTACACACAGGGAGAGCAGCCAGCACAGTTTGTCACTAACTTCATACAGCTCTGCATGATGCCTACACACAGGGAGAGCAGCCAGCACAGTTTGTCACTAACTAGATACAGTTCTGCATGGTGACTACACACAGGGAGAGCAAATAGCACTTTTCACTAACTTAAAAATAGTTCTGCATGATGAATATACAGTACATGGCTTGCTGTCTTTTCATTTTAGGTTAGTCTAGTGGTACTTAAGACTTTGCGTGTAAGCACTTCTTAACCTGCGCACGGATTCAGAGGACATGTCCCTGACAGCCTCGACAGGTTCCCTGGGATCTGATTTGACCACCAGTAAACTCTCCAGGGTAACATCTGAAAGGGAGGCCCGCTGGCTAGTCCTGTTCTTCTTGACACATGAGAAGACACGCTCACAGTGAGCGCTGCCATGAGGAATAGTCAAGATACCTCTCATCACAAGAGACAATTCTGACAGAAGCCCTTCATCCAGTTCCCCAATCTTCTTCCATGTGGAATCAATCCCATCAGCATCCCCTTCAGTCACACATTGCCTTATATCAGTACACTGATATGTGATGAACTGTTCAATGACTGTGTCAGCTGTGACACCTCCTATCACTCGACACAGTGTTGCTTCTGCCTTTGTGATGTCATCTTCCAACTTTCCTTTGGCGTCGTCTTTGGTCACGGCAGCCGTAAAAAAGTTCGTAATCTGTGGGCCGGAACTGCGCGCGCAACACTTATGAGACTCACAGTTGACATGCCTTTTTATGTCGTGTTGTCCGCCATGCGAGATACCAGAGCATACTATAATGTAGTATGCTCTGGAGATACTGAAGTGAAGTTTGCACTTGGTGCAGAAGGCGAACTCTGCTCCTTTACTTGATGATATAATGTCCGGGAAGTCTGTCTGGTACTGCAGCTTGAACTTTTGAAAATATTTCTTCTTCTTCTTCTTAACCGCATCAATCACACGGGAATCACAGTCTGAGTCGCCGCCGCTTTCATCAGTTTCATGAGCACGCTTCTTCTCAATCGCCGCCATTTTCACTGCGCAGAAGTGGTAGCGTTCAGCTGCATCAACTTCCCGCCCGCGACGACTATGGCGGACGCGTAACTCATCACCGCACACGCGCGAGAGAACAGGTAACTTGGCCGGGCGCCACCGACAGTGAACTGTATGTTGATAAAATTCTGGATCGGAAATCTGCCGAAGTGGTTTCGGTGAGCAACGGGAGAAAGCGCGTTTCGCGATCGGGAGATTTGAAGTCGAGCGGGAGACCGTATAACAACGTCTGAACTCGGGAGAATCTCCCGGTGAGGTCGGGAGGTAAACATGTCTGTTTCACTGTCCACTGCAATTGAAACGTTGTCAGAATTTGACTGAAATACTTGGGAAAAATGTGTGTACCACTGCTCTTTACTAATGTTATTTACTACAGACTTTTTAGAAATACAAGATCGCAACTTATTCCAGAATCCTGTCGGATTATTAATATTTGCATGTAATGCCTGCAATGTCGACGTACGGTGATTTTTCTTTTTAATCCTCAGGAGCTCTTTATATTCTCTTCGTTTCTCGTTATATGCAGTTCTTAAAACATCGTCATCCCATGTCTGTAATACTGTCTCAAATCACATCTAAGTTCTTTTCTGCATTGACCACATTCTTGGTCGAACCATGGGTCTGATATTCCTTTTCCTACTGTTATCGTTTTCTTCATACATAAACAAGCACTGAGCAACGCTTCGTTAAATATCTGAAGAGCTTCGTTAATGTCAGTATTTATTAAAGAGGATGCTGTCCCTAAACTGTTTTTAAATTCATTGGATGTAATATTCTTCTTAAAATCTTCAAATTTGCTTTGGTCCCAGACAATTTTTTCAATCTTAAAACTGCTCACGTTTACATTTGTTTCCTCATCAACGTTAACCTGTGAGTTAAACACAACTTCAACAGGCATGTGTTTTGATTCAATTTTGGGACGAACATTCAGTGAAACACAAAACTTCAACAAACATCGTGACACAATAGCATAGTCAATAATACTACATCCGCCTGGTGACACATATGTAAAGTGACCAAAATCCTTATCATTCTTGACAGCGCCATTCAAATAAATAGATCAAAACAGCCACAAACATTCAATAAACAGTTACCAAAATCATTTATCACTTTATCTTTTGAAGTACGGCTCACTTCTCGTTCGTCGTCATCTTTCAGTGGCACACCTTCACTAACATCATCATCCCCTTCTTTCCCATTCAACCCCCCAGTGCGTGCATTGAAATCCCCAATCAAGAGAAAAGGCACATTTCCAAATGATTCAAACAAATCCATTATACATTGTTCTATAATCGTAATACCATTAGATAAATCCGTGTTGCGGTAATAGTCAGAAGAGCTAGGAGGTACATATGCACCGACTAGCATCACTGGTGTGTCTGTGCCAAAAACATCTTTGGACAGTTTCAACACAATTATATTATCATATTCAGTCTTCACTTGTTCAACGTACTGTGAAAACTGTTTCTTGACAAGGAGCGCTAAACCTCCCGATAAACCTTGCTGTAATGCCATCGGACAGTTTGATACCTGGTACAATAAAAGTGTCATAGTTCGGAAATAAGTGATCTGGAAAACGGGTGGAAAAAGTTTCTACGAGTAAACAAAAATCAAAGTCTTTTAAATAAGAGCGTATTTCATGGTCAAACACACGGGAAAGACCATCAATATTATAAGTTACGAACTTGATGTTTTTCGTGACATGGGTCCGGCCGTGTCCCTATAAGCTGGCCTGCTTGGCATTTCCACCTGCCACTTCAT
>CM031619.1:35526716-35539216 GCA_018398815.1 Conus ventricosus | reverse complement strand
TTAGAAAGCGCTCAGTGATGGGACAGCATGAGCGCTCTTCCTGACATCCCCATGGTGCTGAGCGGTACATTATGGCTATCGTGCAAAATGCACGCTAATTTAATATTGGCAGGAAAAGGAAACTGAAGCCACCACGCTAATGAAACAGGGCATGAAAGGTCACATATTCCATTTCTTCGTGACGATCAGGAATGACAAGAAGGATGATGAAGGTGATCCTGTCAAGCTCGGTTCTGGTCTGAGACAATGGCTGTTTTCTATGCTCGCTGTCATGCGATATCCAGACGCCAACCAGGCCCGAGAGATACAGATCTAGACCGTTGGCAGTGTTTGTCAGGAAACTCGAGCAATGCGTTCAAGGTCACGTCCATTAGGTGGCTGAACTTCAACTGTTCCCATCACAGCCCATGTCACACAACAATCTACGCCTCGTTGCACACACACACACTTTATGTATTATGTCTTAAAGGCACAATCCATTAAGCGGCTGAGCCTCGACTGCGTGGTTGCAGTCTTACCGTTTGAGTATATATACCACACTCGTGTAACAACTTTTTGTCTTGTTGTGTGCTATCCCTATCCCTCCTTCCCCATTTTCTCCACCCATCCACCCCCACCCTCCCACCCCCGCCCACCTCCCCTCTCACTCCCATGCCTCCATTTTCAGCTGCAGGTTATAAACTCTACCTGCTCACACTTGGTTCGTATGTAGGTCTTCCTCAAGACGAAAGCGGCCTCCTTGATGTTCACGGGGGTCATGAAGTGAGTGAAGAGGGCTAGCACTTTGTTGACGCCCTTCTGGTGTCTGCATGTCAACTCTGTGTCGCTGGACCCTTTCTGGTTTTCCAGCACCTCGAACAGCTTGTCGAAGTAAACGTTGATAGGGTATCTGTCCTGCAGACATCATAGCGAGGAAATGATGATGATGATGATGATGATGACGATAAGAATAATAATAATGATAGAAATTGTGATAATATATACATACACACATATATGAATACATACATACATACATACATACACACATTTTCATTTATAGAGACTGACAGACAGACAGACATACACGTATACAGACATAAACAACACTGGTCAAGCGAAGCCCTGTCCAGGCTGTTCTGGCTGACCTGCACTTTGAGGCCAGGCTCAGCCCCAAGTCGCACCAGGCAGCGGAAGACCGGGCTGTCCAGACCCAGGGCGACGACGCTCTTGGCGAACTGGTGCAGAATGTGTCCCTGAAGCTTGGACAGCCTGAGCGAGTCCGCCGGCACCCTGCAGATCTTGCCCACCTGGGTGTGACAGGGAGGAAAACGATACAACCCTCCACGGGAACACTGTGCAGTCTGAAAGGAAATCTTAAATCCGAAAGAAAGCAAGGAACAGTACACAGTCAAGAACGAACAATTAGCGTAACTCTTGCTCCCACGATAAAATGAATACACGCCCTTACCTCTTAAGAATACTGCTTACGATCGCCTAGCATATGTGACACTATATAGTGCAGAGCACACAGAACAAACGAGGAAACATTCCTGAAAAAAAGGATGTTCCAAGCTTTCCTATATACCCTGTACTGGACAAATCTACACAGCAATAACGAGGTTACCCGTGTTTGCTGGTGTTCGTCCGTGCACCTGTCTGACGATATTTTCAAGATGGAAAAGGCAGTGCCAGTCTTGAAAACATGTTAATCTGTACTTGTTTTTTGCTCCAGTTATTGTTGGACGCCGCTGCCGCCTTTGTTGTTGTTGTTACTGCTGCTGCTGCCGCTGGTGTGCTGCTACTGCTACTTCTACTACTACTGCTACTGATGCAGCCGCTACTGCGACCGGCGTCGCTGCCGCTGCTGCTGCAGCTGCTTGCAATGCTGCTGCTACTAGTGCCGCTACTGCTGCTTCAACCATTATCATTACTACTGCTGCTGCCACTTCTTTTACCACAACACACAATAACTCCAGCATCAAAAAAAACGCCAAGACCGCCATTCGTGTCAGATCGACCACCACGACAACTATCATCATTATGGGACCACACAGTCGAGTTTCATCCACTTAAATAATGGATGCGTTTCTGAGAGTGTTGCTCAAATTTCCTGACCAACACTGCAGGTGCCTGTATCTCTCGGGCCTGGTTGACGCCGGGATATATTATGAAAGGAAGCGTAGAGTACAGCCCTGTCATGTAGTCTCAGACCGAAATGGAAATCCGTAGCATCATCTTAATCATCCTCATTCTCATCGATCAGCATAAAAAAAAGTCTCAAATTCTGTGGCCCTTCATGCCCTGCTCTCATGGTGACCTCAATTTCGATGTCCTCTCCACGTCTGTGGCCTTGGTTTGGTTCCGTCGGGATCACCGGTATCGGCGAGTCCATGGGGGCTGTCGTTGGACGGACGTGGTGGCGCCCTCCGGAGGGAGAGCTCACTCACGCCGGCTCCGCGACTAAGCAATTATTGTCGTCAGTAGGGGGCTTAGTAGGTGGCGTCCTGCGTATGTTAGATCAGAACAGGCGCCACTGAACACCACCGAAGTGACTCGGCAGCAGTGCAGTGTCTCCTCTGGTGGGTTGCCTCTTGACGACTTGACATTGACTGCTCCCTGTGGATTTTCGGTGCCGGGGCTGCGGCGGGGCCGACCGGGCTGTGGCTGTGGACGGGGTGGTCGGAATGAGCGGCGTGGGTGCACTGCCTCTGAGGTGGCGCAGAGGCTGGGACAGCAAAAAAAAAAAAAAAAAAAAAAAAAAAAAAAAAAAACTATCATCATTATAACAAACACTTCAACTCACCGTCTTCATCATCCATGTACGGCTTTCCCCGTCCTTCCTCGTTCGTCAACTAATCCAATCATTTACTCATCTTTGACCGAGCAATCCACCAACCAACTGGCCTCTATCAGTCAAGGAATCTCTGATAGTGAGCTTGTTAACAAGAACGAGTTTGATTTTGGGGGTAAAATTTCCTGTTTGTGTGGAAAGATACTATATATTATACTGATTCTAAAAAGCAGAAGCAAGTTTTATGAGATGCCTTGTGTTCTCTGAAGGATTTGGAAACGAGGGTGAAAATGACTCTGTCCCCAAAATGGGTTTCAAATATGTAAAAAAAAAAATTAAAAAAAAAAAAACCCGTTTCACATCCTTTTTTTTTTCCGCACTGGACATTCAAACCATGATGCATTCCGATGTGTATATTGTAACTGTGTTGTGTTTGTGCTGCAAGTTATTATGTAAGAAGAACACACTAATAAATCCGTTCAAGTGACCTGACCTGCTTTGCTCCATGACAACTGGACTGGTCAATGTCCTTCAGCACTGCACAATGAACTAATGACCAGGTTTTATCATCAAACAGCTTTCATATCCGTCAAAATATGTATCTGAATTGAACTATTTCAAAATAAAAGATGTGTACTTCATGTCTGATGAAGCTCTGCATAGACGTGAGGAGTGTTTAAACGCTTAAATTGATGATATATTAGACAGACGTCCACACGCACATTGGCAACATTTAAAACAAAATGATATAATAAATAAAGAAAAAAGTGAAAAGACGGAATTAAATAAGTACATAAACCTGACTTGGCACACGTACACCGTTTAATCAAAGGTAAACATAAGCAAAGGATTGTACAATAGAATGCAAGATGGAATTGCATCAATTGGATTAACCTCACACACACACACACACACACACACACCACACACACACACACACACACACACACACACACTAACACACTAACACACACACATTCGCATGCATACTTTGCAGGGGTCAGCCCCATATTTGACCAGGACGGTAGCAAATTCCTGCACAATGTAGTGTCTGGCCTCCCTGGAGATATGCGCGGACTCCGTCTCCATGGTTTCCAGAAGACACGCCAGGCCTGAAGGGAAAACTTCCCTCCCTGCCGAGAATTTGACCCCTGGTTCTTTTGAAGCTGCATCTCAAATTCCACCTTGGATACACACGAAGAAAACGATTTTGTTTTAAATAAAAGGGAACGAAGATAGGCTGAAATAAAGAAAGACAAGTGAAAGAGGTGCAGACAGAAAGAAGGAAAGAAAGAATGAATTAATGAATAAATGAACGATTTAAGAAAGAAAGAAAGAAAAAAGACAGAAGAATGGAGATGTGAATTAATGATGACGAAATAGCTGAGGAGATGAGCACAGGGTTAAAACGTGGTAGTAGAGGCGAGTGAACGAGCTGGTGGATTGGTGAAGAAGTGCATAAATAACGGAATAAATGAAGACGGTAAAGAAAATAGAAGGAACAAAAAAAGAAAGGTACAAGTTCCTCTTTTCCGTTTGTTCCGAGAATTTGAAAATATTCTTTCAATTCCAGACTTTTACAAAAGATGTCCGGAAATAATTAATTAAACAGCCTTAGCATAATCGTAATAACGATTCCGACAAGAAATTTTTTTTTAAGCATGCCTTTCTTGCTAGCTTAACTCATCTGTACATCTTCGAATGAGCTCCTTTCTCGAAGTCAAAAACTGCACGTTAGAAGTTCTCAAACGTTACAACAAACCACACATCAGAATTTCTCAAATGTCTCACAGAACACATTTAAAAAATGACGTCACACAGTCCCTGACTTCAAGGAGCTTAATTTATTACCTCATCAAAATTGGGATTGGCACCCTCTTTCAGCAGCAGTTCCAAGCACTCCCGGTAACATTCTTCAAAAGTGTGGTCATGGTAACAGAAGGCGTGTGTCAAAAGGGAGTACATGGGGTAGGTCCGCGGTGGTAGTTTTGTGTTGACGTCATGACCACGACGGATCAACACTCGCGTGACTTCCGGCAGACGACTGCACACCTGTCATAGTATTGGGCTGCAGTCAGTACCACGGATACATGCATTTTTCTTTTTATGTGTGTGCATATTTTTTAAATATCTTTTGCATATGCATTGGTGAATGTATTAAAATAGCCTTTGGATATCTGCATGTCTTTATGCATGCCAGTCGGCCAATGTATGCATACGTGTACAGAATTATGAACGTGTGTGTGTGTGTGTGTGTGTGTGTACGCAAAGTATTTGTCCTGTAATTCACTGAGAACGATGGTGTCCTCAAGACAATGATTTTCAACACTTGCACTATCGTTACTATTGTCATTATTGTTGACTGATACTTGATGATCCTCACACGAGGGGTAATTTTTGACGCTTGAGCTTCATCTCTATTGTTATTACGGTTGATTGCCGGCAAAGACGCTTATTGTTGCTGCTGACGTTCCTCTTCTTACCTGTTTCTCATAAGAGGCGCTGAGGCTGTACAGGACGTGGTAGAAGTTGATGTTTTTGAAGATGTTGGTAAAAACCTGGTAGGAAGGCAGGTTGTTCAGCAGCACGTCCAAGGTCATGGGCTGCACGTTCTGCAGGCTCAGCTTGATTGCAAATTTCATGTCATCGATTTGTCGGTTGTCGGATTTGATGCTATACTGTACGAAAAGAAAAGAAAATGCCACTTATTTTCTAATCGTTCTAGTCGGCTGCTGTAGTTTTTGAATAATATAGAAATCTTTTTTTTTCAGTGATGCACGTGTTACACACTAGAGCGCTGACTTCCTCAGTACAAGATGGGTAAATATGTACAGGTAAGCGCAGTAGCTTGTACGAGTTCGTTGTAGATCCTGTGGTAGGTGTTTAGTTTGCAGACGACAAAATTCACCAAGCGGTATTCAAACGAAGAGGGTCCTTTTGTTTACAAACGTTGAAGTATATCAGAACAACAAACAGCAATCAACTTACATTCAGGTTCAATAAGTCGTACAGGAACTAAATCGTACATGCTGCAGCCAATTTTCTTCTGATGGCAGCTTTTCATCGACTAGACTCAAACTCAGTGAAGACTCGAACACTTCTATGTTCGACAATGCCTAGAACTCTTCAGCTACTCTCATTTCTCTCTCCCCTCTCATTCACACAGCTCTCGTCCTTTTAGATGTTATCTAAAGAATATTCTCGAACATATTCGATCATTCTTTTCCAGAATATTCTGCATATCGGTACGCTCAACCAATGTAATCGCGACAATCTTATGCGAATGTGATTCGATCAACTTCTACAATATTCTCGAACTTTCGGTAATGCACAAGCAACTTATGGAGGCCTGGTGAACATTCTAGCATAATCTCGAATATTCTAGTCGCGTTATCAACTGATCCGAAAACAAAATTGAACAGTTGTGCATATGTTCGCTCCTCAAGCGTTTTAAATAAATCAACAAAGGCACTACACTGACCGAAAATACATAGGCCCCCTAGATCTAAAAGCGATAAGCAAAAAGAGGCTTGCGACTCGTCATTATTGCTATGACGTTTTTCGCGAAAGTTCCTCCTCTAGTGTCTCCCTTTTAAATTGTAACAGCATGCAACATGTTAGTAAGCCTATATTGTTCTTAGTGGGATCCTTTTGTTTTCTTCTGCGTGTACTTTGGCTACAAGAAGTACAAGTATGGCATCCAGCCGTTTTGAGTCAGTTTATGAGTGAAAATAATATTTTTCTCCGCTATGGGTGCGGACTAAAAGAGTTACTTCCCATACAAATTTGACTTATAAGACGTGAAAAATACGAAATGTCAACTTCATTATCATCAAAAAGTTTTAATATTTCATGAAAATAAATCACTCCGTAGACTGTTATTGTCATACGACAGAAACTAGACAGCACTTCTGTTCAACGGAAAATTTGTGACCGTCTGTAAATAATTTGAACAGATCCTGAATCCTCCATCTGATCCGGATGCAGGCACTACAAATCCACACAAGAATGTAACTGGTACATTATTGGTTCATGTTCCATCTCCTCCTAAGATTGGTTAACATCAGCTCTTTTTTCCCGCACAGTTTCTCTCTGAGCCACACCACAAACCCCCGCCGAAATCCATTAGGTCCATCATCGGATAATGTTTGGTTAAAAAATGGATTCGTTTCACGTGGGGTAGTAATCTGGCAAAAACAAACAAACAGGCTAAGAAACAAGTGAACTAACACTAGTCGCGAGTGGAAACGTAACCTGCGTGACGGAGATAGTCAGACTTAAAGCAGCTTAAAGCGAGGTGTTGTATTGCCGTTACGTGCGCCAGGCCTCTGAAGCCCCAGCTGCCTAACTGCCTTTCGGTGTTCAATGCTACTAAATTCTCCTTTTCTGTAGGTTTGAACAGAGTTTGTTTAAAGCCGAGCTTGTTTAAAGTTATTTTGGATGTTATATCAATGATCAGAATACAAACAAAAAATTGACATGGGTTAGGTAACCTATCCTACTTGCATGAATAAATTCCAGCAGTACAAATATAAAACAAGCAAACAGTGACAACACGACAACAAAAAGAAAAGAAAAAAAAAAACTCAAATCATTTGAATACACACACGCACGTATTAATCATCGTCAGTAGCAACAGCGTAAGAAAATGAAAACGTCGGAGAGAGGGGAAAGAGGAGGGATATATATATATGCAGTCATTGCAACACCAAGCTGCTCTGTAAGTTGCTGGAATGGTGCTCGGTACTTATCATTGGAATTTATTAGTTTATATATATATATATATATATATATATATATATATATATAGATCAATGTGATTAAAATACCCAAAACGATTTTTAGACTGCTCAACCCCTTGGGGAGCAACATTTGTTAAAATAAGGTTTTAAAAGGAATGATCTACAAATTTGTTTCGAGCGCGTTGCGCTGTCATCAGGATGGTTTATGGTTTGCCCACCGCCGATGTTATATAGCGTGTGGGCTCCCGTTTGCGGTTGTTTGCACGTGCGGGTTGGCTGCACGTGTTTTTTGGGACTTTCAGGTTTTTGTTTTGGGTGTATTCACTAACAACGATCTCCATTTATGCCTGCAGTTGTTTACTATTTCTGTTTTGGTGTTTAAAGTTGCTAAGTGTGGTTTGCATAGTTATTCACCATTTTTCAGTTAAACAATAACATAGGTTGCACCTTTTTGAAACATTGCTGTATGGTGATGCTCTTTTTATGATTTTCCAGGATATATTGTAGCTTGTTTTTGCGTCTTTAAGTTTCCAGATATATTTGCTCAGTTCTGTTTGGTTTTTATATTTTTCTTTATTAAATGACTGTTTGTGGTTTGCATATCTGGTTTTGAAGTGGTTTTTCAGTGATCCCTATGTATGTTTCTTTTTCATTTTCTGATGTCACAGTAGCCTGGTATACAATGTTGTTGTGGAGACATTTATTGCTTAGTGGGCACTGCTCCTTTCTGGTGCAATTGCAAGATTTCCTTTCTTCACCCTTCTTTGCTGTGTTGATTTTCATTTTGTTGGATGCGTCAATTAGGTTTTTGAGGTTGGGCATACATGAGTACGATAGTTTGACAGTGTTTTTGTTAAATATTTTGGACAGTTTGTGTTCTTTGGAAATGAAGTTGTTAGGATTTTGAAGAATTCTTTCCCTATGTTTGTTTTGAGTTTCCTGTCGTATGGGGGGTTATACCATATGATTTTTCTTTTCCTATTTTTCTTGCTTTTATTTGTGTTGTTGTCTGGGTTGTATTGTAATTTGTAATTGTATCCACTTGTTTGTAGTGCCTCCTGGTATTCTACTGCTGCATTGTTGAACACTCTCTCACTGCATGACAGGTTTGATAGTCTCTTGTTTATGCCATGGGGTATGGTCTTTAATATAGATGGGGGATGGTTATTTTTGGTGTGTACATAAAGATGTGTATCGTTGGGTTTCTTGTATGGTTTTATATGTGATTGTTGAAAATCCAGTGTTATTCTAAGTAGTTCACTACCTTTTTTTTTTGCTTCAATGGTAATCTTTAAGTAGTGGTTTTGGAAGATTTGCATAGTTCTTTTCCTTTGTTTTCGATGGTTCTTGGGTTGTTGGTTAGTGCAGCAAGGCCATCATCTCTGTATAGTCCGACTTGTTTTCCGAGTTTTTCTTGATGTTGGACAGCATGAATATCCGACCAGTTCACATGTTTCTGCACCATCATAATGATCCCCTGGTTACGTCGAATGGGTTTAGTTTCTGTTGGTTTTCCTGATCCAGGTTCATTTTTGCTGTGTATAAAAGTTTTCTTGGTGTGGAGAATTTATTTCCATTTCTGACCCTGTTATGTCTGTGTGGTTACTGGCAAACTTCAGGGCTTTGTGAGTAGTTTTTCCCCATCTTAGATGGGTAAAAGTCTACTTGTCCAAATGTGATGAATACGTATTACTTGTTTATTGAGTTTTTTGAACCATTGATAACTTTTGTAATGTGTTCTTCCAGAGGTTGTATTTAAGTTTGATTTTTTCGTTCTTTATTATTTTTTTCCAGAATTTTCTTGCTTATTTTTTCCTAATTCAGATTTGGATGGTTTATTAGTCTAATGTTGGATTATTATGAAATTGGGCTTGTGGGCTTTGAGTGTTATGAAAGCTCTTTGTTGCTGTCGCTTCTATCCTGTCACTTAGGTCTATGCGCTCTGCAAGTTCTTTTCTTTAGTCGGGTACTGTCATGTATATTTTTGTCAGCTTTTTTGTAGTTTTTCTGAATATTTTTGTCAAGGAGTTGGAGTATTCTTTTGTTTTCCCAATTTTTAGTAGTTTTCTGGTTTTATCAGCCTTCACAAATATTTTTTGTATTTGTTTTTATTTGGATCATATGATGGTGCAGAAACATGTGAACTGGTCGGACTATTCATGCGTCCAACATCAAAAAAACTCGGAAAAAAATCGGACTATACAGAGATGATGGTCTTGCTGCACTAACCAACAACCCAAGAACCATCGAAAAAAAGAAGAAAGAACTATGCAAAAATTCTTCCAAAACCACAACTTAAAGATTACCATTGAAGCAAACAAAAAGGTAGTGAACTACTTAGACATAACACTGGATCTCAACAATCACATATATAAACCATACAAGAAGCCCAACGATACACCTCTTTATGTACACACCAAAAGTAACCATCCACCATCTGTATTAAAGACCATACCCCATGGCATAAACAAGAGACTATCAAACCTGTCATGCAGTGAGAGAGTGTTCAACAATGGCAGCAGTAGAATACCAGGAGGCACTACAGACAAGTGGATACAATTACAAATTACAATACAACCCAGACAACAACACAAATAAAAGCAAGAAAAATAGGAAAAGAAAAATCATATGGTATAACCCCCCATACGACAGGAAACTCAAAACAAACATAGGGAAAGAATTCTTCAAAATCCTAACAACTTCATTTCCAAAAGAACACAAACTGTCCAAAATATTTAACAAAAACACTGTCAAACTATCGTACTCATGTATGCCCAACCTCAAAAACCTAATTGACGCATCCAACAAAATGAAAATCAACACAGCAAAGAAGGGTGAAGAAAGGAAATCTTGCAATTGCACCAGAAAGAAGCAGTGCCCCACTAAACAATAAATGTCTCCACAACAACATTGTATACCAGGCTACTGTGACATCAGAAAATGAAAAAGAAACATACATAGGGATCACTGAAAACCACTTCAAAACCAGATATGCAAACCACAAACAGTCATTTAATAAAGAAAATATAAAAACCAAACAGAACTGAGCAAATATATCTGGAAACTTAAAGACGCAAAAACAAGCTACAATATATCCTGAAAATCATAAAAAGAGCATCACCATACAGCAATGTTTCAAAAAGGTGCAACCTATGTTTAACTGAAAAATGGTTAATACTATGCAAACCACACTTAGCAACTAACTTTAAACACCAAAACAGAAATAGTAAACAACTGCAGGCATAAATGGAAATCGTTGTTAGTGAATACAC
This sequence comes from Conus ventricosus, assembly GCA_018398815.1. NCBI lineage: Eukaryota > Metazoa > Mollusca > Gastropoda > Neogastropoda > Conidae > Conus > Conus ventricosus. The sequence goes on along the minus strand of CM031619.1, from coordinate 35,528,429 downwards.
CCAAAACAAAAACCTGAAAGTCCCAAAAAACCGTGCAGCCAACCCGCACGTGCAAACAACCGCAAACGGGAGCCCACACGCTATATAACATCGGCGGTGGGCAAACCATAAACCATCCTGATGACAGCGCAACGCGCTCGAAACAAATTTGTAGATCATTCCTTTTAAAACCTTATTTTAACAATATATATATATATAATATATATATATATATATATATATATAATATATAATATTATATATATATATATATATATATATATATATATATATATATGCTGATGTGACGACGGGAAAGGGCAGAGATGGGCTATGCAAACAAATCACTTCAGAAACACGCTGTGTGTGTGTGTGTGTGTGTGTGTGTGTGTGTGTGTGTGTGTGTGTGTGTGTGTGTGTGTGTGTGCGCGCGCGCGCGCGCAAAAGTAGCGAAACTGTCGTTAAGACCCACCAGTTCATCACCATCCCATGTATTCTTGAAAATCCAAAATGAAATCAACTTAAAAACATAAGCTACCCTGTATAATTTTCTTTAATCTGGGTAAATTGAGGGGTAGGGTTGGTGCAGACAGACATGCTTACGCCCCCCCCCCCCCCCCTCCCCATGTCCCCATCAAATTTGGGGGAACAGTTCGTTTCCGTCTTCTTCCCCTCGTTTCCACCCCTTGTTCCTATGACACCGAGCAGTGATATCAATCTCCAGAGTCTCTTCCTCCAGATGTTCACAACGTTTCCTTGCATCAGCATTTAAAGGTTCGTGTTCATCGAAGCTTTCAGTTCTTTGTCTCTGTACGTTGTCTTTCATGTACTGACTTTCTGCACTGTCAATGTGTCGCTTGCCTGTCGCAGTCGACGATGATCAACAGCATCAGGTTGAGGAGGATTGGATGGGGGGGGGGGGGGGGGGGGGGGGGGGGGGGGGGGGGGGTCCCATTGTGGCTGACCAGTCCAATGCAGACACGGACGGCTCTGCCCCAAGTGGGCACAAATGGTTTCCAAGCACCGAAAATAATGATGAGATTCCTTGGGCCTCTGCTGTCCTTTACTGCTCACAAGAACAGCACTCTGCTGCCATCAGTTCAACAGGCGGGGCGGTGTAGCTCCACTGCTTCCCAGTGTCTAGGCCAATGTCAAAAACTCTTCAGTGAGGGCATCGCTGTGTCCTTTGAAGCGATTTTTTTCCCACCCACCCTGCGAAAGCTTGCCTTCCGGTCCACGTAGAGCAGGCTTCATAAGCAATACGTGGATCAGGCACTCTTAAGATCTGCCGGCCCATTTGACTTGTGCTCTTCTCCGCAAGATGTGGAGACATTACCAGTACTGATGGTGTAATGACAGAGACGACTGCACAGTTAGCCAGGCTGCTGCCATTGGTTGCTGTAAAGGGATAAAGGATTGCATCAAGATGCGTCTTGACTCTGCAATCCCAAGAGTTGGAAAGGTAGTAGTAACAGATGGGTTGATCTTCACTGGAGCGGTAGGAGCAGCACTGCTATGACGGGTTCATGTGTCGACTATTGCATCAAAACTGTCTCCCTGGATTTGGCACTGTCTGCAGCCTGACGTTGACCAAACTTCTGAGCAACACCGCTGGGACCAGCTGGTTTCCTGATTGTTTCTCTGTGTGTGTGTGTGTGTGTGTGTGTGTGTGTGTGTGTGTGTGTGTGTGTGTGTGTGTGTGTGTGTGTGTTTCTTTCAGCAGCTCATGCAGAG
>CM031619.1:35519216-35521716 GCA_018398815.1 Conus ventricosus | reverse complement strand
AATGAACCCATATCCAATCAACATAACTGTCATCAACACATATTATCAACAAAGCACCCCGATATGACTGACTTCCTCTGAGTTGCAGCTTGCTAGACTACACGGCTTAAATAGTCAGCTCGACATTCTGTCGACCTGGGATGTACTGCACTCGATACCTGTAGGGCTGCAGTGCCATTGCCCAACGCAGAACCCTGCTGTTTTTCAGCTGTGCCTCCTGCAGGAATTTGAGTGGTTGGTGATCTGTCTCTATCACGAACTCCTTCCATACAAGTATTTGTGGAACTTCTGCACGGCCCACACGACAGCTAAACACTCCTTCTCCACCGTTGCGTTACCCTTCTTCACACTTTGTCAACTTCCTGCTAGCATATCTCACAGGAAACTCGACCTCTTCATGCTCCTGCAACAATACTGCACCTATCCCACCACTGATGCATCTGTCCGCAACAAAAATGGTTTGGACATATCTGGCAGCTTCAAGATGGGACGGGAACCTAGTCTTTCCAACACGTCTGCAGTGCTTGCTCTGCAGCGTCTGACCATTCGACCACTGCCGGTTTCCCTGCCTTGACCAAATCATGAGAGGACTCGTGATTGCAGCAAAATTTGGGACAACCTCCCTATAGAACCAATAAAACCTAGCAGACTCCTGACTTCTGTTTTGGTCTTTGGTCTCTCTGAATTCATATCTTCTCCACCTTTCCTCTTTCCGGCTGCTTTGTGCCGCCTCGACAACAAAACCTAGGAACTCTACTGTCTAGCCCTTCATACAGTGACACATCCCTGTATGACTCTTCTGGAAACTTAGGCAACAAAATCTCCCTTCTTCTGCTGAGTCTCTTTCACCTCATCAATGATTGCTGCTGCGCCTATGTGCTGAGTCTCACGCTGATATATTTGCGGAGAAAATTCGCATGGAAAAGTTTTAGTTTCCCATTCACATCAATTCGGTAATCCCGACCGACCTTTTCAGTGATGGTGAATGGTCCTTTCCAATGCATCAGCAGCTTGTTGTGATCCGTGGGAAGCAGTACCAGGGACTTTGATCTCCCGCCTTGAGGGATTGCTTCCTTACCTTCCTGTCATATCGCTTCTTCTGAACGACCCTAGCCTTCTGCAACTTTCCTTTGCAACCTTACATGTCTCATACCTGTGCCCACCTTTGGAACAGGGCGAGATTGGGCCAATCAGATCGACGGCCACTCTCCTGAATGGTGTGTCAATTAAAGGGGGATGTTAAGAGGCGCCTTCCTCTTCACCCCTCTTGTGGCTGACCTTTGACACACATCACATGACATGCAGAACCGCTTTATGTCTGCCATTGCCCCTGGCCAATGAAAAATCATCAAAGACTCGGTCAGCCGTTTTTAAAAACGGTGCCGAGATGACCCGCCATGAGCGACTCGTGACCCACTGACATGACAGTGTCACGATAACCTGCTGGTACCTCTAACTGAGTGGTCACCTTGCCTGTCTTCCCCTTGGTGAACACTCGGTACAACAGCCCGCCTTTCACAAGAAATTCTGTCTCACCTCCTCTAACCTCCTGTTTCTCTCCACCTCTTGCCAACTCCCAAGACTTCACGAGCGAAGGGTCTTGTTCCTGCGCTGCCCTAAACTCATCAGGCGACACATCTATGCCTGACTTCCTTGCCGGAACGACTAACGGTTTAACAACCTTTCCCTCCTTCTTGCTCCGTGTTTGAACTGCTGCCCTGTAGCAGTCAACAACTCAGGATCCCTGGATCCCTTGCCCTGGAATATTTCCAATGATCAAATCATGAAGGGGTTTCTCCATCACCAACGCAGACAACTCGCCTGAGAAGTAAGGGGTACGTACTTCTATCTTAGCAACTGGAAACTCCCTCACAGTGCCATCGATAGAGTACAGGTCTGGATTTGCCCTGTCAAATCCCCTTTCTCGACCAGCGTTGTTCGTACTACCCCGCATGAACAACCAGTGTCTCGTAACACTTTCACCCTCTGCTGGCCAATCACCCTTCTTCCACTGGTAACGAACCACTCAGCCTAGTGCCCTCCATCCCTGACACTGACTGCTGTCCAGTGCTAGCCATAGGCTGCACTCCACCCTCTTCCGATTGGATCCTTTTGGTTCCACTGCAGGGCGTTTCCCTTGACGACCCTTATCCACCTCTTGCAAGGCTGCTGCCTTCTGGAACTCATGCGACAGTCCCTCGCCACATGTCCCTTCTTGTGACAAATGAAACACCTAATGTCCCTTTTGCCCTTCCTTCTGCCCCACCACTGGGTTTGCAGACTTTGCAGAAAACTCCCCTGGTCTCCTTGCACTCTTCTCACCTGTGCCTAGCACCTGTTTCTCCTGCACCTTAGTGCCCAAACGTGCCTCTCTATACACCTCTGCGAACTTCAACAACTCCCCTGCTGTCTCTGGCTGTCTTTCTTTCAAATGTATGGTTAACTCAGGGCCGCAACCTGACAAAATCTGTTCTTCCATAACTAGCTTTTTCAACTCAGC
>CM031619.1:35511716-35514216 GCA_018398815.1 Conus ventricosus | reverse complement strand
TGAAAGCGAAGAATGCCAGTCTTGAAAATATGAATCCTTCAAACGTTGTTTGAGCAGATCTATAAAACAATGAACATTTTCCTACATTCTGCATCTGCCATACATATCCAAAGCCATAAGTGCACAATAGCAGTCTTACACGTGTAACCCAGTTTTTTCTACCAGAGTGATCGTGCATTTGCAACATTTTATAGCATTGTTTTGGATATCTGTTGTCGGACATAGACACAAGCCTGCACCAATATTTCACAAGTCGAAGATATGTATCAATATAGATAGGATATCTACCACACTCCCCATGGGCAATATTGTTTTTGACATCCCTTCCAACCCCTAAAACCATCTTGCAAAATTTAAGATGGACTTTTTCAATAGCATCATATTTTGAAACCCCCATATTTCAGAACCATACAACAGAATTGGCTTTACTTTCGTGTCAAAAATTTTGAATAACGTAGCAACTGGAATTCCTTGAAGTTTAACATGCAGTCTTTTAATTCCTGCCACTGCTCTCAGAGCCTTACCTGACAGATTTTCTGCACACCTGGACCAGTTTAATGTGGCTGAGAATAAAACGCCAAGATAGTTGTATCTAGGTTCAACCTGTATTTGCTAACCATCATACCACCATTTCTCAGTTGATTTAATGAAACCACCATTTTTGAACACAACCACTCTGGTTTTATCCATATTCACAGTCAGACCCCATTTATGGCAGTATTTTTCCAGACACACTATCTTCTTCTGCAAGTCTGCCACAGAATCGGAAACCAAAGCAATATCATCTGCATACATCAACAGAAAAATACCAAGTGAGTCAGCAAAAATGTCAATACCTCTTCCACCACAGTCTAATAAGTCAGCTTGCAAATCGGATAAAAATATAGAGAACAACAATGGACTTAAAACACATCCTTGTCTTACACCTGACATAGAGTCAAAATACTCGGTTATACTGGTCCCTACTTTAACAGTGGCTTTCACATTTCTGTACATAGCCTTCAATGTTTTGTACATTTTTCCGTGAACACCTGTTTTCTGCTATATGAAGTATAACAGTTTTTGTCTGTGTATACTATCGAATGCTTTAGAGAAATCTACAAAGAGCGTGTAAAACCGACCACCATGTTTTGTCAGGTATTTTTGAACCAATGATTGAAGAGAAAAAATGTTGTCTGTGGTACTGTAACCTTTGCGAAAACCTGCTTGAGCTTCAGGAATAGTATCATTTGTATCACAAAAGTCCTTTAGTCTGTTATTAACTACTGTACTGTATAATTTGCTGATTATATTCAACAATGAAATCCCCCTATAATTCTCTGTTTTTATTGAACAACCTTTTTTGTGTAAGGGGAATATGACAGCCTTCGTCCAGCTTGGAGGGTACTCCCCACTTTCCAAAATTCTGTTGAACAATGGATACAGAAATTTAACAATAACATATTCAGCATGAATAAACAAAATCAGAGGACAGACCATCTGGACCAGCTGCTTTTCCATGTTTTAATGCACGAATAGCACTACGAATTTCAACCTCTGAAATGTCCCCATCTCCTTGGGCATTTAAACAATCACTGCAATTTCCAGACACATGATCATTTACAACATCATCAACCTCCGCGCCGAAATCAGAGTCATCCGCTGATTGCTCTACATTGAACGAATTTTTAAAGTAATCATACCACGCACGAGGTGAGATCAAATTCGAACAGTTCGGTTTAGTTGATGTCAATGACTTAACTTTTTGCCAAAAAGCTCTGGAATTAATATCAGAACACGTAGCATTTAGTTCGTTTAAAACGCGCTCATTTTGCACTGCTTTTTTACTTTCACACAAATCTTTAAATTGCTTTTCCTGATTCAGATAACTGATTAAATCTTCCCTTGAATTAGACAGTCTGAATACACCCAGATGTTGATATTTCTTTTCTTTCGCGCGCTCACATTCCTCGTCCCACCAGGGAGGCTGTTCACGGGATACTTGCATTTTCCGCTTTGACTTCATTTGGCAAGCAGCGTTCTGAAGGAATGTAACAAGACAGGTCAACCCCGCCTCAAGTGCTGTCATAAAATTTTGAAATTCTCTTTCTTTGTTACATAAAATGTAATCAGCAAATGACTCTGCATATTGTTCCTTCCAAACAAATCGCAACTCTTCTTCCAGTACAATTTGTTCAGCATTATCCTCAGTCTCCATGCCATCAACATAAGTAAAGGAAGCAACAATAGGAAAATGATCAGATTCACACCTGTTTGCCACGAACATATCAACAACAGTATCAAACATTAATTGTGAACAAACAAAATAATCTACGACACTTTTACCCTGGTTTGCTATGCAAGTAATTTCACCCTCACTATCCCCTTCAGTTCTTCCATTTACAATTAACAGATCATATTCTGTACATAGTTCAATAAGTCTACGACCAAAACTATTGACACCACTGTCTTTAGATTTACGAATAGTTTGTGGCACATTCTGCATTAATATTTCTGCATC
>CM031619.1:35474216-35504216 GCA_018398815.1 Conus ventricosus | reverse complement strand
GGAAAATGTAACTGTCAGATTAGGACTGACACACCGCACGGGGAAAATGTAACCGTCAGTTGTAAGGACAGACACACCACACGGGGAAAATGTAACCGTCAGATTAGGACTGACACACCACACGGGGAAAATGTAACCGTCAGATTAGGACTGACACACCGCACGGGGAAAATGTAACCGTCAGTTGTAAGGACAGACACACCACACGGGGAAAATATAACCGTCAGATTAGGACTGACACACCACACGGGGAAAATGTAACCGTCAGTTGTAAGGACTGACACACCACACGGGGAAAATGTAACCGTCAGTTGTAAGGACTGACACACTGGTACGGGAAAATGTAACCGTCAGATTAGGACTGACACACCGCACGGGGAAAATGTAACCGTCAGTTGTAAGGACAGACACACCACACGGGAAAATGTAACCGCCAGTTGTAAGGACTGGCACACCACACAGGAAAATGTAACCGTCAGTTGTAAGGACTGGCACACCACACAGGAAAATGTAACCGCCAGTTGTAAGGACTGGCGCACCACACAGGAAAATGTAACCGTCAGTTGTAAGGACTGGCACACCACACAGGAAAATGTAACCGCCAGTTGTAAGAACTGACACACCACACAGGAAAATGTAATCGTCAGTTTTAAGGACTGACACACCACACAGGAAAATGTAACCGTCAGTTGTAAGGACTGACACACCACACAGGAAAATGTAACCGCCAGTTTTAAGGACTGACACACCACACGGGAAAATGTAACCATCAGTTTTAAGGACTGACACACCACACAGGAAAATGTAACCGCCAGTTTTAAGGACTGACACACCACACGGGAAAATGTAACCATCAGTTTTAAGGACTGACACACCACATGGGAAAATGTAACCACCAGTTTTCAGGGTTGACACACCACACCACACAAGGAACTGTAGTCATCGGTGTTAAGCACTGGCCATACTACACCACACAAGGAACTGTAGTCATCGGTGTTAAGCACTGGCCATACTACACCACACAAGGAACTGTAGTCATCGGTGTTAAGCACTGGCCATACTACAACACACAAAGGAACCATAGTCATCCATTCTTCAGCACCGACCACGCCACACCAGAAATGAAACAGCTGCCATTAGCATTAAAGTCTGGCCACATCACACCAAACATGAAAATGTAGCCGTACATTTTAAGGCTTAACTAGACCACATAGCGTAAAGTGGAACGATAGTCATTAGGTCTGAGGACTGATTACACCACACAAAGAACTGTAGACTTTATCAACTTTCAAGACTGACCACATCGCAAACGGATCTGTTGTCATTAGTGTTAAGAGTTGGCCCCACAAACCCAACGCAGGCAACTGTAGACTTTTAAGGAGTGACATTCCACACAAGAAATCGTCGGTCATCAGTTTAAAAGACTAGCTACAGCATTCAGGTAACTATAGCCATCGGTTTTAAGGTGGGCATACAGCATGCAGACCAATAGTCATCAGTTTTCAGGCCACACCACACCACACCACACAGGGAACTATAGTCATCAATATTAAGGTCACACCACACCACACCACACCACACAGGGAACTATAGTCATCAATATTAAGGCCACCACACAACCACACCACACACACAGGGAACTATAGTCATCAATATTAAGGCCACACCACACCACACCACACCACACAGGGAACTATACGTATAGTCATCGATATTAAGGCCAGACCACATCTCACCACACCCACAAGGGAACTATAGTCATCAGTTTTAAGGCCACACAACACCACACAGGGAACTATAGTCATCAGTTTTAAGAACTGACCACACCACACAGGGAACTATAGTCATCAGTTTTAAGGACTGACCACACCACACAGTGAACTATAGTCATCAGTTTTAAGGACTGATCACACCACACCACACAGGGAACTATAGTCATCAATATTAAGGCCACACAACACCACACAGGCAACTATAGTCATCAGTTTTAAGAACTGACCACACCACACAGGGAACTATATTCATCAGTTTTAAGGACTGACCACACCACACAGGAAACTATAGTTATCAGTTTTAAGGACTGACCACACCACACAGGGAACTATAATCATCAATTTTAAGGACTGACCACACCACACATGGAACTATAGTTATCAGTTTTAAGGACTGACCACACCACACAGGGAACTATAGTTATCAGTTTTAAGGACTGACCACACCACACACAGGGTATTATAGTCATCAGTTTTAAGGACTGACCAAACCACACACAGAGAACTATAGTCATCAGTTTTAAGGATTGACCACACCACACCACACAGAGAACTATAGTCATCAGTTTTAAGGACTGACCACACCACACCACACAGGCAACTATAGTCATCAGTTTTAAGGACTGACCACACCACACTACACAGGGAACTATAGTCATCAGTTTTAAAGACTGACCACACCACACCACACCACACAGGAAACTACAGTCATCAGTTTTAAGGACTGACCACACCACACCACACAGGGAACTATAGTCTGTTTTAAGGACTGACAACACCACACAGGAAACTATAGTCATCAGTTTTAAGGACTGACCACACCACACAGGGAACTATAGTCATCAGTTTTAAGAACTGACCACACCACACAGGCAACTATAGTCATCAGTTTTAAGAACTGACCACACCACACAGGCAACTATAGTCATCAGTTTTAAGAACTGACCACACCACACAGGGAACTATAGTCATCAGTTTTAAGAACTGACCACACCACACAGGGAACTATAGTCATCAGTTTTAAGAACTAACCACACCACACAGGCAACTATAGTCATCAGTTTTAAGAACTGACCACACCACACAGGGAACTATAGTCATCAGTTTTAAGGACTGACCATACCACATAGGGAACTATAGTCATCAGTTTTAAGGACTGACCAAATCACACCACACAGGGAACTATAGTCATCAATATTAAGGCCACACCACACCACACAGGGAACTATAGTCATCAGTTTTAAAGACTGACCACACCACACCACACAGGGAACTATAATCATCAGTTTTAAAGACTGACCACACCACACCACACCACACAGGGAACTATAGTCATCAGTTTTAAAGACTGACCACACCACACCACACAGGAAACTATAGTCATCAGTTTTAAGGACTGACCACACCACACCACACAGGGAACTATAGTCATCAGTTTTAAGGACTGACTACAAAACACCACACAGAAAATAAAAGTCATCAGTTTCAATCAAGGACTGACCACACCACACCACACCACACAGGCAACACACTCATCAGTTTAAGAACCTACGTCCAGACACCAAACAGAAAGCTGTTGTCAACACACCACACCACACTGTGAACTGCTGTCATCATTTAGAGGAGTGATTACGCTACGCAACACTACACAGGGAACTGTAGTCATTAATTTTAAGGACTGACCACACTGCACCACACCACACCACGCCATGCAGGGAGCTATAGTTACCAGTTATAGAACTGACTGCACCATACCATATCACATCACATCGCACCACACAACATCATACCACATCAAACCACTCTAGGAAGTATGACCGTCAGTTTTAAGGACTGACCACATCACACCTGGAAGTGTGGTCATCAGTTTCAAGAACTGACCACACCAGATCACACAGAATTGTAGCCATCAATGTCAGGGACTGAACAACCCACACTACACAGAGAACTGTAAACATCAGTTTCAAAGACAGGCCACACCAGATCACACAGAATTGTAGCCATCAATGTCAGGGACTGAACAACCCACACTACACAGAGAACTGTAAACATCAGTTTCAAAGACAGGCCACACTACAAAGCAAACTGTAGTCATCACTTTAAAAAAAAAAAAAAAAAAAAAGACCACACCACAATCCACAAGGAACTGTAAGCCATCAGTTTTGAGGGCTGAATAAATCACATCACGCAGGGAATTGTAAATATCAAATCTGAAGACTAACCACACTGCAAAGCGAAATGTAGTCATCAGTTTTCAGAAATGGTCATACCATGGGTCTTTAATTATCGGTTTGAAGGCCTGGCCATGTGGAACCACACAGACAATTGTGAGCATCAGTTTTAAGGAATGACCCACAAAATATGCTTGACTGTAGCCAGAAGCAAATCATAAACGAGCCATAGACACCCTAATGGTTCGTATATAGTGGTCTGCATGTAGGTCAAACAAACTGGATTTTTATTTTGCCTTAGATACAAGTCACACACACACACACACACACACTCTCTCACTCTCTCTCTCTCTCTCTCTCTCTCTCTCTCTCTCTCTCTCTCTCTCTCAAACGACGGGTTCTAACGTGAGGATGGCCCCTCCCCTACAGGCCAGCCACAGACGGCCGTGAATGTCCACTGTGATGGCTGTGGGCTGCACGATGGAGGGGCACCCCCCACACAGATAACGCTGAAAACACATCTTGCCCCCTTGGAAGGACACCACATGGATGGCGTCATTGTGTTTGTCTGTCACCAGCAGGACTGACTGCCCTCCTAATCTGTAGAAACACACATCCGACGGCTGGTAAGGGGAGGTTGGAGGGCAGTACACACTGACCGCCGTCTTCACTGACCGCTGGTACAATCGGACACAGCGCCAGGGGCTGGACTCTTTCGCTTCCTCCACCACAGCGAAGTAGCGTTCTGTGTCGTCCATGTCGAAGGCACGGTGAGGGCCCACCTCGATGGAGAACTCTGCTTTTGCTGTCATCCTGGGTGGCTTTATAGATGCCACTGTGATTCTGCTGATGGTCGCCAGTCCTGCCAAGTTGTTGTCCAGTGCAAAGTGTGCAGCAGTTGGTGACTTGCAGTAAGTTCTAAAACTGCTGGTGTCTGGAGGCTGATGCATGGACAGTCCTTTAGTAACCCGTTTGCAGGACACTCTGCCCACGTCTCTACCGCTACTGGTCAACGTACATTCCCCGATCTCAGTAAACGTTTTGTATGGAGCGTCCTTCTCCAAGCCACACCGATCGTAGGACACAAGCACCAGAGGTCGATCTTTATCAAGATGACAGAGGGAGAAGACCTCCACGTCCAGGTCCTGCGCACACTGAAAGCGTTCCGTCACCTTCACTTCCGGCTTCGTTCCCTTCGTTTCCATCACGCTAACACTGCCCATGTAGTCACGTGTCGTCTGTATCATGACGTCAGCGTTGACGTTGACGTGAAGAACGGGTCTGCGAACTGGTCTCTCCTCACGTGACGTCAGAGTGTCGATGGCTGCCTGGCTGCCACGCCCATTCCTCATCTCCTTGGCGACGGTGATGACGTCACTGGCTGTAGCCGAGGTGATGGCGTCGTTGACTTGTTGGAGCAGAGAAGACAGCTGTACCTCGTTTCCTTCCTGTTGTTCAATGGTGCGGACCACGTCCTGGTCCAGACCTGCGAACACAGACTGCAAAGAGAGCAGCTCCTCGTCCATTTTAGACTGCACGGCGGCCACCACAGTCTGGTATCGGTCTCGGATGTTTCTTTCCACTGTAGCTCTCTGTTGGTCCAGAGCCTGTCTCTCTTCCTTCAGGGACGTCACACGTTCTGTGACGTCACTCACAGCCCGCTGCAAACGTTGCTGGTCGGTCTGCAGGTCTTTCTTCTTGTCGGAGGCTACCGGCGTCAGGTCGTCCGCTTTATGTTGGTCATGTCTGGTGAGTCTGCAGTCCCTGCAGATGGCCTGGTCACACGTCACGCAGTAGAACCTCAGCTGTTCCTCAGGGTGAACCGGGCACATGTCCTGGGCGGCAGGCTTCTGCTGGGCAGGCTGACAGGGGAGATAAAAGTTGGTTTGGAGCGAGGCTACTCCCCCTGGGGGCAGAGAGGTCTGAGCTCTACACGAGGGGCAGGGGAAGGCTCCCCCTGGGTGTTGGTCGGCGATATCCTGGATGCAGTGACTGCAGAACGTGTGGTGACAGGGCAGGAACTTGGGCCGTTGGAAAGTCTCCAAACACACAGGGCAGGTGTTGGGGTCCTCCTCACCGCCTCCTGTCGCCATGGCGAATGAGGACTGTCTGTAACACACACACACACACACACACACACACACACACACACACATACATATATGTATATATATATATCATCCCGCACATTGGTCACGGTGTTATGAAAAAATATATCTACCTCATATGCACATATATTTACCTCATATGCACATATATTTGGTCACAAAATATGTGTGTGTGTGTGTGTGTGTGTGTGTGTGTGTGTGTGTGTGTGTGTGTGTGTGTGTGTGTGTGTGTGTTCACTACATCTGCACATGAAGTATACATTTTGCTATTCTATCCGTGGTCGCCTATAGTATGCACTTTTTGTCACTTTACCTGCCTCCAAATAAAGTATAAAGAATATAATCACTATACCTGCGTGCACATGAACTACATACATTTCGTCTCCATATATGTGTGCCCCTGAAATAAACATATTTCGTCTCTATATGTGTGTGCTCATAAAATATGTCCATTTATCTCTATCTCTGTGAACACGTGAAGTATATACATTTCGTATCTATACCTGTGTGCACCTGAACATTACATTTTATCTCTAAACCTGAGTGGATGCAAAGTATGTACATTTCGACTAAATACCTGTTATGTACATGCAGCAAAAAAAAAAAAAATTCCTATATGAGTGTACATATAAAATAAATACATTTTGTCTTTACATCTGTGTGCACATGAAGCATAAAACTTTACCTCAAAACTCTTCGCACCTGAGTTAGATACATTCAGTTAAAACATATGTGTGCATCTGAAGCGCGTGTGTGCTTCGCCACTACACCTGTGTACACCTGAGATGTAAACATTTCGTTACCAAATTAATTTGCGGGCAAGTGGAGTGTATGCATCTCACACCCATATGGAAGGCCAGAAAAAGAAAATAAACCACTCGCACATGTGAATCATTGACACTGCTGAACAAAAGCCGACCAGCTCAGATCAGTCAGTGGTACAGGCTTTGTGTGTACAGTCAAGCAGACAGACATAAACTATTAATTTACATCGGCATGCACGAAGCTATCAAAGGCGAAGAGAGCATGCCATGAAATTAGCCCCGATCAGCCCTGGTCAGAGTGGTATATATAGTCAGTCGTCCTCCCACCTTTCAACGCGAGGTCAACGTCCTTATGCAAGAACTCACCAGGCGTGACGACGACCTAAATAAGTCCCTCTACTCGCAGTGTGTCACGACACTTCGCCTCCCACTTGAAAACCTGCACCGGGGGGTGGGGTGGGGAGGTTGGGGTGGGGGTGGGGGTGGGGGGCCCTTGTTAATGCATTCATTGAAACCATTCCAAGACTGAGCTCCTGCGAGAGGCGGAATCGGCCAGACAGTTCAGCAGGGAATGTTCTGGGACGTGGTCCTCGCCTGAGCAAGAGGATAATTCCTCCGTGATAGATGAACACAAGAGTTAGGAACGATTATTCGTATTCTTTGCTTTATTTCAACCGTTTGATTCGCTTTGCACAGTCCTCTGTTTCGGATCTGATTTCAGCCTTTATCTCACTTCTGTGGTCAAAATGGGCTGTACACACATTGACTCATAAGATAACGAGGGAGCGTACGAACTTCCACGGGCACATGAGTGAATGTGGGCATTATTTTGTGCGCACACGCGCATACGTGTGTGTGAGTGTGTGTGACTTGTCTGTCTGTCTTTCTGCGTGCGCGCGCCCGCGCATGTGTGTGTGTGTGTGTGTGTGTGTGTGTGTGTGTGTGGTGTGTGTGGTGTGTGTGTGTGTGTGTGTGAGAGAGCATGGTGTCGTGCATGTATGTGTGCATGCATGCGTGATACGTGTGTGCGTATGTATTATATATATATATATATAGACAATGGTAGTGAATCCCAGCAGAGATTTTAAAAAAATGCTCAACCGAACTGGGAGCAACATTTTTTTAAAAAGTAAGGTTTAAAACTATCTACATTGTATAAATGTGTGTCCTAGCATGAGTGCCTTGTGTTAAATATCTTAAGCTTTTCTTCTATAAAACGTTAATACTGAAAGAAAAAAACGTGTCTGTGACATGTATATGTATCTTTGGCCACGGTATTAGAAAAAGATACAATTGTGACAGGAAAAAAAAATACAGTCGCTGTAACATGTATACTGACTTCCATAAAAAACGCGAAAATTTGAAAGGCTATTTTTCGGGTGGAAAAGGGGTGAATATACAATATTGAACCATTGTGGCAAGTTGTTTGGGTCCAAGACTCACGTGCAGTGAAAAACTTGTGTGAGCAACACATCATTCCGGCATTGGAGGGTCAACAAAAATGTCAAACTGGTTGCTGCATGTGAGGCACGTGCACACCATGCAGAGCAAAGTTAACCAGCGACAAGTACGCAGGCATGCAGCCTTTATAAAGCCGCGCTACAAGGTTCAGGTAACGACTTGCCGTCTGAGCGCTACAGAGATGCCAAGACTACGAGCAGAGGAACGCAATCGTGCCCTGGGCCATCTGGAGGCTGGTGTGGATGCCAGGCAGGTCGCCAACATCTTTAAACGTCCACATCTCAACCATCTATCGTCTGCAGCACCGCATGCGAGTCACTGGTACCACTGATGATCGTCCCCGGCCAGGCCGTCCCTTGGGTCACCACACAAAGAGAGGATCGCCATCTTGTTCGAACCCACTAGCAGGACAGGCGGCAAACAGCCGCTAAAACTGCTCGACAGGTGCCTGGGAATCTCCAGCAACGAATCAGCCTCAACACTATGCGGCGGGCATCTTCAGGAGAAAGGGCTGGCGTGTAGGCGTCCTCACAGAGGTCCGGTACTGACACCAAGACACTGGCAGGACAGGCTGCAGTGGGCACAAGCCCGATTCAACTGGCGCAGGCAGCAGTGGGGACGCATACTGTTCTCAGATGAGAGCCGTTTTTGTATTGACATGGCTGACGGTCGTTTTCAGAATATGGCGTCGACTGGTGAACGCTATGTGACTCCTGTGTGGTAGAGCGGAACCCCTGGGGAGGCCCGAAAAGTTATGATATTGGGTGCAATTGGCATTAACCACGCCATTGGACCAGTCATCTTTCAGATCATTGGTCCTGGTTGCGGACAGGGTGTCAATGCACAGCGCTACATCAACTAGGTGAGTAGTAGGGTAAGGGACGCTTCATGCCCTTTTTGGGGACCTCGGCAGGGACCTCCCCCGGTGTTGCGCAACGCGACAGGTGGCGGCGCGGCAGGTGACGGCAGGTGACGTCGGGGTCACGTGGTTTTGTTTTTGTTTTTGTGTTCTTGTCACGATGAGTCACGTCGTTAAAAAAAAAAAGTTTTTCTTGTTGGCTGACGTAATGGGGTTTAAAAATAGATGGGGGTTGTGTCGTGTTGCTACGCGCGCGTGCGGATCGATGTGACGCCGTGTTTGTTTTTGTTTTGTGTTTTAAATAAATGTTTTCTCGTTGCTGCGTTGGTTGTCCGCTGACGTAGGCGTGTTAGACAGAGGACGGCGGTGATGATGGGTTAGGATGATTTCTGATGATGACAGGGAATCCGTTTGACAGGAATAAAAAAGATGTCAATGGGTCGCTAACAGAAGAAGCTATGGATCCAAGGTGGGAAACATCCCCTTTACCTGTGTGATTGCTGGTCCAAACAGGAAGTGGAAAAACTGTTTGGGTCAACAAGTTTATAAATCACATCCATGAAAGTAATGACACCACCTCCCGATGAGATTGTGTGGTGTTACGGAGAGTGGCAGTCTGGATATCATCTTTTGAAAGGAGTCACTTTTATTGAAGGACTACCAAAGTAGAAGAATGGGATTGTTCAGAAACGACGTTTGGTGGTGATGGATGACTTGATGAGCGAAACGGATGACAGGGTGACAAAATTATTTACGAAAGGTAGTCATCATCGCAACATGAGTGTCATGTACATCGTGCAGAATCTGTTTGGGAAAAACAAAGAACAACGGACCATCAGCTTGAACAGTCATTATCTGGTGGTATTCAAGAAACCAAGAGACACCTCACAGATCACCCATTAAGCTAAACAGATGTATCCCGGAAGATTGAAGTACGTTTCAGGAAGCTTTAAAAGAGGCGACATCCAAACCCCACGATATTGTTGTTTGACCTTCGTCAGGATACACCCGATCATCTCCGTCCGAGAACACATATTATACCCCCGACCCACCAAGTTCGTGTATGTGCAGAAGAAAATTATTTTCGTCTTCCCAATATGCCATGTTTTACCTTGAAACGATATTTTTCTTTTGGCGGATAAAGGAGAAAGGATGTGTTGAGATTGTATAACACACTGTGAAGTCTTTGATACAGTGTACGCTGGAGTAACCCCCTCCGTTTCGTGGTGGTAGTCCTTCTGTGAGACTGTGGTGTTCTTTAAAGCGATCCGCACCATCTACAACACGCGGTTTTTATTTGCGACCGAACATTTGACTCTTCACCACCATGTCCGGCGCGTATGAGAAGGAATCTACCCATGTAGCAGTTGTTGTGTGGTGCCAAGAAGCCTGCTGTAATAAGGCGGCCCTGAAATGGGCCTCGCCAGATTTGGGACAAACTGCCCATGAGTGGAATGTTCCCCTCAACATTTTAAAAGGCCACGTGAGGACTGGACTCCTGCCCAGAAGAAACAGTTGTGCAGATACAAGCAGAGCTTTACGCTCCTGGCGAAGAAAGGAACATCCAGCAAGGAGAAAGAAGCAGATCTGCATGAAGGGGGGATTTTCTCCGTTGCCCTCATCAACCTGTCTGGGGATTGCTCGAGGTTACTGGGGGGATTGTAACACATCATGGAGCATACGAAGAAAATTGATTTTAGTGGATCCTCGTGTGCTTAGACTCTGTTCGCGGGACCTCCAGTTCCTGATGCCACATCTGACAGTCTTAGGGACATGGCTCAGCAGATGCGTGAATATATTAGAGAACAATGATACAAGCGCCGAAGACAAGGCTAATAAGTATCATCAGACCCTTTGGAAATATTTAAACGTTTTGATCAGTTAAGGAAAAACCACTGGAGTAAGTGGCTGTTCAAACATCCCGCCAACCCAACCCGAATCAGAAAACAGAGACTAGTTGATGACCGTCAACTCCACGAGGACGAGCGTGAGAAGGATGTTTGGAGAGTGTACCCAAAACGAGAAAAAGCAAAGCGGAGCGACTTTTTAAAACCGCGTTCAGATCACCCAGATCTGAAAATGGAACCAGCAGGGGAAATCATGTGGTCGAGGACAAGCTGATTAAAAACTCGAACCTCGTTGATTTGGTCAATGATGTGCTGAGAAAACGACGCCACATCCAACCTATTGGGTGGAAATCCTTTGCCGCTGCACTCAGAGATGCCAACGTCCCCCAAGATTTAGTTGAAACCCCGACCGTTTGAAGTTAAATGACAACACAAATACCCGCACCTGTCCTATTCTTCACAGTCTACGGAAGGACCTGTCCCGCGCAGGTTCCTCTTCCTTCCCCTCAAACCCGTGATTTCTTCTACACAAAGGAAGCAATCCCTGCCAACACCCCCACCATCACTGAGAAACGTCGCTTATATCATCTATCAGGAAACCACGAGGGTACAGAAGACTCAGACCCGTTGGAAGGGGAGACACCCTTTTTCTAGGAAAAAAAAGACACACAGACGAACCGGAAACACAGAGATTACGCAAGAACGGCGCCTTTGATGGTCTTGGGAGGTCCTACTGACTACACCCGCAATGGCTTCCAGCGGAAAAATAAGAAAAAACATCATCGAAAACAGAACAGAATGTTTGGCGCGGCTTACTACACACCACAACGCCCTGGCTCTTTTGGTGGTGTTCACGCTTATGAAACGTAATAACGAAGGGCAAAAGAGTCTGTGCTCAAAGAATGGTTGAGTCACGAAGATGCTTATACCTCTTCATAAACCTGTGCGACACAAGTTTGAGAGGAGGCGTGTTGTTTGTAGGAGGAATGGACCATCAATGGCAAGCTGATCTGATTGACTTCCAACCCTTAAGAAAAACAATGAGGTTTTAGCTATCTTCTGACAGTCACGATGTCCTTGGTCTAAATACGCTTGGGTTCGTTCCTTTGAAAAACAAGACAGGCCCTGTATTGAGAGGCCTTTGAACGCATCCTTGAAGAGTGGTCAACCCCCTCAACTCCAAACAGACAAGGCAGAGTATCTGAACAAAACATATCAAACGTTTTGGAAGGGAAAAAGAATACACTTTATTTGTGACAGAAAACGAGGATGCGAAGCCTCTGTGGGTAGAGAGACTGAATCGCACTTCTATGAAAGAGAAGCTCTGGCGCTACTTACCAGAAAAAAATACTTTGAGATTTGTGGAAGTTTTACCACAGTTGGTAAGGCATACAACCCCCCACCATTCGTTTCAACCGCAGCATTCCACAGGGCTCCCGCATAAGTGACAACACAACAACCAAGAAAATGACTGGCAGACTCTGTACAACACGACCATCCTACGTCCTCCCTCTCCCTCACCTAAACTGAAACTAGGAGATCGTGTACTCATCAGTAAAACGAGAAGACATTTAAAAAAAGGTTATTTGCATTCCTTGGTCAGAAGAACTTTTCACAGTCAGTCGAATAAAAAAGACCATCCCCGTGACTTACATCCTCAAAGACGACCATGGAGAAGAGCTTCAAGGAACGTTTTTATGAACCAGAGATACAGAAAGTGGGGGAGAACAGATTTATCGTATTGAAGCGATCTTGAAGCAACGCAAAAAAGCTCATGGACATCGTGAATATTTAATCAAATGGTATGGCTACAGACTCTTCATTCAATTCATGGAATTCCACAGACAGCACTGGACCCCTACGCAAACTGACGCATGCCTGATCAAGAAAACCAATAGAGCAGCTCAGACTCATGATGATTAAAATCCGTCCACTCTACGGCAGGACCATAACATCCAGCGTTGTGGCGTGTAATTTGACTACGAGTTCCCCGCGGTGGAATTGTTTCGTTGTCATAAGCTCCTGGTTTATGTGGTGGTTGGTTGTGTCTCTAATTTAATCTGAGTCGCGGTCAAGGAGTGGATCAATT
Source organism: Conus ventricosus (assembly GCA_018398815.1). Classification (NCBI taxonomy): domain Eukaryota; kingdom Metazoa; phylum Mollusca; class Gastropoda; order Neogastropoda; family Conidae; genus Conus; species Conus ventricosus. Next base: position 35,491,145 of record CM031619.1, on the reverse strand, counting down.
TGTGGTGGGCCTCTTCTTGGGAGTTGTCTCGGTACATCCTTCAAATCTACCATCGGTCCACGGCCACGTACCCACTGAAACCAGGTATGTTCTACTTGACGTTACCCCAGCAACAGCTCCACGTCCGTACTACCCCCCGATAACAACCGCCAGTCACTTTTTCACCAAACTGCCCAACCGTGTGACTTGAACGGAGTTACGAAGTAGGTCTGTCTGAAATTCGTTCAGGCAACACGTACTTTAACATTGAAGAACAAGAAATTGATTCTTTTTCGCCCGTGAGAGTCAGATCAACAGGGGAAAGAACTACCTGCAGGATTGTATGAATCAGCAGAATTTTTTGGACGCATGCTTTAACCAAAAGTTTATCGACGTTCTGTGAAGAAAGAAAAGAAGACAACATCAAACTGCTTATAATCGTGCTACCCAAAAAGGACAGTTAGACGTATGAGGCCCTGATAGCGTTCTCACCAGATCAGCCCCTCAATAAGAGATATCTTGGGTCTGGAGAGGAGACATTATGTTGGTAAAGGTGTCTATGAAGTAAAAAACCAAGTAACATCTCCACCTAGGTAGAGGGAGTCTATGTCTACTGCGACTTGGTTCAACCACGTCCTGTTGGTGATGTGATGGTCCCCTTGCTCCTAATTGTCCGACTGGGAATCAGAGCACTGAAGTCGTACATTCATATTTTTGAAAAACCCTACTATATTCTCTGAGTAGGTTTCAGTTCACACAGTGGAAATCCTTTTAAAACCAAAGAACAACGGGCAAACCTCTGTCATTTGACAAAGGGAAAACCATCGAGACGCTTCACTTTCGGCGCAGACACCTGACGGCCTTTAAGAGATGGTGCGACACGTTTCCCTTGAACACCGATGGAAAAGCATATGAGACTATTACTGCGCCAAGCTGGTCCACTGGGCTTCCCTGTGTTTATAGGGGGAAGAAATTACCGAGGAGAGGACTTGGAACCTTCTAGGAGGACGTCGGGCGTACTCTCATTCCCATTGTTAAAAAGGGTGAAAGGTTTTAACTGAAGGAAAGGGACTCGAACTGGCATGCAGCTCGCGCAAGATTGTGCTGTCTGGTCAAAAATGTGAAGTCCGCTCTCCAGCACCGGGGTAAGCAGGCTGGCAAAACGATTGTTGCAGCAAGCCGTGAGCAGAGTCACCGGCCCTGCGACACCACGTGGGAACCCCTAGGAAAGCGTATAAAAATTAGCCGTCCGCAACCATCGTGTTCACTCCAGACGCAACAAGGGAAGAAAAAGAAGACACCAGATTCCTCGAGACATTTTTGGATAGACACCAATGTCGTTGCTACACCAGCATTTCGCGTGAAAAGTGTAAATACTGACTTGACTTGTTTTCTGTATGGTGTCACTCCATCAGCGTTAGAAGAAGGTGCATTTGTGAACATCATCCACTAGCAACCTAGGCTCACGGGGCAACCCATTGAATTCCACATCAGCGGTGCCCCGCCTCAGACTACGTGTATCTGAGCAAATACCAATTCCACATCCGCGCTAAAGTGACAAAGCCGATGGCACAGCCCTTGACACCGGCACTGACGTTGCCCCAGTCAACACTGGCTCATAGTCTGTTTTCTCAGGTTGGATGTCTCCCTGAACGACACCTGATTTCATCCAGCACCAACACTTACCCCTATCGAGCGTACATCGATCAACATGAACTACGGCAAGGATGCGAAAGACAGTCTTTAGAACAAGATATCTGTATTTCTCTGACATCACTACCCCTGCCGTCTTGAGGACAACCCAGGGGATAACAAGTCGGCCTGAAGATTCGACGTGACTGACAGCTGAATGGAGAAGTGGATATGTTTGTGAACGCCTTCAACCCAGATATGATGCTCCAGGAACGCTAACCTGATCAACGAGTGGACGTCAAACTCAGAACCTCAATCCCCATCCAAAAACGCCTTCAACTCATTGCACATGATGTGGTGGCGGGTGCGCCCTATAACAGGTCATCACTCACGCTTCCCGTTTTTGTTCGAAAGTGAACTGAAGTCAGCCGTTTCCTTGCTCCGAAAAGGCGCTGAAAGGGTACGTGCAAGTACCCTCTAAAGATAATCGTTCAGAAAGACCTTCGCTATCCCACAAGGCAACTTCAGCGCCATCACCCAAGACAACCTCTTTCCTCAGCAGACCCCAAACACAGATCGTCGTCGCTCTTGTACACAAGCGCGGCCGTTTCATGGGCGGTACCACAGAAATCGTTTTATTGTCCACTTTCAAACGCCAACTTAAATTTCCTGTGTCTGTACATGGACGGGCGCCAATCCTGCCAAGGCCCTGACCCCGGATTTTTGAACAGCGGCAGTTTGTAGGGCCTACCACAGTCTGATGCTGGGCACGGGGGTGTGAACAGAGACCTTGAAACACCATCAAGTATCAAATTAATGATCGAGGATACACCCTGTATGCGTTTTGATCTGACTCCGAAGTTTGCTGGATGGAGACAGCAGTTGAACTGGTCAGGAGTGCGCAACTTCGTCTGGAAATGAAGATCTCTCAAAGCACTGGCTGAACGTGACCATGTGATTGTGTGTAAGCAGAGTTGGACAGTATGATCGAATTCGATCGCGCTCGCCAAGTGCTGACAGACTTTTCAACATGAATAGTGTGGACATTGTCGATGTGTTGACTAAAGACATTCACGCCCGACGTGTCCCCTTTGGGAATATATGCAAGGAAACAATCTCCTCTCTCTTTTACCACCCAACGACCCTCGCCATTGGTGATTAACACCGACCACAGCTCTGGACCCGGAGAACATTGGTTCAGTGTTTGGTTGATGGTCGTGGTAAAGCAGAAAATTTTTGACAGTTTTGGCTACCCCCCATCGTGTTATCCAGACATTGAAAAGTTATGTTGAAACACATTTTCAGTTATTCGATTTAACCAATACTAATTCAAGATCTTACCAGCCCAGCCTGTGGTACTATGTGCTGTATTTCATTTTAAGAAATAGTCGGGTCACAGTCTTCCCCAGTGTTGTCGGATGTTCCACCCCATACACTGAGGACCAATGAACAAAAAGTGGAGATCATTAATTCATTCTGTTCACAGAAAAAAGTCCTTTTAAAAGGCGTTGTAACGTAGGGAGTGTGTTCACATACAACACACGTTTTCACTGCAGACTCACAATGGGAGAGACGGTTCAGAGGAAGTTAAAGTTGGGATTGAAAAAATAAAGCTCAGATGCGCTTGACTCTTATCCATCTGTTTTGTCACAGAGTTGTTACTCAATTTATCGCACCAAGTTTGAGCAAACTGTACAGAGTGCGGAAGGAGAATGAGTCACATGCTTCTTTCAAACTCTTGAGACCGCTTGTGGTCGAGGCTCGACCAGAGATCGTCTTTCTTCCCATGGTCTCATCTTCAGTTTATTCGTATGAAGTACCAGAAGGTTTTAAACGGCTGAGTTTGGAATGGCCGAAGCCTTGGCATGATACAAAATCCCTAAGTTTCTAAACAAAAGTCGTCCGTCTTATCGCTCATCAAATTTAAATGCAAACACAACCAAAATCTTGAACAGTTGATTGGCTAACTTTCGTTTTTCCTGATTGGTTTGTTTGAATATCCGGTTTTGAGGTGTCTGAGCGGGATTAAACAGTCTGTGTAAACGCATACACACACTAACTATATAAGAGAGGTCTCAACCATGTCGTTTATTAATTACCTTCTCTACGCGCTCGCGCTGACAACAACGTCTTCACCTACCAGTACCATGAAAACAAGGAGCCAGAGCCTACACTCTACCCTCTGGGACGCAACATTTTTGCTACCGTCAAAACGATGCAAAGGGTTGTCAGAATATATATGTGCCCATTACAATAGACCAACCAACACCAAGGGTGTCGCCTGGTCAGGGCGCAGCGAGAGACTGGTCACTGGGATTGCAAGAGTTTGAAAGACCTGGTCAAACTAAGAATAACTGTGGCGGACGTTCAAATACCAAACAACAGTTCTGCTGTGGACAATTCAAACGCAACTACCCGAAAACTACCCCCAAGAGCAGCAGCAGCAGTACCACCTGTACTCCCATCCCGCCCTTCCGACTCTGAAGGACTCCTGCTGGATATCTCCAGGCAGAGTGAACAACCTGATGACTTCCCACCAACCCCCACCCAGTTTGAGCAGCGCCCTGACAACGCGGTGGTCTGGACATTCTGAAGACAGCCGCAGTCCAAGCTGGTGTTGTGGGACCCACAACACAAGGAAAGGGGACGAAGAAGACCAACAGTCCCCCTTGGTGCCCGTCTCCCCCTGACGTCGGAAACGCTGATGGTGAGATTGAGGAATCACACACCCCTGTGCGAGTCCTGCTCCGCTGTGACAGAGCCACACAGTCACAGAACAGAACCCTACCACTTTCCCAGTGCCACTACACAGCCCCACGAGGATCCCTAATCCTGGCCCTTGAAGAAAGACTGATGGAGCGTGGCGCTAATGGTGAATATAGTGTGCGATTGTTTCGACTGTACATACAGACTTTGTATAACATTTATCTTGTGTTGTGAAAACAATATGTTCTGTGTACTTTGTTGTCGTTGGTTAAAGTTTTTTTAAATGAATGTATTTTTTTTATGGATGTTGCCTCCCTCAACTGGTATGATCCAAAAAGAAAATAAAGGGCACAGCCCAAATGGCATATCAGTCAGAGAGCTTCGTTTCATTTTTCATGTCCTCCTGTCTGTTATACGCTTGGCTCCCTGTCGTCAACGGATCACTGGACGCAGTTCTTTGTGAAAAGCAACACGCTGACCCACCTGGCAAGCATTGTGTGTGTGTGTGATGCTCTCTCTCTCCTCTCTCCTCTCTCTCTCTCTCTGTCATTGTGTTTGGTTCTCAGGACACACAGCTGTAAAAGTTCGACCGGCGTCGGCTTCGTCCACCGGTGAAAACTCGGACGCTGCCGTGATCATCTTTTGTTTAACAGGCGGGACAAGGACATTGCCCTCTTTGTGTTGTGAATCACGTCGTGGTGTGTCGTGGTCGAGTGTGTGTGTTGCCTCTGAGCGAGGCTCGACTTCGTCGGACAACCGAGTGGGCAGAGACTGTCAAGTGTGGGTTTCCGAGTCTTTGTGTGGGTGAGCGTCGCCATTTGGTATACCCGCCGAACAAGGAGAGACTGACCATGTGTCTCCGCGTCTTTGTGTGTGCGTTGATCGTGGCCGTTTGGGAATATTCACAATACTTCGAAAATGGCGCTCATTGGTGTGCTGGTCCCTACTGTGGAGTCTGTTCTCTATACTTGTGTAGCAGATTGCTGGCGCTTTTGTTTCTTTGTGTGTGTGTGTGTGTGTGTGTGTGCGAGGGTCCCCGCCACGGAGTCCTGTCTCTTTTGTCTGCTCCGGATGGTGTGAAGAAAAGAGATCAAAGGTAAGTCCCAACGCCATCGGGAGTGTGTGTGTGTGTGGTGAGTTGTGTGTGTGTGTTGATTTATTATTAATTCTGTCTCGCGCACCTGAAACACAAAGAGGAAAAAAAAAAAATAAACCTCACCTCATAGGCATTAATTAGGCCACTGGCTGCTAACCTTTTGGGTAGTACTGTGACTGAACCGGCATCTGAAAACAAAACAAAAAGTAAAATGAAAACAGACAGCCGTGAGTCCGTGTTTAATTTTCCCCGTCCGCTGACCCTTAAAACTATGAGGTGAAGAAAACGAAGAACAAAGTATTCAAAAAACGTTAACTTTAATCACCTCATAGTTTAAGAATCACCCAGGAAACACCACGAGGAGGTGGGGGAATGTTTCCCAAAAATTTGTTTAGACTGAACACCACAGCGTTATATCACTTGAAAAAATGATTTTTCAAACAGCTATCAAATCATTTATAGAGACACAAGCATTGGAACGTTACCAGACATCGGCTTTACACCGAGAAAGCTAGACAGGTTTTGGAAAGGTGGAGATTCCGTCTGAAAGCGACGATGCCGTTTAATGTAGAAGAAGAAAGAGACTTGCGATTTTGGTGTAATAACATAACTTTTCCCGTCTGTTATGGACGAAGCCGGTGTTTGTACCACCGCCATTTTTCCTGTGTAGTGAGCACTCGTGATACACATCTTTGTGAGCGTGTTGTGATGTTTGCAGAGTCCTTTACAACTAATTTGTTTTTTTCTTGCCCGGACATAAATAGGTTTTGAACACAGTCCCACAAACAGTCTCCCTGTGTATTCTGTTTTGAACAAAACGCCGGTGTTCGTTGTCATATCGCACATCGTGCAAGGCATCATCGCAGTGTTGGGGTTCCACGCTAGCCCCGCGGTGCGTGTTTGTTTGGAACAACCTGGTGTTGTTGAGCACGCCCTCAGCTGAAACCACTGGAGAACACTCCTTGTAAAACTGGTGGCGCAAAGAGTTGTAAGACTTCGTCCAAAACTTTTCGCGACTAAGCGCCATGTAGAGTGATCTGTGTCATCTCCCAGCAGTTGAAAGTCTGACCTGCCCACGAATTTGGTCAAAAATCGTAATAGAATTCAACATTCGCCAGATTTGCGTACTGAATAGACAAAAGTATCCAATCTGCAAAGGAGTGCCCATTGATTTTTTTCTTTGCTCATTTCCACCTCGAACGACATCCCCTCCTAGCTCGTCAGTGTTTGAAACCGACTTTCATTGACCAGTTTATGTGCATGGTCACTGTGGACAGTAGTGAATGTCCCTGTGGTTTGTTCGATGTTGGTCAGAGTTTTTGCCATAGGCGCTGTTACCGAGCAATTTGAAAACGATATCAGCCAAGAGGATTTGGATGAATCAATGGTTTCCCCTTTCTACCGCGTCATCACCCGTTCACACAAATTCCTTGAAACATCGAGGTAGGGTGTGTAACTCAATGACTAATGTGAATTTGGTCACAACAAACCATGTTCCAATACCAATTTGACTAAAGGAGTGGGTGGAGGAGAAGAATTTTCTTTCCATAGTAGCTCCCGAACCAAATTACGACGTGGTTGACTGGAGTAGGTGTTTTTTTCCGCATAGTCGCGCATGTAATGTCCCTATGTTTTCTCTACCAACAAAGGCGTTTTTGAAGATGGGTTGCAGTTCAGAAAAAGTGTTTCTTCAGACTGTCGGCACACAATGTCACATTCAAATCAGACCAAACAGAGTGTCATTTTTGACAAAGCTTCAAAATACCTGTCTGGTGATAGAAGCCATACCCGAACACGGTTTGAGGAGACGGGAAACGCGTTTTAAAAAGAGACTGATGTGTGGGTTTGTTCGTTTCTCTTCCAGCCACTGACATTCCCACATTTCTACCACAGTCACATTCACATCCTCACAGAAGATAGCTGGTAATGTCTTGTGTGGTTTCTCTGAGATCTGTTAGCGGTTTCCCGTTCACAGGGTTAATGTGTTTGCCACGAGTGGAGATGACCAGTCATGTCCGTGAAACAAACAGGCCATGAAACAGGTACAAACCGTGTCATGTGGTCGAGTCCCAACGACGACGCGTATGTTTCTGCGCCCTCAAACTTGTTCTTATCCCGTTAAACTTGTGCTGTCTGTGTATGTTGTTGTGTCGCCTCCACTCAAACCATTCTCTCGCCTGTGCAGACCTTACACGTGTCCGTTCTTTCTGCCTTAAACCCGTCTCACGTCTTCTAACCCGTATGGGTGTTGTGTGGGCATGGGCTGAGTGATAGCCCATAGGTAAAGCGCATTGGCGTCATAGCCTCGAACCGACTGAACAGGTTTGTCCGAATTGTCACGAATGAATGTTTTGTCTTTTTCGTGATATCTGTCACGGACAAAAAAAAGAAACAACCCAACTTGGGGAGTCGCCAGCCAATTTGTTCGGACATAAGTCCAAACTCAAACATTCTAGGCGCCACGTAAGACCGGGCCCATGGTTCGGATCCGGCCAATTAAGCTTAGTGGAGAGGCTTCACAGAGACGGTACGATCCACCCAGACTGACTAAGCCGTTTTGACCGACGCCTCGATGTCTAGCGAGACGAGTCGTAGAGCCGGGCTCAGGCTCATCTGGCCACTTTGTGGAACCAGCGTCATTGTTAATCAACGTCGTGGCGCCCACCCAGACTCAGCTGGCCAATTTACACTGACCATGTCCACGACTTAAGCCGCACGGCACCAGTTAAGTAGGAAAGGGGGAAGGTAGTGTGTGGTGGGGGTGAAATCTAGCTAATCAATTAAATGACCGAATTGACCACCACAGAGAGAGAGGTGTGTAGGCGTGACTGTCATGATTTGAATATCCAATGGAATTAGAGGGAGATAACTTCGGGTAAAAATACTGACCAATGTACTCGCCCTTTTTGGAGAGATCGGAACGAATAAAGAGGATGTGAGAGTGAGAGAAACGGAGAACGAGGGGAGAACGAACAGAGAGACAGAGAGAGAGAGGTCTGAGTGTAATCTCTGAGGAGAGAAAAGCAGAGAGATGAGGGGAGGAGAGAAGAGAAACCAAGTTGAGAGATTAGCATGAGATAGTCTGCAGAGGAAGGACTGAGGAGAGTTGCTAACTAATGAAGAAGAAAAGAAAGAAAAGAAAAAAGAAAAGAAAAGCAACCATGTCCATTTGATAAGAGCAGACTAGAAGAGAGAGAGAGAGAGTGCAATGCGTTAATGCAGGAAGAAAGAAAGGAGAACAGATCGATGTTGATAGTCACTGTTCTATCCTCACTGGGGTTCGACCTCATACTTGGCCAGCGCCACTTTCATCAGCAGTCCAGCCTGACCGGCGCCAGCAGTCCAGCTTGACCGGTGCCATCAGACCAACACCAGTGCCAGCAGCTGTGTCGTGTTGTGAAAGTGACAGTGAAAAGAAAAAGAAAAGAAAAGAAAAGACAGTGATTCGTGAATAGTTAAGATCACCTGGCCAGGTAAAGTAGAAATCTATTTATACCGGGTTAGTTAATGATGTTTTAGATAAATGATTTTGTGAAGTTCAGGAAAGAGAGAATGTTTTATTTTGTTTGATTCCATATGCATTGATGTTTCGTTCTATGAACATGTAGTAAAGTTATAGACTTTACTAGTGGTTTGATGTGACGAATGCATGATATATGAATGAGATCGTAAGCAAGCTGTGAGTGTGTTTGGGCTGTGCGCTAGTCCTTCCTCCACTGACATCACCCGAGGTTGACAATTTATTGGCGAGCCTGCCAGGATATTCTGGCCCATTTAGTATAATTGTTCAACTTCTCAGAGAGGAAGCTGGGTGGGATTCAAGTATTGTAATCCTAAGACAAGGGGTTGTCTTACTGTATTTCCCAAGATAGTTAAACACTAGGCTTGGCATTGCTTCCAAGATAGTTAATACTAGGCTTGGCATTTCAGCCCCAGAGTACTCATTTCGCACAGATTGCCTATAATTCGCTCTCATAGTTGGGTCAGGCGCTGGGCGTCTTATAAAAACTAACTACGTTGTCCCAAGCTAATATTATCATTCATAGGATTGTGCTATTACGTCACTCGTGTCGGTAACCCACCAGTTTGGCTGTCGTAGTTATAAAATCTTGTTCAAAAACAAAAAAAGAAGATATAATGGCGGAAGAAAAGAACACCCCTATTGAACAACTTGTGAGCGTCGCTCGTGATCTAGTTACTCAGGAGATGAGTTGCGTGCATTCGTTGAAAACCAACAAAAGATGGAAAGAGACGAACGCGCAGAAAGACGACGCGTCGCAGTAGAAAAAGCTAGCGCAGAGCAGGAAACAGAAAGATTAAGGATTCAGGCTAATGATAATCAGGTTACGCAGGAAAACAGAAAGAATGAAGCAGGAAACAGAAAGAATAAGGGAAGCGCAGGAAACAGAAAGAATGAAGCAGGAAACAGAAAGATTAAAGTTCAATTAGAGTTGGAGAAAGTGAGAATACAAAGGGAGACCACCGAGGATGGGAGTTCAGTTTCCAGTGACTCTGTGCGCAGCTATGCTCCCCGACCCAAGTTGCCAAAATTCTCTGAAGGAACCGATTCGATTGATGCATACATCAGTCGTTTCGAACGTTTGCGACCAGTCAGGGTTGGCCTCCAGAAGAGTGGGCAGTCATTTTTGTCAGCGCTATTGACGGGTAAGGCATTGCAGATTTTCACTGCGTTACCAGCAGAACAACAGTCTGATTTTGGTGCTGTGAAGGAGTCTTTAATGAAGGGATTTGACCTCACAGAGGAGGGGTTCAGGAAGAAATTTCGTTCAGCTAAATTACAAGCAGGTGAGACGTAACACTCAGTTTGGTGCACGTCTAGATCACTATTTGAGAAATGGTTAGAGTTGAGTGGTACGAAAAAGGAGTTCGCTGAATTGAAAGAGCTAGTTATGAAAGAACAGATTTTGTCAGGTTGCGGCCCTGAGTTAACCATACATTTGAAAGAGAGACAGCCAGAGACAGCAGGGGAGTTGTTGAAGTTCGCAGAGGTGTATAGAGAGGCACGTCTGGGCACTAAGGTGCAGGAGAAACAGGTGCCAGGCATAGGTGAGAAGAGTGCAAGGAGACCAGGGGAGTTTTCTGCAAAGTCTGCAAACCCAGTGGTGGGGCAGAAGGAAGAGCAAAGGGACATTAGGTGTTTCATTTGTCACAAGAAGGGACATGTGGCGAGGGATTGTCGCATGAGGTTCCAGAAGGCAGCAGCCTTGCAAGAGGTGGATATAAGGGTCGTCGGGGGAAACGACCTGCAGTGGAACCAAAAGGGATTCAGTCTGAAGAGGGTGGAGTGCAGCCTATGGCTAGCACTGGACAGCAGTCAGTGTCAGGGATGGAGGGCACTAGGCTGAGTGGTTCGTTACCAGTGGAAGAAGGGTGGATTGGCCAGCAGAGGGTGAAAGTGTTACGAGACACTGGTTGTTCATGCGGTGTAGTACGAACAACGCTGGTCGATAAAGGGGATTTGACAGGGCAAATCCAGACCTGTACTCTAATCGATGGCACTGTGAGGGAGTTTCCAGTTGCTAAGATAGAAGTACGTACCCCTTACTTCTCAGGCGAGTTGTCTGCGTTGGTGAGGGAGAAACCCCTTCATGATTTGATCTTTGGAAATATTCCGGTGCAAAGGATCCGGGGGACCTGAGTTTTGACTGCTAAGGGCAGCATTTCAAAACGGAGCAAAAAGGGAGGAAAGGTTGAAAAACCCGTTAGTTTTTCCCGGCAAGGAATCGGGCATAATGTGCGCCTGATGAGTTTAGGGAGCGCAGGAAAAAGCCCCTTCGCTCGTGAAGTCTTGGGAGTTGGCAAGAGGGGGGAGGAAACAGGAGGTTAGAGGGGGTGAGCCCCCAGGTTTTTGTAAAAGGGGCGGGCTGTTGTACGAGTGTTCACCGGGGGGAAGACGGGTAAGGTGACCACTAGTTAGGGGTACCAGCAGGTTATCGTGAACTGTCATGTCAGTGGGTCAGAGCGCTCATGGGGGTCACTCGGCACCACAAAACAGTGACGAATTTCGAGTTTTCTTTGGGCAGGAGCAATGGCAGGACATAAACGTTTCTGCATGTATTGACGTGTGTCAAGGTCACCCACAAGGGGGGTGAAGAGGAAGGCGCCTTTAAACATCCCCCTTTAATTGACACACCGTTCGGAGGGTGGCTTTGATTGATGCCCCAATCGCGCCCTGTTCCAAAGGGGGGAAAGGGATGAGCATGAAAGGGTTTTCAAAGGAAAGTTTGCAGGGCTAGGCGGTCGAAGAAGCAATTGACGGGAAAGGTGAGGAAGAAACCCCCTCAAGGTGGGGATCAAGTCCGGGTACTGTTTCCCCACGGTTCACAAAAGCCGCTGAGGTTTGGGAAAAGGCCATTAACCACATAAAAAGGTCGGTCGGGATTACCGAATTGATGTGAAGGGGAAAAAAACTAAAACTTTTCCATGCAAATTTTTCTCCCAGATTATTCAGCGTGAGACCGGGCACATAGGCGCAGCGCAACATTGATGATTGAAAGGACCCAGCAGAAAAGGGGAGATTTTTTGCCAAAGTTTCCAGAAGAGTCATACGGGGATGTGTCATGTATGAAGGATAACATAGGTTTCCAGGTTTTGTTGTCGGAGGCGACACAAAGCAGCCGGGAAAGGGGGAAAGGTGGAAAAGAGATAAATTCGAGAGACCAAAGCCCAAACAGAAGTCAGGAGTCTGTGGTTTTTTTGGGGTTCTATAGGGATTTGTTCCAAATTTCGCAGCAATCACGAGTCCTCTCAGTGATTGGTCAAGGCAGGAAACCCGGCAGGGGTCGAGTGGTCAGACGCTGCAGAGCAAGACGAAAACGTGTTGGAAAGACAGGTTTTCCCGTCCCATTTTGGGAAGCTACCAGAATTAAAAACCTTTTTTTGTTGCGGCAGAGCATCAGGTGGTGGATGGGGGCAGATTGTTACAGGGCGGGGGTCGAGTTTCCTGTGAGAATGCTAGCGAAGTTGAAAAAAGTGTAAAGAAGGGTACGAACGGTGGAAAAGGAATTTTTTAGCTGTCGTGGGGGCCCGGCGAAGTTCCACAAATATTGTAGGGGAAAAGGAGTTCGTGATAGAGACAGATCCCCAACCCACTCAAATCCTGAGGAGGCACATTTGAAAAACGCAGGGTTCTGCTTTGGGGAAATGGCACTGCACCCCTACGGGGTATCGATGCAGTACATCCCGGTCGACAAATGTGGGGAGTGACTTTTAAGTCGGTAGTCTACAAGCGCAACTCAGAGAAAGTCGTATAGGGGGGTGCTTTGTTGACAAAAGTGTTGATACAGTTATGTTGATTGGATAGGGTTCATTCCCGTTGGGCATGGTTCAATTTTTTTTGTATGAGACTTGTTCATATTTTCTTTGTGAGACTTGTTCATGAAAAAGGTTATGTTTGGAGCATACAGTCGCTTGTGTAGTGATGATTTTTTTCAATAAGTTGAGGATGGAGTTCCTCTGAAAGTTCATGGATGTGATATATTATTGTGCTTTTCATAAGAATTTGAAGAGAAAATATGGCAAATCCGCAGGTAGGGGAATGCATAATGCGCACAGAGCGTTAAAAAATGTTGAAAAACGCAAAAACGCACGTAAAGTAATCATTGGAGGGTATTCCAAATGATTTTTTTTATAATTTTTAAAACCCTTTGGGGTTGTAAAGTTTTTAAAAACTTTGCAGTGTAGCTGGTGTCAAAAATTTTGGTTTTGTTTTTTTTACGTTGTTTTGAGAAAAATGCGGGGGCAGGCTTTTGCAAGGGGGGAAATTGTCACGGACAAAAAAAAGAAAAAACCCCAAAAAACTTGGGGGTCGCCAGCCAATTTGTTCGGACATAAGTCCAAACTCAAACATTCTAGGCGCCCGTAGACCGGGCCCCTGGTTCGATGGGCCAATTAAGCTTAGTAAAGGGGCTTCACAGAGAGGGTTACGATCCCCAAACGACTAAAATAAGCCGTTTTGACCGACGCCTCGTGTCTAGCGAGACGAGTCGAGGCCGGGGGCTCAGGTCATCGGGCCACTTTGGGGAAACCCGCTTCATTGTTAATCAGAGTCTGGCGCCCACCCAACCAGCTCCCAATTTACACTGACCAGTGTCCCCCGATTTTAAGCCGCAGGGCCCATTTAAAGTGGAAAGGGGGGAAGGTAGTGTGGGTGGGGGTGAAATTAGAAATCAATTAAAGACCGTTGACCACCACAGGAGAGAGGTGTGTGGGCTGACTGTCATGATTTGAATACCAATAATTAGGGGGAGATAATTCGGAAAAAATACTGCCCAATGGTACTCGCCCTTTTTGGAGAGATCGGAAAAAAAAGGATGTGAGAGGAGAGAAAGGAGAAGGGGGGAACAACAGAGAGACAGAGAGAGGAGGTCTGAGTGAAAATTTGGGGGAAGAAAAGCAGAGAGATGAGGGGAGAGAAAAAGAGAACCAAGTTGAGAGATTAGCATGAGAAAAGTCTGCAGGGGAAGGGAACTGAGGAGAGTTGCAAAACTAATAAGAAGAAAAGAAAGAAAAGAAAAAAAAAAAGAAAAAGCAAATGTCCTTTTTGAAAGAGCAGACTAAAAGGAGAGAGAGAGTGCAATGCGTTAATGCGGAAGAAAGAAAGGAGAACAGTCGTTTTGATGTCACTGTTCTATTCACGGGGTTCGACCTCATACTTGGCCAGCGCCACTTTCTCAGCAGCCCCAGCCTGCCCGGGCGCCAGCAGTCCAGCTTGCCCCGGTGCCTAAGACCAACCCCAGTGCCAGCAGCTGTGTCGTGTTGTAAAAGTGACAAAAAAGAAAAAGTAAAGAAAAAAAAAGACAGTGATCGGGAAAGTTAAGATCCCCCCGGCCAGGTAAAGTAAAAATTTATTTAACCCGGGTTAGTTAATGATTTTTTAAAATTAATGATTTTGTGAATTTCAGGAAAAAAGGAATGTTTTATTTGTTTGTTTCCATTGCTTGATGTTTCGTTCTATGAACATGTGTAGTAAAGTTAAGACTTTTACTAGGGGTTTGATGTGACGAAGCATATATATGAATGAGCCGTAAGCAAGCTGTGAGTGTTTGGGGCTGTCCCTGGGCCTTCCTCCCTGACACACCCGGGGTTGACAAATCTGTGAAAGATAAGGGGGGCCCAAACCCAAAATTTTCACCCCAAAAGCGTATTTTGGTTCCTTGTTTTTTCATTAAAGAGAGAAAAGTCACACCGGGAATGGGGTTTTGAAACAAGTATTTCAGTGTGACCCCGGGAAAAAGGATACCACTTTCAAAAGATCAACGCCAAAAACGCAAAAATCAACTGAGCTTGAAGAGCTTGCATGAATGGCGCCACATTTTTTTTTCCACACCAAAAAAGTTTTAAATGGTCATCTTTTTTTGTTCCACCGCGTTGACAGAACCGCGTATTGTTCGTACCTGAGTTTTCTTTTTTGAGTTTGCAAAAAAGGGGCGGAGGTGGGAGAGAGGTTTTTTAGTTTGTCCAAAGGTCATTACCGAACAAAAAATACCCTTTGGGTTCCCCACCCCCAAAAGCTTTAGATATTTTGAATATAAAATCCCGGGGCCAAAAAGTTGCAAATGTCCAAAAACTTGAGATTTTGCTGGCGATACAATTTTATTGTTGTTGCTTTCACACAAACTTTAAAGGGTTTTGCTTTTTACTTTTTGTTTTTTTCCTCCCTCGCCTCTCTTCGGTTCCCCCCCCCCTCCTCCTCCTCTTCCTCTTCCCCCAGCTCCCCCACCATCAAACCCGTTGGGGTTTGGGCAACTCATTTCCCCTTTCGTTGTCTGTCATGCAGGGATCCAAAACCCCTGAAAACAAATAGGGTTTGATGACATTGAGGGCTACTTGGAAAATTAAAAACCCCCCCAAGGGCATTCGGGGGGTACTCTTCCCGTTTTTTTTCAAGGAACGGGCGGGAAAAGGGTGAGAGTTTACAGACTCTCCCCCTGCAAGGGGCAATCAGGCTTCAAAAGTATCAAACGATCTTCGAAATGTTTCCCGGGGAAGAGAAAAGGAGGTTTTGAAACTGTTCAAAAACGTCACCATGGTGTCAACGGTTTGCGGGGGTCCCCCCCACTCACGAAACAACGGGCTCTTCAAACCCAGGTCGTTGGAAGCGACAGCGACAGAGAGGGGAAAGTGCTAGCTTGTATGTCGGCTGGAGTGTGCTTGTTTTGTTTGCGGTAAATCACGGGCTCGAAGAACACTTCAAAAACAAAAGTACTCTGTAAGGAAAAACGAAATCGGGGTCAAAAAAAACCATAACGACAGAGTTTGCCCCAAAAAACCGATTTCCCGGGGGTGTGTACACCCCTCCTTTGTACTGTTTGGTCTGACTGCCTTGACACGTGTTTCCGTGTTTGTTTTCTCCCTAAACGCAGCCACAGTTTGCCCATTTGGAACAAGCAGCGCGTGTTCCCCAACCCGTCAATTCAATGATGTGCATAAAATGTGTTTGTACACCAACACTTTAAGCTGTCTGCGGTTTGTAATCACTGCGACGCAAGGAAAGAGGCACGGGGGGTTTGCTTTTCATCAAATTCAAAAAAATCTACATTGACGAAAAAGTAGCTTCAACCGATCCCAACCTAACAAGGTATTTCCTGGAAAATGTATGGTGGGTGACTTACACCCTACCCACTGCTGAAAAGAGCCTGGTTGTTTTTTGTAGGTATGTACAGAAGCGCCTTGGGTGGAGAGCGGAAAAACGAAAGAAAAAAAATCCGTCGTTTTAAACAAAAAATTGTTTGGTCTTTTTGCGCGTGTTTTAGAAAAGATTTTTGCAATGTAGTCGGGGAGTGAGTCACAGCCCAAAAAACAAGGGGAAAAACAGGTGAGGGACACATAGAAAGAGTAGAATGATGGCCTGAAAAGAGTAAGCGATTGGGTCGTTTTTCTCTGAAAAGTGTCCCCAACTGGCATGATCACGCAATTTAGACAAAAAGGACAGAAAAACTTGTTTCGTATGATGAGCCCAGGCTTGTCTGACCCCGTGGTTATTTCCAGGCGGGAAAGAAAGACAGTCTCCCCGCCCTTTTTTGCTGAGAAAAAAGAATGAAAAAATTAATTTTAAAACGTTTTTTTTGTTCATGGAAAACATCCAAAATTTCATCCCATTTGGGGGAACATCAGAAGGGGGCCCAAAACAAAGTGGAAAGATTTAACTTTCCAGGGCCTTAGGGTTTTTTTAGCGTTCCAATATTTTTATACTCCTTTTTTACATCCGGGGGATAAATGACTAACAGCTGTTTTTCTTTTCGCTGTGTGTTCAATCTTTTCCCCCGGGTCCGGGGAAAAAAGGAGAGAAACAGACCCGTCACTTTTTTTCGCTTCTTCCCCCCCGCGTGTACCCCTACTCTTCCTCGGTGTTGGTTTTCCACCGTCGTGGGTCCGCAGTGATGGTCCGTGGGCTTTGCGACCAAAACCCAACATGACACCGGGGCCCACTGGCTGACCGTCGTTGTTTGCACCCGGGCAGGCGGTTGCGGTTGCTCGTCGGTAAAAACAGCAGG
>CM031619.1:35379216-35469216 GCA_018398815.1 Conus ventricosus | reverse complement strand
CACTGATAGGCCTATCGGTGTAAAACTCTGACCACGTCACCTCTGTAAGCAAAGTCACGTGGTACAGGGTTCAGCCGGTCACACAGGTCGGGTTGGGAACTGTGGAGCGGAGTGGGGCAGGTCGCGGCGGACGGGTGTGTGTGTGTGTGTGTGTGAAAACGAACCACTGAACTCACTGTGGAGCGGAGTGGGGCAGGTCGCGGCGGACGGGTGTGTGTGTGTGTGTGTGTGTGTGTGAAAACGAACCACTGAACTCACTGTGGAGCGGAGTGGGGCAGGTCGCGGCGGACGGGTGTGTGTGTGTGTGTGTGTGTGTGTGAAAACGAACCACTGAACTCACTGTGGAGCGGAGTGGGGCAGGTCGCGGCGGACGGGTGTGTGTGTGTGTGTGTGTGTGTGTGAAAACGAACCACTGAACTCGTTTCACGGCGAACAAGGACAGCAGTCCCGGTTCTCTCCTCCCCCCCCCCCCCTCCCCCCACCCCACCCCCTCCCAACCCCGCCCAGTCCTACAGTATCAGTCTCACCATAGACGTAGAGGAACACGTGTCTGGTCTCACGGCACTGTGTTCTGTGTGCAGTCATGGCCTGGGGTACAACTGGAATAGCTGTCTGGTCTGTAGGTCCCTACAGACCTACAGACCAGACAGCTATTCCAGTTGTACATAGGCCTCCGATTATAAAACCTGCCGCGCTGCCTTTGAGATTCACAAGTATCGAAACCCTCACTCTCCTTTCCCAACTGCATTCTTTCCCTGTGTGGCCTATCGCTGTCGGCCTCTCTCTCTCTCTCTCTCTCTCTCTCTCTCTCTCTCTCTCTCTCTCTCTCTCTCTCTCTCTCTGTCTGTCTGTCTCTCTCTCTGTCTGTCTCTGTCTGTCTGTCTGTCTCTCTCTCTCTCCTCTCTCTCTCTCTCTCTCTCTCTCTCTCTCTCTGTCTGTCTGTCTGTCTGTCTGTCTGTCTCTCTCTCTCTCTCTCTCTCTCTCTCTCTCTCTCTCTCTCTCTCTCTCTCTTCTCAAGAGAACAAAAAGTAACAGTTAAACAGGTATAATAATGCAGATGGTGACCATAATTATGTGAATGCAACAGAAAACACAATCATTGCGTCGTCAAGGATGTCATGTCAGAATGCCCGCGTCTTGTCCGGCATTACCGTCATGTCAGTGTCCAGCATCCAATGCTGTGAACTTTAGCGCTGAGATTTCTGTCACTTCTTCTCTGACTGGAACCCCCAACGCCATTCCACACCTCTCAGACATTAAATTACCTGTTCTGTGAAGAGAGGTCAGAACACAGCACACTGTTACCTGTTCTGTGAAGAGAGGTCAGAACACAGCACACTGTTACCTGTTCTGTGAAGAGAGGTCAGAACACAGCACACTGTTACCTGTTCTGTGAAGAGAGGTCAGAACACAGCACACTGTTACCTGTTCTGTGAAGAGAGGTCAGAACACAGCCCACTGTTACCTGTTCTGTGAAGAGAGGGCAGGTGAACACAGCACACTGTTACCTGTTCTGTGAAGAGAGGTCAGAACACAGCACACTGTTACCTGTGGGGGCTGGATAGCTCAGTTGGTAGAGCGCCGGACTCGTGATCCTGGGGTTGCGGGTTCGAATTTCGGTATAGGGGGATTTTTCCCTCGGAGTTAACATTGGTTCTGACTCCTTTCCCCATATAGTCCTTCGAATGAGACTATAAACCGAGGTTCCGTGTGTGAACGCACGCACAACATCTTGCACACACGTAAAATCCCATCACCAACTTTCGGAAGAGAAGGCCAGTTTGGCCGTTGGTATGGATGACACGTGACACATAGCATGCACCTTCCCCGAAGATGGAGTATGGCTGCCTTAATGGCGGGATAAAAAAAGGGTCATACACACAAAACTCCACTGCCTGGCTATACAGGGAGTGTCCGCAGGAGTATCAGCCTGCGTACGCAGAAAGAAAGAAGACTGTTACCTGTTCTTTGAAGAGAGGGCAGGTGAACACAGCACACTGTTACCTGGTCTGTGAAGAGAGGGCAGGTGAACACAGCACACTGTCACCTGTTCTATGAAGAGAGGTCAGGAGAACACAGCATACTGTTACCTGTTCTGTGAAGAGAGGTCAGGAGAACACAGCACACTGTTACCTGTTCTGTGAAGAGAGGGCAGGTGAACACAGCACACTGTCACCTGTTCTGTGAAGAGAGGTCAGGAGAACACAGCACACTGTTACCTGTTCTGTGAAGAGAGGTCAGGAGAACACAGCACACTGTTACCTGTTCTGTGAAGAGAGGTCAGAACACAGCACACTGTTACCTGTTCTGTGAAGACAAGTGAACACAGCACACTGTTACCTGTTCTGTGAAGAGAGGTCAGAACACAGCACACTGTTACCTGTTCTGTGAAAAGAGGTCAGAACACAGCACACTGTTACCTGTTCTGTGAAGACAGGTGAACACAGCACACTGTTACCTGTTCTGTGAAGAGAGGTCAGGAGAACACAGCACACTGTTACCTGTTCTGTGAAGACAGGTGAACACAGCACACTGTTACCTGTTCTGTGAAGAGAGGTGAACACAGCACACTGTTACCTGTTCTGTGAAGAGAGGTCAGGAGAACACAGCACACTGTTACCTGTTCTGTGAAGAGAGGTCAGGAGAACACAGCACACTGTTACCTGTTCTGTGAAGAGAGGTCAGGTGAACACAGCACACTGTTACCTGTTCTGTGAAGAGAGGTCAGGTGAACACAGCACACTGTTACCTGTTCTGTGAAGAGAGGTCAGGTGAACACAGCACACTGTTACCTGTTCTGTGAAGAGAGGTCAGGTGAACACAGCACACTGTTACCTGTTCTGTGAAGAGAGGTCAGGAGAACACTGCACACTGTTACCTGTTCTGTGAAGAGAGGTCAGGAGAACACAGCACACTGTTACCTGTTCTGTGAAGAGAGGTCAGGAGAACACAGCACACTGTTACCTGTTCTGTGAAGAGAGGAGAAATCAGGAGAACATGGTACGCCTACCTGTGCTGTGGATTATTTCCCTTGAAGAACACAGCGTGGCGATACGTTTGTATCACAACAGGTGATAAGAGTTGACAGAAGTAATGATCGTCCCAGGAGTAGCGAGACAGCTTTTGTTTTCTTTACGCTACCCCTGTGCTAAGAGGAGAGCAACACGTTTAGGTGGTAGAGGATTAACTTTGCCCTGTCTACGTGTGCTCTACAGAGTAGTTCATCCGGCACCCAGGGCACAGTGATAATGTCCCTGTTGTTGGCAGATCCGTGGTGCAAAGTACAGCCAGCGAGCCAGCGAGATATGATATCAGTATCTTTCATAACTAACACGGAAACAGGATCCGGCAAATCCCTAGTTTCATATACACACACACACGCACACGCACAAACACACACACACACACACATGCACGCGCGCGCGCGAACACACACACACACACACACACACACACACACACATATGCAGGGTCGTGGACGCTTATTTCAGAGCTCTGTCTTGTTGTTGTTGTTTTTTGTTAATTAACAGCCAAAGTTTCCACCAATTTGTATTGAACGTAACACACATCAGTTCCTGCCAACATACCGGTTAATTCGGTATGTTTTCGAGCTGTGTGTGGCTCTTTTTACTGGACTTTCCTGACTTTTATGGGAAAACGCGCTCGGGAGAAAGCAGCCATGCGTGTTCGTTAAGTGTCAGTCTGTGCGCCGGTGGCTGTCGTGCTGGTGTTCCTGTTCTCCTTCTTGCTTCGGTGCGGAGATGTCGAAGCGAACCCCGGCCCCACCAAGAAACAATCCACGCTGACTGGGCAAACGCAGGGCCAGGCGCAGGAGGGGGAGCGCAGTTCTACTGATCAACCGACCATAGCTGACGTTGTCCGAATGCTCAGTTCTCTGGACCAGAAGATGACAACAACGGACAGGAAAATGGACAGTATTCATTCCTCAATGAAAGAACAAATGGACAGATTGCAGAGTGACTTTGATAGTGTGGCGAAAGAAAACAAAGAACTAAAAGAAAAAATCGACAAGCTTGAGTCCAAAGTCGACGATTTGGAGGGCAGAAGCAGACGCAACAATCTTATTTTTCACGGCATTCCTCACCCCCAAGGACAGTCTGAGTCATGGGCAGATTGTGAAAAATCTGTCAAGACAGTGTTGAGAGAAGAGTTGGGGATTGAGGACGACGTCGAGATTGAGCGCGCACATCGTCTGAGATCAGGAAAGGGGCCACATCCCATCATCGTCTGCTTCAGCAGCTTCAAAGACAAGGAGAGAGTTCTGGCCGGCCGTCGGGTGCTGAAAAACAAACGGTCTACTGTGTTTGTTTCCGAGGACTTTACTCCACGGGTGAGGGACCAGCGTCGTCAGCTGCTGCCTTTCCTGAAGGAAGCGAAGGCAGCCAACAAGAAAGCCTTCCTCTGCTACGACACCCTGGTCATCGAAGGCAAGTCCTTCGCCTACGACTCCACAACCAGCGGTCTGGTGGAGCGACAGAGGCGGGGATGACGGGCAGGCCGGTGTCATCGGAATGCGGACAGCAGGAGGATACGATCTTCCAACGTTCCTGTCTTCACCCCTTGGTCATCGGCTGACAGCACACACACACACCAACCCATTTCATCCACTCATACACCCACACCCTTACCTTGTGAAGTGTTTTCACTGCTTCAGATAATGGCGTGGAATGTTCAAGGTTTATTTTACAAGTTAAAAAGTTATTCGTTCCGGCGTTTTTGTGAAAAGTTTAAAATATTTTCCTTCTCTGAAGTGTGGCTATGTAAAAAAAAAGTGATACAGAAAATGCTTTCCCGGATTTTCATGTGTTTTACTCTCCTCGCATGACAAAACTGAAAGGTGGTGTTGTTGTCTGTGTACACAAATCTGTTATGTGCCATGTGGAGTATCTGCTACGATCAACAGAGGACTGTGTTGTTCTTAAGGTTGGTAAGTGTGTTTTGAATTCTCCGTTTGACATTCTTGCTGCATTTGTTTACATCGCTCCTGAACGTTCAGTGATTTATGGAAAGAACAGTGATAACGGTATTGATTTCTTAGAAAACCGTATGTCAGAGGTGATGGACCGATATCCTGACTTACCTTGGCTACTGTGTGGCGATTTTAATGCCCGAACGTCTGAACTCTCTGATATGGATAACGTCGGTGAAAATCGACACGCACAAATACTAGAAGATGCAGAAATATTAATGCAGAATGTGCCACAAACTATTCATAAATCTAAAGACAGTGGTGTCAATAGTTTTGGTCGTAGACTTATTGAACTATGTACAGAATATGATCTGTTAATTGTAAATGGAAGAACTGAAGGGGATAGTGAGGGTGAAATTACTTGCATAGCAAACCAGGGTAAAAGTGTCGTAGATTATTTTGTTTGTTCACAGTTATTGTTTGATACTGTTGTTGATATGTTCGTGGCAAACAGGTGTGAATCTGATCATTTTCCTATTGTTGCTTCCTTTACTTATGTTGATGGCATGGAGACTGAGGCTAATGCTGAACAAATTGTACTGGAAGAAGAGTTGCGATTTGTTTGGAAGGAAGAATATGCAGAGTCATTCGCTGATTACATTTTATGTAACAAAGAAAGAGAATTTCAAAATTTTATGACAGCACTTGAATGTGACGTTGAGGCAGGGTCGACCTGTCTTGTCACATTCCTTCAGAACGCTGCTTGCCAAATGAAGTCAAAGCGGAAAATGCAAGTATCCCGTGAACAGCCTCCCTGGTGGGACGAGGAGTGTGAGCGCGCGAAAGAAAAGAAATATCAACATCTGGGTGTATTCAGACGGTCTAATTCAAGGGAAGATTTAATCAGTTATCTGAATCAGAAAAAGCAATTTAAAGATTTGCGTGAAAGTAAAAAAGCAGTACAAAATGAGCCCGTTTTAAACGAACTAAATGCTGCGTGTTCTGATATTAATTCCAGAGCTTTTTGGCAAAAAGTTAAGTCATTGACATCAACCAAACCGAACTGTTCGAATTTGATCTCACCTCGTGCGTGGTATGATTACTTTAAAAATTTGTTCAATCAGCGGGTGACTCTGATTTCGGCCGGGAGGTTGATGATGTTGTAAATGATCATGTATCTGGAAATTGCAGTGATTGTTTAAATGCCCAAGGAGATGGGAATATTTCAGAGGTTGAAATTCGTAGTGCTATTCGTGCATTAAAACATGGAAAAGCAGCTGGTCCAGATGGTCTGTCCTCTGATTTTTTCATTCATGCTGAAGACGTTCTTGTTAAATTTCTGTATCCATTGTTCAACAGAATTTTGGAAAGTGGGGAGTACCCTCAAAGCTGGACGAAAGCTGTCATATTCCCCTTACACAAAAAAGGTAGTTCAATGAAAACAGACAATTATAGGGGGATTTCATTGTTGAACATAATCAGCAAATTATACAGTACAGTAGTTAATAACAGACTAAAGGACTTTTGTGATACAAAAGATACTATTCCTGAAGCTCAAGCAGGTTTTCGCAAAGGTTACAGTACCACAGACAACATTTTTTCTCTTCAATCACTGGTTCAAAAATACCTGACAAAACATGGTGGTCGGTTTTACACGCTCTTTGTAGATTTCTCTAAAGCATTCGATAGTATACACAGACAAAAACTGTTATACTTCATATTGCAGAAAACAGGTATTCACGGAAAAATGTACAAAACATTGAAGGCTATGTATAGAAATGTGAAAGCCGCTGTTAAAGTGGGGACCAGTATAACCGAGTATTTTGACTCTATGTCAGGTGTAAGACAAGGATGTGTTTTAAGTCCATTGTTGTTCTCTATATTTTTATCTGAGTTGCAAGCTGACTAATTAGACTGTGGTGCAAGAGGTATTGACATTTTTGCTGACCCACTTGGTATTTTTCTGTTGATGTGTGCAGATGATATTGCTTTAGTTTCCGATTCTGTGGCAGACTTGCAGAAGAAGATAGTGTGTCTGGAAAAATACTGCCATAAATGGGGTCTGACTGTGAATATGGATAAAACCAGAGTGGTTATGTTCAAAAATGGTGGTTTCATTAAATCAACTGAGAAATGGTGGTATGATGGTAAGCAAATTCAGGTTGAACCTAGATACAACTATCTTGGCGTTTTATTCTCAGCCACATTAAACTGGTCCAAGTGTGCAGAAAATCTGTCAGGTAAGGCTCTGAGAGCAGTGGCAGGAATTAAAAGACTGCATGTTAAACTTCAAGGAATTCCAGATGCTACGTTATTCAAAAATTTTGACACGAAAGTAAAGCCAATTCTGTTGTATGGTTCTGAAATATGGGGGTTTCAAAAATATGATGCTATTGAAAAAAGTCCATATTAAATTTTGCAAGATGGTTTTAGGGGTTGGAAGGGATGTCAAAAACAATATTGCCCATGGGGAGTGTGGTAGATATCCTATCTATATTGATACATATCTTCGACTTGTGAAATGTTGGTGCAGACTTGTGTCTATGTCCGACAACAGATATCCAAAACAATGCTATAAAATGTTGCAAATGCACGATCACTCTGGTAGAAAAAACTGGGTTACACGTGTAAGACTGCTGTTGTGCACTTATGGCTTTGGATATGTATGGCAGATGCAGAATGTAGGAAATGCTCATTGTTTTATAGATCTGCTCAAACAACGTTTGAAGGATTCATATTTTCAAGACTGGCATTCTTCGCTTTCATCATACCCTGACTATATTTTCAAGACTGGCATTCTTCGCTTTCATCATACCCTGACTATTGTATGTATCACCCAGAGTTAATAATGGCCGGTTATGTGAGTCAGTTGTCTGCTCGCGAACATCGTCGTGTTTTGTGTCTGTTTAGATGCATTCGGCTACCTCTGAACAGTGTGTGTCACTCGACTCAACAAATCACTGATCCTTTTTGCAAACAGTGTGATTGTCATTATATTGAAGATTTATGTCATTTCATGTTAATTTGTCCTAAATATTCCACACTTCGCAGGAAATTCATACCTTTGTATTATTATCGTTTTCCATCGGAATTTAAGATACAGTTATTAGGTAGAAATATGTCAAATGAATTGTTATTCAAAGTTGCAGTATACATTACTGAATCCCTAAAATTAAGGAAATGAAATCTCTGTCTATAACTGATTCGTATGGTAAACGTTTGCTTGTGTTGGTTATAAGATTTGTCATGTATTTCTTGTTTCTTTGTCATTATACTCTTCAAACTCACCTATACCATGCTAGTTATTGTGCAATTCAGTTGTCCTGTTCATATGGGCCAGAGGGCCTGCAAAAACTGAATAAACCATTGTTATTGTTATTGTTACACACATATGCACACACGCACGCGCGCAAGAGCATTGACAGTGTCTTTGACACAATGAAGTTACTCTATAAAACCTGTTTTCATTGTTCAAACTTTTACGTTACAATAATTTTGTATCTTTAACTATTAGATTTTATGCAAATAGTTACAATAATTAGAAGGAGAAAAAGAAGAATTCTGTTAACTATCATTATATGTGTTGTTCTTAATCTTCTTCTTATTTTTATCCTCATTGTTGTCATTAGTATTAGTATTAGTATCATTACAACGATAAACAAATGTTAACACCAACCAACATTAACTTCTACTGAAAATGAACAGTCTAAAGTATTACCACAGTTTAGAATAAAAAGCGAAATGGAAAAAAAAAGTTTACACCTACCACTTTCAGTTACACAGGAAAATCCAATTCATACAATTACTCACCAGTGTCATGCTTTCGAAGCCAAACTCAGAAGATTTCTTCATTAATAACAAGCAAACTCCACTACACTAAACCATTGAGTACTAACCAATGGTGAGAAATGAAAGGTTTCAGTATCCAACCACCGGAAGTCCGTTGATTTCCAAAAGGGGAAACAATACTGTAAAAACAAGGAAGACTACTCTGTGGTGAATAACAGCAGTGGTCCAAACAGAGCCGGAGGAAAACCCACTACAGTAACACCGGAAGGGCAACGACCGATGAACACTGGCAGTGCTACAAACAGCAGAACGAGAGCAACGCTCACAACACTGAATCAAGGTTGCATAACTGGTAGTGAAGAACGGCAGTGTCCCAAACATTAGAGCGAAAGGAAAGCTAACACACACACACACACACACACACACACACACACACACACACACAACACGCGCGCGCGCGCGCGCGCGTGCGCACGCACGCACGCACACATACACACGAACTCAGGCATGCACACACACACACACACACACACACACACACACACACACACACACACACACACACACACACACACACACACACACACTGCAAGATTAATAGGATGGACATCAAGAGTGATAAGAATATAGGGTAGAAAATTGGTAATTAGTGTGGAACAGTTATCGTCTCACCGCACAAACTTCTGTTGGACAAGAGAAGTTTGTATGTAATACAAATAATCTGTGTTGTCAGGAGAGTTTGTTTCTGGCACCAACCTTATCGCTCTTTATATGATCAAGGCAAGCAGATTGTGTCCTCATGTGGGAATGAAGGCCTTGCTTTGAGAGAGAACTGATAAATGCCAATCCTAGGCCAGCTGCTCCTCAACCAGTTTCGGAGCAGCTGACCCCAGGATTGGCATTTATCAGTTCTCTCATACTCAGTAGACTTGATTCCACTGGGCATGCGCATTAACGAGGTAAAACCAACCTGCATTACACAGTTCAACCAGTTTCGACCGGTTGACTTCAATAACCAAAAAAATAACGACCCTACAAACAAACATACTGTGCAGGGTTATCCGTTTTCAATACTAATTTACTAAAGTTTTCAGAGAGTAACGTAGGGAAAGTAGCCGTGGCTGAACACGCCCCATAGAGTAACGTAGGGGAAAAGCAGCCGCGGCTGAACGCGCCCATATACACGCCCGGTGCACTAGGCTATCCGATTACTTCACAGCGTGGGGCCGTCAGCAGAGCCAAAGCCCGTTAAGGTCAAGTTGTCCTTAGAGCAACGTGCGAAGGATTGCTTGCGGTTTTAAATAATATTTTCATTTAGACACGGAGGAGAGACCAGTCTCGGAGCCATAGACATACGTGTTCTGCGTTTCACAAAATACGTGCGTATGCACACACACTAAGACACACAGACACACTAACACACACACACAGACAAACTAACACACACACAAGCGCGCGCACACACACACACACACACACACACACACACACACACACACACACACACAACACACACACACACACACACACACTCTTTCTCTTTCTCTCTCTCTCTCTCAATTAAATGACATAAAATCCGCACACTTATTCTGACTAATTTCTACCTACAAACTTTGTACACAGACAGGCAGACACGGGGCTGAAACCTGATCACTTAATTTACGGCTTGCGGCCTTCGTTCACACAGCGCAGGCTAGGCGCTCTGGTTGCAAACTGTGCGGCCAAAAAATCAATAAAACACGGCTCGTGGCACACTCGGCTGGGTTGCACCACATTGCATCAGCAAATATTTTGGAAAATTCTAGATTGCTACGTCGCATCGAGGCTGTCACGTGACAAGGTCGGTTCCGCCATTGTTGTTCGAGCTACCGCACAAGAAGGTTGTGTTTTGACTGCGCTCCGGTGTGACCACTGTGTTTTAGTTGTGTTATTTTAAAATGGCTAAAACGTTACTGAAGAACAGGTTTGTGCTATTCGAGACCATAAGTTTTACTTTAACTGCATGTTAGAGTATTTGTCGAAAAGAATAGGCGAAGCATGTTGTGAAACCGGAAAGAAGCATTGCGACTGCTTTGGAAATGAACGACTATCTTAAAGGTTTGTTGGTTCAAGGAAATGAAAGAAATATTGCTGAACAAGATGTAGCCAGTTTTAATACGTGTTTGACTATCGATGAGATGGTTCCTTATCTAATAAATGGCGCTGCATTGTTGAAAGTCGGCCGAAGCAAAACAATCCATCGCGCGTTGATTGTTGGGAGATGGCTTGAGACAGCTAAAGCCATGTTTAAAAAACATGGCGTTCATTTCTTAAGGCGGGGGTAAACACGGCTGATTCGTATGCTAAAAAACTTATATTTGAAACATTTTTGCTGTTCCTCCCAAGTAAAAATGTTCCCAGTTTGTATCAGACTTGATTGATTTGTTAACTACAGATTCAGTGTTCATGTAGCAAGCTGATCTGTATTAAGATGTGTATACTTTTCTAATTCTAACCAGTTCATCTGCCTTCAAGTGTGCCCTTATGCAACTGAATGGCGATTTTCGAATGTTCTGGCAAACAAACTAGATAGGGATAGGCAGACCTTAGTACATCTACCAGTATGGAGAGGAGTAGTGTGTAGCCAGCACTATCTCCATATAAATGCTCCAAATATACAATGACGGATGTACTACTACTGGCGATTAGAGCCGCCATAAAAGCTCGGCTACAGCATTAACTGCTGTAACTCTGCCAAAGCCAGTTGCAAGCCTGGTTGAGAAAAAGAGGAGCACAGCAGCGAACTAGGTCAAACGTTCCTATGAGGAACGTTTGACCTGCAAAGCGCAGCAGTAAACTGGGTCAAGTGTTCACAGTAGGAACGTTTGACCTAGTTGCTGGCCTTCAGTCACAAAGCAAGTGGCCCCAGTTCCACTTTGAGACACTACGCCTTCACCCCCAAGTCACCCCAAGTCACCCCAAGTCACCCAAGTCCTTAATTAAGTTCTTGATTAAGTTACCCCAAGTCCTTAATTAAGTTTTTAATTAAGTTACCCCAAGTTCTTAATTAAGTTCTTAATTAAGTTACATCAAGTTCTTAATAAGTTCTTGATTAAGTTACCCCAAGTCCTTAATTAAGTTTTTAATCAAATCACCCCAAGTTCTTAATTAAGTTCTTAATTAAGTTCTTAATTAATTTACATCAAGTTCTTAATAAGTTCTTGATTAAGTCATCCTCAAGTCATCCTTTAAGTACAACCAAGTTCTTATTTAAGTTATCTTATCAAAAAAAAATACAATCTATGTTTTATCTTAAATAGTAGATGTCTAATATAGTACACACACGCCTCAAAAAACGCGTCATCGCTGAGGATGTCTTGCTCAGCGTTCTCTGCATAAATCTTAATGAAGTTCTTACATCCTAAGCACCCGCATTGATTACAATTCTGGTCTATGGAAATGTCTTTTATAGACTCCATGTCTTTATTTATTGACTCCATCATTTTATAATACGCCATGATCTATTTTTATCAAAAAAAACAAAAAATTAAGTTCTTAAAATATTATTGCATTTGAAATGGATCAAAACGATCTTTTGTTGTTGGCGGTTTTGGCATGTTTTTGTCTTCTGTATTTAGTGGTTCAGGTTGTTTTGACTTCTTTGGTTTTTGTTGCCATTGTTTATATATTTTATAACCGTAATAACCACCCCCAGCAGCAGCAAGGGCGCCAAAAATGGCAACAGTTTTAAGTTCAATATTCCATGAAGACTTTGGCGCTGTAGGCCTTGAATCACATGGAGTTTTTATAGCTGGCATTGAATCAACTTGTTCTGGCGTTGGCGGTGTTATGTTTTCATTATGAGTTATATTCTGTAACATTAATTTTTTTTGTCTGTTCCACTCTGCTAATTTTTTTCCTGCTTTAAACACGCCCAGGATGAGGATGCTTTTCACTGGTCTCCACCTGATTCAGTGTTTTCTGATTCTGCTGATTTTCTGGCTTGGTTACTTTCTCCACCTGATTCAGTGTTTTCTGATTCTGCTGATTTTCTGGCTCGGTCATTTTGAAGGGAAATAAAGTCTATATGATTGAAAGTAATTAATCCCATGATTAATGGCGATAACAATGTTCCAAATCTGTAATACAGATCACACCCTAGAGACTCTAATGACTTAGTTAAAACTGGATCTTGCGTTAAATCATACGTAAGATCTTGTTCAGAATCAATGGGAGCAAATCTACTGACTAGTTTAGTGTACAAACTAAGAACCGTTTGCCCCACACTTTTCACCATTCTAGACCCCAGCTGCGCTTCATGCCTGTTATGATACTTTAAAATGTCTTGCGGCGACATCTGTTGAATCTGTTCTATGCTGAATTCAGTTCCGAGGAACTGTTTTGTTTTTCCACATGCTGCCAAAGAATACAGCCTTTCCTTTTTGGGCATAATAGCTTGGTCATCAACTTGGTCATTCATAAGTTCAGGAAGGTTTAGGCTGCCTTGTAGCTGTAGTAGATCATCACTGTTCATGTTTTTTTATTAATTATAATTATTTTATTTTCTAAAAATGAGCACCGAAAAAACTGTCGCCAACCTTGTATACCATTCTGCTGTTATTGGGGGCTAAGTGTAGGATACACAATGCTTGGTAAAAGCCTGTTAAAATAAAACCGGCAGATCTTGGCAAACTAGACTTTGAGGATTCAGCAAAGCTAATTGCTATCATTGCAGCTTCGTTTGCCACGAAAGATTTTCTAGTCAAGCAAGGAATAAT
Source organism: Conus ventricosus (assembly GCA_018398815.1). Lineage (NCBI taxonomy): Eukaryota > Metazoa > Mollusca > Gastropoda > Neogastropoda > Conidae > Conus > Conus ventricosus. Next base: position 35,455,740 of record CM031619.1, on the reverse strand, counting down.
TCCAGACAGTATAAATATGTAAATAAAAAATACATTTATAAAAATGGCTTCACTTGTAATGATGATAGGCGGCGCTGTGGTTAATGCGCTTGCTTTTAGCGGAAGTAATTACGCGTTTAGTAAACTGCGGGATGATGGCGAGAGAAAAAGACATAACAAAGCTGTGGAGCAACTAGCCACAGCGCAAGATCACTATGAAAAGCAGAGAATTGAGCAGTTAGATTTTATTAATAACAAACTGAAAAAACAGGGGCATGCAGCTTACACATTTAAAGATGTTGATCAAGCGATAAAAGAATATTATCTTGTAACGGGCAAACCAATCGAGACATTGCCCCCACCAAAATTCAGTGACTTTTATCAGCCATCAGAAAAACAAAAGATGCAAGAAATCGGGTTTATTGTCTTTGGCATGACCGTCGTGTATTTTGTTGCGCATAATATTGGTTGAATAAAAATGAACAAAATCTATTATTCACCAAAAGGATATTGGAAGGGAATAACAGCAATCAAAAAGCTAAGCCAAGCAGCGGGTGTCAGTGAACAAACAGCAAAAGAATGGTTATCTAAACAAGCGATTTGGCAAATTTATTTACCTGCGCCTAGACGAATACAGAGACCACACTTTGTCAATACAATACCGAACGACACCCATCAAATGGACCTTCTATATTTACCCTCTGATACGATTAGACGAAAAAGATTTAAGTATGCACTTACAGTCATTGACGTAGCTTCAAGATACAAAGATGCGGAACCATTAACACAAAAGAGTGCTTCTGCTGTTGCTGTTGCTATACAACTAATATATCAACGAGGCCCGTTAACTTATCCCGCATGATTCAAGTTGATGATGGAAAAGAATTTAAAGGGCAAGTGAATCAATTATTGTTAAAACATAGAGTCCCATTAAAAGGGGCATTCGGAGTTCACAGATCACAGGCTTTAGTCGAAACTTTAACAAACATTATCTGAAAGACTTTTCCTACCATATCACAGAAGCTGATTGACAATTCTCGCAACACAGAATGGGTTAGACGACTGCCCTCAGTTTTTGCGCGCAATAAATAATGAAGAATTTAAAGGGCTAAAACCAGTACAAAAATCAAAAGAAAAACAAAAAATGTTGCTGAAGACCCAGTTCACCGGCAAACTATTACCATTTGGCTTGAAAGTAAGGTACCTTTTTTTAAACCGGGAGAAGCAGAAGGGGACACTCGCATCAGGGCAACCGATCCAGTTTGGAGTGTTGACCCGTATGAAATAAAAGAATTGTAAAGATAATCCGCCCGTGTATTATTTCGAGAAACTGACACAAAAAAACAACCAGCTCCTAAAAGATCTTTTGTGAAGGAAAACGCAGATAATTCCGCCAGACACAGTTCCGCTTTAATTAATTTAACGTAAATATATTTTATTAAAAAAATTTGGAAAGGGCCCAAAAAGAAAGAACCTGGAACCGAAATGGAATCAAAAGAGGTAGCAAGAATGATAAATAAAGAGACCTTGGATTTAATACGAGAATCACATGTGCGTATTCTGCTGTTAAAGAAAAATTACAAGGATTCATTGGCACAGGGCACTGCATCCAGATCGCCTACAGCCTAAAATCCCAAATTTGACTATCAAAAAGGGGATAAAGAATACTTGAAATAATAAAAAAAATTCGAGCGAAATCAAGCAAACATGAGAAAAAATTTGTCTGAATTGGGGGTTGATATGATTGATTTTCTAGAAAAAGTTGAGGAAAAATAGGGACCCGAATATAAACCCGAAGAAGATATATAATTATGCTGTTCTCCAGTGCCCAATTGCATATGAAAACTCTGGATTAACAAATACTCGTTTTGTGTTTGTTCTATCTAACGACTTCTTGTTACAAGGGTTGTGTTGATCTCATGTAGACTAGATCGTAGTTTAACGTTGTCATGATGAAAAGTATGTTTATGACAATGCTTCTTTGTAGTTGTCATGCGATATGCTCGACTGCACAACACTGCGAGATATTCCCTTTGCTTTTTGATGGTTTTCTCCTGGCTAAAATACGTACATTTTTTACCTTAAACCAAAAAACTCCTTGATCACCTTTCCAGATAATTCATCCTTCATCTTTCCTAAAACCTTCTTATTAGTAATTGAATGCAAAGGCGAATCTTGGGTTTAATCGGACGTGTCATACCATCCTGCATGCCCTTTAGCTACTCTAATTCCATGTCTTTATAGATGTCTTCATAGGGATATCTATAAAAAAAACTATCTGTATCTGTGTAAAGCACTCGGACTCAGGATACAGGGCTTAAAGTAGTCATAAAGAAATTCTAACATCAAAAGCTTTGATAATTCTAAAACAGTAAACCCAATAAAACGGGCTTGCCCAAATTTTGACTTTCTTTTTTTTCATCATTATGCCAAAAAGCTGATCAGAAATTTTCTGAAGTCCTGATAATTAGGTTTTGAGGTCAGCTTAATTGCTTCGTTCTCTTTGTGACTAATCTGACATCTTTACGTTTGTGGAATTCTCCATACCCTTTCCGAAACAGCTGTTGTTCATCAACTTGAAAAAGTCTTTTTCTGAAGCATCGCGGATTTAGTTTCTGAGATCATGTTCTTCATGATGTATGGTTTTCATGAACTGTTCTTGATCAAAAGCAATTAAATACGATGAACAGCTGTCAACTTCAAACCATGTCTTAAATAAAATTGTAAAGTCTGTAATGACAACATAATTTTTTTTGTCCCGAAGGTTGGGCACAATTTAGGGGGTTCTGTTGGATCATCTTTAGGCTTCTGCTGCTAATGGATAGTCATTATGCAGGTCATGGAGTTCATGAGGATATTCTAAATCAACTTCTAGAATGAAACCACGCTGTTGATCGGGCGTTAACTGCCCAACCACTTAATGCCTTTTGAATTTTATTGGGATCGCCGCCTTGTACATTTTAAAGTTACGTAATGAAAGTGATTGCGCCATTGCCCATCCATACAGATTGTTTGCATCTAAATACATGAGATAATTTTAGACCTTTTACTCGGATCATAGTCGTCCAAGTATTTGTTGTTTGTTTTACAGAAATGATGCGACGCCATACAATTCCTCCACGCAATCCGTTTTAAATCATCTGAATCATTGGTAGGTCAGACAATAATAAATCTGTACTCCATAAACTTTAAGAAAGCGTCCCACTCATCCCGGGCGCAGAAATATAATGCGCAGGATCCAAACGTAATGTTTCATGCAGTCTTTCTGTAATTTTCAAAGACGTCCGCCAAAAAAACATGTATCAGCCATCAAGTAGGAGTCATGATAGTCTCCCATCGTTTACACTCTAACTTTTGCCACGCATCTTGAGCATGCTGGTAATCAGAAATCACTGATGTCCTTTCCTCTAAGACTAGAAAAGAACGTGCCTTTAGGGGGAAGTATATCTTCATCAAACCTTTCCCAACTGTTCATAAGGGGTAAACACCCTTTCTAACAAGAGTTGGGTCAAAATATTCTTCCGTTTTTGGGCAGGACTTTAAGGGACATAGCCAGCGACTCTAATAAAACCCATCATGTGTTGCATAGAGTCATAAAAAGACATTTTATTTAAAGTGAAACACATGTACTTTCTGATGACTGTGCAATGCATGACACCCTGAAGGCATCGCCCACTGCTTTCATTATAAGATGAGAGTCGTAACCCCGCAATTGTGAAAGAATATAGGCAGTTTCCATGTCTTTGGTTCAAACTTTAGTGAAGATTGCAGTTGTTGTGCGCTGCCCCCTCTAAACTTTCCACTAATGTATCAGGTCTTTTATTTTTGGGATTCTCTGCGTCTGATGGAAGGCCTAAACCGCAAATCCAACAGTGAGTGGCTGAGTCATACTGTTTTTGGGTCTTCGGGCGTCATTATGATTTCAATAAGTTTAGATTATTAGAACACCCATTACGCACTTTCTGCATGCGTTCTAAGAAGTATTCTGCAGCATTTTGGCCTCTATACAATTCTGGTGCTGAATGGGCCATCCGCCCTGACAACAATGAAGGCAAATGAACAAATCTGATGATTACTCATTAGACTGTTTTTCGAAGTTTTTTGTGGCGCTGGCCCTTCATAAGGAACAATGAGTGATTCGAAGTCTGCGTAAACAACATATGGAGAATTTTGCATCCTTTCCAGTTCTTAAAACAACTTTAGATCCAGGAGGGGCGAATTAGTCTGTATTACAGTCAACTGGGCCGATACAGTGTTTCTTATTTCGCTCGCGGCTTGAACAGATGGAATTCTTGTAAACATTTTCTACAAGAATTCTTGTTTATGTCCATTCTTTGAAGTATGCTGCATTAGTTTACTCATTGTTCGTCAATGTGTAATGGGGTAGCCCTGCTGGTGAAAACATCAGTGGGTAAGTCAACATGATTTTTGTCTGGATCACCAATCGTTGGGCTGTTCTTAGACACTTTAATGGGCTGTAGATTGTTTTCCTCACCCCATGGAAAATTTAACAGTTATTGGTTTGTTTTGTTCTTCAAACTGACAATTTGATCACACTAACAGAAAGGATATTCATTGAAGTTAAGATCTTGGTGTATTGCCGAAGTTAGTCACTCTCTCTGCGTGTTCGCGGACATGATGCAGCCTTGCAAGAACACCCACATAAAACATTTGTCGCCCTGAATTCTTTATGTTAAAACTGTTTCTCTTTGAAACCAACTCTCGAGGTAGCGGAATGTAAGCCTTGCCTACAACGGTGCATACTTAGCCTGTTTTAATCTAATCTCTAAGACTTCGCCTCTACCAACCAGAGCCTCTCATTTTAGCTTCTTCAGGGGCCACATCAAACTGTGTAAAGCAGTTCGTCTGCCCAACCGGGTGTTAAGTCATTATGAGAAAGATAGTCTGCTGTTTAGTTGAGACCCAGACTTCTAGATTTTCTTCATTTATTTGTTAATAGTCGATTAAAACAGCTAACATTACTTTAACTGTGCGGGTCCTATTGTTAGTTTACTTGGAACTTAAAGAATTGCATGTACAACGCTTGCCCGCACGTTTTCTGGATTAATAACTTCTAAATCAATATCATTCAGTGCTCTTGAAAAACGCTCTTTCTCGAGCATTCCTTCAAACAATTCATCTGGGCCTTCATATATTTTAGCCATGCTGTCTTTCTTTCTAAGCCAACATATTTATTAAATTTAAAAAAAAATTACAACGTCTTAATTAGAATCAATATCAACGGTCTTTTTGCTTGGACTCAAAACTAAAGTATAAACACCTTTTGGTGTTGTTAATGTGAGCTGTTTAGAACAGAGTTAATGTTTCGTTTACTTTTTTTAAGCATTCCTTTTTATCTGCTCGGGGTTCTGGCTTTTGAAAAAAACTTGTCCTCGCCTTTCTTTGAAGATCAAACTTTTGTCTTTTGTAGTCATCAAAATGGGCCTGTAAACGATTAAATTCTTCATCCGTGATGTTTGAGTCAACTAGTGCTTTATTTATTGTCAGTTTGAAGGAACTAATTTAGCTGTTATTATGAACCATAGCTGTGTGCTTTGGAGTTTAGTTTTTAATTTTTTGCTACCCACACCTACACTAATGAACACAGGCCAAGACTAAAGACAAACCACCTAGAGGTAAAGCTGGGGGTGCGCCTATGCCCGTTGCTAAGAGCCCAACACTCGTTCCTGCTGATAGAGCACTTATAGTCGATGCCCCAAAATTTTAACATAAGTAACAGCATTAAAGCAGCAGAATACCTTCGTTTGGTTTTGCGTATTTTGAAAGGTCCTGCTCTAGTTTTTGTTGCATTTGTGTAATGTTGGTTAATCTAAAGGTTTTATGTTAGGGTTTTTCTACTTTTCCCTTCTTTTGGCAACTCTGGCGCTGTAGGCACATTTGGATAAACTTGAACAGACATGCTTTTTATAAAAAAAATAATTTAGTATTGTATATCTTTTAATCTGTTATCTTGAATATTTAGCTGCACATTTAAATTAAAAACAATGTACATTAAAACGGTTTATTCGGGTTCTTCTTCTTTATCAATTTGAATGTTTTATTACTCTCTCACCTTTCTTCCCGCTCCATGCAACTGATTATCCTCTGTTGACCTTTAGGTCAATCCATAAACCGTATTTTGTTGTTAAATAATCATCAAGCCTAACATTGTGAAGATGTAAATCTTAACACAAGGTCAACTGTTGGATTTCTACAACCTCCCGCCTCCAAACAGTTTTCTTATTTCATCAAATGCTGATAAGGTTTAAGCCCGCTAGCGTAATTTGGTTAGGACTACCCTCAATCGAACATTGTACTTTCGTTATTTTAGGATTAATAAACTTTCACTTCCTCTTTTGAACGGTTCTTCATCTTCACACAGCAATAAAATACCCTTTAAGCGATCTTGCTGCGGCACTAAAACTAAAATTCCATATAGTGTCTGCCCTGCTTCTGGGATATGTTGTATGATGAATCACTCTTTCGTAATATATTGCTAATTTTGACTGATAAATTGTTGCTCAAACACCTTGCTAAATAGGGTTGCTAACAACGTCAAACTCTAAAGAGATTCAGAAATGCTGTACTTTGCTTCGGGGTCTGATGATTTGATACCCTTTTTTATTCATTAAAGTTAGTTCATATGACAATCTGTCTTTTAATCTCCTTGAAAGTATGGCGCATGCGCTTTTAACAACTCAAAATCTAAGGGGAAAAGAAAGCGATTTCCCTACGCAAATTTTACAGCTACATACTTTTTTACCGTCTTTAGTATCTCCAGCGCCTATTCATGTTTTAGTGCTTCTTCATTTTCGATTTCCCTTTAAACGCAAGATCAGCCCTTTCATTCCCGGTTAAACCATAGATCAGAATAGGGTTAAAAATATGTCTGCATTGTGTAAAGAAAATATTTCTTTGCCCTCAAGTTTTATAGAAATTTTCTTAACGATTGCCCACCCCAGATTCTGTACAACTGTTCTTTTGGGTCTGTTGTTGAAGCGAGTTCTATTTGAAGTAAGACCCCAGAGCCTGGCACAATCACTTCATCCGCTCCTGGTCTGGAAATTGACAGTAAGAATTTGATCTGCATCAATAGTAATGGATTATTTGGAACAGTAAATTCCGTTTTTTTCCCTTCACGCCAAGGGTTCTTTCAGTCTTCTATGCGGTTTAAGAATCGAGCCATAAAGAATTGTGACATTTTTTTTAAAACAAAATAAAAAGTTAATTATTTAAAAACATGGCAAGAATTGAAGGTGAAGAAGATTATGATTTTTTGATTCTGGAGACGACATGAGTGAAATGATCCCTTGATACAACATCGCTCAACGCTCTCAATGCGGCATGAATTAACAAAAGTAAAGTTAAATCATTTTACGAAAGTTTAGGTCAAGAACCTCCCGAATTATTTGACCCAAATGATTTGAATTAAAAGATGATCATTTTCTGTGAAAAACGATCAAGGACAACTTGTTCGGCTTACAACTAAACCAGACCCATCAAAGTTTTTAGCCAAGAGTACAATTATACAAAGACTCATGTGAAAGAATCAAAAACGCCCTTTGGGCTTGTTAGACCGAAATTAAAGGCGGAGCAGTTTCTAAACTTCAAAACACACTGCAGGAACTCCCGACAGATAACCAAATGCAAAACATGGAACTTAAAGAATTAAATCAATCGGCAGACGAATTAATAAATGCAATAGAAGCAGAAACCAGTTTTTCAGAAGAAACACATTAAAACTATACGCACTCGCCGCTGCCCATGCGAGAAATAGCGGCTCTTGATCATGCTTTGAGAAGCATCAGAGGCGAATTAACAAACAATTTAGGCAAAACTGGGTGAAATAGATGAGCATATTAAAAGAGAAAAAGAAAAACTCGTTGAGGCTGATGACGCCAAAATAGGGCCTGATATTAAAGAAAGAATAACCCAAAGACTAAAAGATCTTGAACAAGAGAGATCAGCAAGACTAGAAGTTTTGTCTACTAACCAGAACAATTACGAACTCAAGTGAGCAGAAATAAGAGAAACTATCCAAAGAATTTTATATGAAGACACAACGCTAGCAGAACGAATCCCAACACTGTTTAGAGAGCAAGGAGTCACATTAGCAAGCGTTTTTAACGGCCTCAGGATTTTGCAATAAGTACACGGTAATGGTATTACAGGGGCGGCGGACAAAAGCCCAGTGCCCCCCACCTCCATCGCCTCCCCTGATAAATCATGGGTAAAAAAACAGCTTGATCATCTTGCGAGTTTATTAAAAAAATTAGCTGTAAAGCTTAGACTCTTTTTCCTGGTATATTTGGGAGTATTGTTAGCTGGCTTTTGTCTACTGCAAGCAAAGTATTTTGGGTTTAAAGGCCGAGCACTTATGGGGATTAGTTCTCTTAATAGTTGGGTTACTTTATAAGATAAAGACCAAGTAATCCTAGGCCAGTTAATCCAATAACAAATGCTGTCTTTTCATATTCATGGCCATCGCGAACAGAGTCCAGATCTTCAACGCCTTTGGGGTTTGGGCCGGGGGATTGGATGACTTATTCTTGGGGGTCATCTTGTTTTTTTACTGCTTGCAATATTACTGGGTCAGAATTATTTTGTTTTTCCGACCTTCTGTTCTTTGCCTGCCACAAGGATTTCATTTGTAGTTTATTATTTGCCTATCTGGAGTCTGAGGTCAGAAGGCAGCATGTAAAAACCAGTGCCAACAGCAAAGTCCCACTTTCGATCTTGCCCTATTGTAAAACATTTTGGTAAATTTTTATACTCGAAGGTAAATCAACTGTAAATTAATGGCGTCCCTCTAAATTTTTCTAAGTATTGTTTTTTGCATCAAAACCAGTAGAAGGATCAGTTATGCTCGATCTCGTTTGTGCTTGCGAACCTAGCAAACACCAAACGTAAGTACGAAAGAGTCGTTTATTCGTTCTATTCCGCTTTAGTTAGGCCCTTAGAAGTGTCTAATATAAATGTTGTCCATGCTGTTTTATGCCTTGCTCTATGGGCCCGAGTGAACAGCCGTGCCTGAAGAGAAGATGTGTAAGGAGGATTCCAGTCATACTTATACTTTCTGTGCACGCCCCCAAATAAGGGGTGCCTAAACCATGATTGCGGTCCAACTTTTTTCTAAAGTCTTCTTAACATTAATATGAATTCGTTCAGATCCTTTCAAAAGCCTTCATGTCTATTCTGTTGCTGAATGGATTAAACGGTTTGTCATTTGGTAATGGCGCTTTCAGTTCAGTCAAAATACGCCTGAAGTGTAATTAAAAATGAAATCTATACACTGACCCCACCAAAGGATCAGGATGATTTAAATTTATCGGCATACGACACTCCACACCCAGTTGATGCACAAAACACAGCAAAGTTTAACTGGTTTTTATAAACTGCATCAATGACTGAACCACACTTTCGCGATGTAGTCTTTTTTTAAAAGGGGGGGTTTAAAATATCTGTTTAATGGCGTACTCACCCTTTTCTTGAAAGGTGTCAGCCTGGGTCACAGAAATGTCAAGAGTATCGGTTGTTTTTATTTTAAGATTGTAGTGCGGCCAACAGAATATTTTGCATCAGTATATTTGAACGCACTCATTTTTATTTTTTTTAAAAAATGTTTGTAACAATAACAACTCAAGACCGTCCTTCGTTTTTAGAACATGCTATTGAAACAATTGCGGAACCAGAATGGTTGCACTTCATGAAATTTTTTACAAAGTTGTATGGTTTAATATAAGTGAATCCAAGAAGAATAATAAGATTAAAAAAGTTAATAATAGAGACCAATAGTTAGCCATTTTAAACCCAAACCCGACGGTTATTACGGGTTTTTGCTCGCTAAAAGAAGCAATGAGTAACTTTGACATTGCTCTCCCAAACTTAACAATGCGAATCTGAAAACAATGTTAACATTCAAGCCTGAAAAAGAAGAAGTAGTTACTAAATTTTTATAAAGAGCTAGCTAAAATGTTAGGCTTTACAACTAACAAAACGAGACTTTCATAGTTTTTAGTGTTACACCAAACAAAACTACGTTTGAGGGAGAAAATCCGCTCGATCTGCATTACATTCATTACTCTATGTTCATTTAGATGAGCTAGCACTGATGAAAACTTGTAAGATGGAAGGCCCTCAACGTTTTAAGAGCTCTTCCATCAGGGAAGCCGCATATTGCGATTATGAAATTATACAATTCCCTAATTAAAAGTTTAAAAGAAATTTGTTTGTGGGAGGGTGGATCATTTAATAAAAAAAATTGCAGACAAAACAGGAAAAGTTGTGAAATGTGATAACCTGCACATTGTTTTTGGGAAAAAAAATAATAAACTGTACTAAAAAATAATGTCGCGTGGGGCCCGAAGAATCGGGAGTTAAAATTAGCGCCGTGAGGTGTATAACTTTAGAATTAAAAGACCTTGCAGACGTTGCCCGGGCTTTGAACAAAATGGTGAGATAGGCGCTTTTTATGGTTTTGATACACTAAAGATGGTGATTATAAACGCAAAGAGGTGGCGACAGCAAAAATTTCCTAAACTAGAACAACTGCGCAATCTAAAGCAAATAATGTTGGCCAGTATGAATATAAAATAGTTCGAAAAACCCGACCTCAAATGGCATTTAAACCCTATTTAGAATGGGAAATAAAATTTGAATTCATAAGCCCATTTAAAATTTTTAGCCGTCAAAAAAGTTCAGAAAAGCATCAACCTGGCCCTTTACATTAAGGGCTTAGCCAGACGACAATAGCCGGAAAGAAATTGAAATAACACCGTATGGGAAAAAACAGTACATCCTCCACAGAAAAGAAACGGTTTTAAAAAAGCTTCTACAAAATTACAGTTCTTTCCAAGCAAAAAATATGGGGACACTTCACAATGAATTTGAAATTTCTGTCTTTAAAGATGTGGAGAGATGGGTTTGTGGGGGTTAGTGACGTCCTTATAAAGGAATTAATATTAGCTGGCAAAAATTTGACGTTTAAAAGCCTTAACGTACCATCGTCGTTCTTCACAATGGTGAGGATATTAAATCATAACAACAAGCAACAAAATCAATGTTGACTTAAATAGAAACAATCTTACAGAACTGAATTGGATTAATCTTACACATTTAGGCCTCATAGGGTTTATTATACTGAACAAGTTTTGACGGAAGGGATGGAAAAAAAAAAAACTGGATTAGATTAAATTCTGTTATAAAACTATGGGCATTTAAACTTTATGATAAAATCCCCTCATTGTTCAATGATTTTTGGGCAGACTGGGTTTTGGAAAAACAATATTTGTCCCCCGACCTATTACAAACAGTTTATCGCTATAATTTTGATTATATTGTGATTTTCTGTCCAACGCTTAAAAGGAACAAAGCATATCATGATAGAAGGTTTATATGGACAGACAATGACGTATATTTAGTTAATCCTAGCACTAAACTGAGTGAGTGTTTAGAATACTTTTATAAAGTGTTTGAAGGAACGCAGACACTCTTTATTATAGATGACTGTTCGGCAGAAAAAGATATAGTTAAAAAGAGAAACACTTTGTCAAAGCTGGCTTTCAGCGGAAGACATGATGGGATAAGTGTGTGGATTTTATGTCAAAAATATAACTCCGTTTTAAAAGACTTTAGAGAACAGTTAAAGACTGTAGTTTTATTTCACATGAAAGACAGAGACGCATTTGATGACTGTATGCGTGAAAATGATGTTATTGAAAATGATCAGGAAAAACACAGGATTAAGCAAAAACTGAAATCTGAAAAGTTTAGTAAATTAGTATTAAAAACGGATAACCCTACACAGTATGTTTGTTTGTAGGGTCGTTATTTTTTGGTTATTGAAGTCAACCGGTCGAAACTGGTTGAACTGTGTAATGCAGGTTGGTTTTACCTCGTTAATGCGCATGCCCAGTGGAATCAAGTCCGCTGAGTATGAGAGAACTGATAAATGCCAATCCTGGGGTCAGCTGCTCCGAAACTGGTTGAGGAGCAGCTGGCCTAGGATTGGCATTTATCAGTTCTCTTTGAGGCAAACAGTCAGATACAGATGCTTCATTGAAAGGAGATGAACAAGTAGGTGCCTGCTCTTTCCTGCCACTGTTTGCCTGAATGGCGGTTGCTCTGTTCAACTCCAGAGTCAGTGTGCCCTGATGGTACAGGTGTGTCAGTGGAGTCTGTCAGTGTGCCCTGATGGTACAGGTGTGTCAGCGGGCCTGACAGTGTGCCCTGATGGTACATGTGTGTCAGCGGATTCTGTCAGTGTGCCCTGATGGTACAGGTGTGTCAGCGGGGTCTGTCAGTGTGCCCTGATGGTACAGGTGTGTCAGTGGAGTCTGTCAGTGTGCCCTGATGGTACATGTGTGTCAGCGGATCTGTCAGTGTGCCCTGATGGTACAGGTATGTCAGCAGGATCTGTCAGTGTGCCCTGATGGTACAGGTGTGTCAACAGGATCTGTCAGTGTGCCCTGATGGTACAGGTGTGTCATCGGAGTCTGTCAGTGTGCCCTGATGGTACATGTGTGTCAGCGGGATCTGTCAGTGTGTCCTGATGGTACATGTGTGTCATCGAGTCTGTGAGTGTGCCCTGATGGTACATGTGTGTCATCGGAGTCTGTCAGTGTGCCCTGATGATGCAGGTGTGTCATCGGAGTCTGTCAGTGTGCCCTGATGGTACATGTGTGTCATCGGAGTCTGTCAGTGTGCCCTGATGGTACATGTGTGTCATCGGAGTCTGTCAGTGTGCCCTGATGGTACATGTGTGTCATCGGAGTCTGTCAGTGTGCCCTGATGGTACAGGTGTGTCAGCGGGGCCTGTCACTGTGCCCTGATGGTACATGTGTGTCATCGGAGTCTGTCAGTGTGCCCTGATGGTACAGGTGTGTCAGCGGGGCCTGTCACTGTGCCCTGATGGTACATGTGTGTCATCGGAGTCTGTCAGTGTGCCCTGATGGTACAGATGTGTCATCGGGGTCTGTCACTGTGCCCTGATGGTACATGTGTGTCATCGGAGTCTGTCAGTGTGCCCTGATGGTACAGGTGTGTCAGCGGGGTCTGTCAGTGTGCCCTGATGGTACAGGTGTGTCAGCGGGTCTGTCACTGTGCCCTGATGGTATATGTGTGTCAGCGGAGTCTGTCAGTGTGCCCTGATGGTACAGGTGTGTCAGCGGGGCCTGTCACTGTGCCCTGATGGTACAGGTGTGTCAGCGGGGCCTGTCACTGTGCCCTGATGGTACAGGTGTGTCAGCGGGCCTGTCACTGTGCCCTGATGGTACAGGTGTGTCACCGGGTCTGTCAGTGTTCCCTGATGGTACAGAGCTGTCAGCGGGGCCTGTCACTGTGCCCTGATGGTACAGGTGTGTCAGCGGGGCCTGTCACTGTGCCCTGATGGTACAGGTGTGTCAGCGGGTCTGTCAGTGTGCCCTGATGGTACAGGTGTGTCAGCGGGCTATGTCAGTGTGCCCTGATGGTACAGGTGTGTCAGCGGGTCTGTCAGTGTTCCCTGATGGTACAGAGCTGTCACCGGGGTCTGCCAGTGTGCCCTGGTGGTACAGGTGTGTCAGCGGAATCTGTCAGTGTGCCCTGATGGTACAGGTGGGTGTGTCAGCGGGGTCTGTCAGGGGCGGTATGTTCCCTGGTGACTGCGTCCAAATAGCAGCCCTTGAGGCTGGCCCTCATTGTATCCGGGTACCTCGTGAGAGGAATACCCTGGTCACGTTGCCTCTGCTTCAGCTGGTCATACAGAAACATCAGGGGGATCCTGCCGTCCTTCCTGTGGATCACAGTCCCGCCATCCCGGGTGACCCTTGATGATCGAATAGACTCTATACCATGAAGTGCACACTTTTTACAGACTGCAAACGTAGGACACTTTGTCTTTCCACTCAATGTTGCAGATCTTGCCCAAGAAACGCTGGTGGACTCGTTCGAGCTGTTGTGTGTTTCGTTGGTGGGTCTCACAACGCTACGACAGTGTATGCTGGATCACTGCGCTAAATACGGAAACTTTGGTGAAGAGTCTGTTGCCGTTCATTCCCTATCCACCTCCTAGCTCCAGGCACACCTGGTCTTCGCTCTATGCAGTGTCACCCGAGCATCCAGAGATTTATCGCTGCTCACAGTACCGCAAAGACAGCAGAACCTCCTCTTTGACCTTGATGTCAGAGTTGATGACAACAGATGGTTGAGCTGGAACTCTGGCAGCCAGTGATGATAAAGGTTGAAAATAAGACTTGAACTCGCTGAGGATCATGGTGACACCAAAATGGTGATGCGAAATAGTCTCATACGTGCTCGATATGGTCATGGAAATGTGCGGTCAGTAATCCACGAAGACGAACTTGCACAGAATGGCCAGAAAAATTTGTTCAGGCCTGGAGATACCCTCGTTAGAAACGTTTGCTGTGCATGGAAAACCGAAGGTACCCATGCCTCATTTCCCTGTCAAAAAGTCTTAAGCCATGTATCAGAATTGCTCAGAGGAAGAAACAACGAGGTAGTTGCTAAATCCTTGTCATATTTCCCCTTAAAGAAATAGAATCTATCAGTGTGATGAGTTCAGGTGAATGTGCATGATCTTCTGAAGGCCATCATTGTGGTTTTAAATGCCTATGCCAAATCAATACCATGTGAAATTCTTGGTTCTTCTCTCAGCATTCCTCTTGCAGCTGGTGGATAGCAAACAACTCAAGTCTTGTGGTAACTCGAAGTTCTCTTATGTGATCTGAATCAAGGAGATTGGCCTTCTGAGAGACATTTTCCTCTGTGTTTGTAAGTGTCATCAGAAATACCATTTTCTCCGAGCGCATCAGCAGCTGCTTCAACAATTTTCATCTCGACGGAGTAGTGTGAGTCCACTAGTGATTCTTACCACAGTTGTGCTAGTGCTACAATGTGATGGATGATCCCGTTCAGGAGTGTGTTAAAGTGCACAGCCAAATATCGAATGTGTCCTTTTTGAGCTCGAGAATTCTGGTCAGCGAGCTAAGTGTCATCTGTCAATGTACAAGGATTTTGTCAGTGACAAGGATTTTATCCAATGAAGTCAATGCTTATTTGCACATTGAAATATTAAAGGTTGATGAGCTCTCTTTATGGTTAATTTCAGACAGGAGGTTGTTAGATCTTTATAAAAGGCTTGTTTGACACCATGGAGCTTTGTCCACATTCGAGTGTAAGCACTGACAGTGACAATCAATCCTTTGCTATCCATAGGTAAAAGATCACATGACGATTGTTGATGTCGCATGAAAGAAATTTTGAAAGGAATTTAAACTAAATCCGCCAGACAACAGGTACAAACTAATCAAAGACAAAACACGACTGGTCTTGACTTCTCAGGTCTTCCTCAGGCAAGATAAAGAACACTAAGGACAATGAAGAAAGAAAAACGAGCAATCACATATCTTCTCAAATTCAGCGCAAGATGGACGTTGAATCAAAGACCATCCAGATTTCTCGTGAGCTTGTTTGCGGAACATCTCAGGCCACACGTTCATAGGGCATCTTCAGCTAACCTCAAGCATTGAGAGGAGCAGTTTCACCAGACTTCTTCTGGTGGCATTTGAACTGCAAACCCAGTGCTGATCAGGGTTGCAATGTCAATCTGGCAACGATCAAACATCCTGGCAACGAGATCGGTTTGCCGTTGTGGTCTGCCACCACTGTGAGGCAATGTTTGTACAGTCCATCCCCCAAGCATTGGGTGTCTTCATTCTCCTCTTCTGATTTGACATCAGTGGATGCACACGCACGCTCAGTTGTCTATCAAACGCTTCATGAGATGGTCTGTGTGAAGATTTTATGTTGTCTCCCCTTTCTTGTGTGGGAATAAGTGTTTCTTTGTCATTGTGGCAGGAAGCATCTGCCCCCAGTGTCTACAGTGAACGACCAGCAAACCACTACTGCTCATGTGTAGAATCATGGCTTCCAGTAGCATTCGCTGCCATTTCCTGTCGCCACTTCTCCATCGCTATAGGATATGAAAACAATGTTTGTAATTGTGTCTTTTTTAATTCTGGACGACCTGTCTGCCCGATCACCAGAGAGACTTTTTCTTTTAATGAGGAATAGTCGTTTAGTTCCCGCCCACCATCTTGCTTACTGATGACCTTTATCCCTTTTCAGTTTGTTTACCACCACACTGATGAGAAGTGCTGTTACAACCTGTCTATCAACACACACACACACACACACACACAACACACACACACACACACACACGCACGCACGCACGCACGCACGCACGCACGCACGCACGCACACACACACACACACACACACACACACACATCAAATTAAAGTCAAGTAGATGGATTGGAGTGCAAAAACTGACAGAGAGAGAGAGAGAGAGAGAGAGAGAGAGAGAGAGAGGCAGGTAGGGAAGTTGGACTACAGGTCAGGGAGGTCAGCCTTCATAATTCCTTTGCCCACTAAACTCAAATTGACGTACTGCCGCCGATCCATCCAATGACGTTTCAAGTTTTTACACCAACATGACGTCATGTCTACTGTAGATATTACTGTTGTTCTGCTGCTAATATTCTGTGCCTCACTTTATATGCTCATTTCTTTATTGTTTAGTTAGCAGCGCGGCAAGTAGCTATGGAATTAGTTTTGTTTGCAAGCATCATCTTTGTAAGCAATATCCTAGATGTTAATTGACAGAGTTTTGTTTGACTTGTAAAAAATAAGTTCACGGTAGGTTCATTACTTTTATTGGTACATGATAGAGCTGTGGCAGTGCTCTCTGCGCCAAACAGCATTAGCTGTTTGCTTTAATATCCTTTACGCATGTTTCCTGTAAAAAGTCTATTTTTGTTTTGTTTGTTTTGTTTTTCTACTGACATTAAACGCCAATATTTGAGTTTATTTCTCAAAGCCACATACATTTACCATTCCCGTGCATATGCCAGTGTTTATCATTGTAGACCAGTGATACTTACTCCGCCAGGAGACCCTTTTTGGGAATCATGCCGGTCCCAAGCCTGGATAAAGGAGGAGGGTTGGGCGTGGGGCCAGTGCTACTGACGAATCATTATAGCGTCATCGTAGGTCCATAAATCAAGGGGTCGCTGTTCTTCAAACGGCAGTGTAAAGTGTCACATGTCACGTTCATCCAGCTGTATATGTCCCACATCTCCCTCTCCATTGTCACGTGTCACATTCATCCAGCTGTATATGTTCCACATCTTTCTCTCCATTGTCACGTGTCACGTTCATCCAGATGTTATGTCCACATCTCCCTCTCCATTGTCACGTGTCACGTTCATCCAGCTGCATACGTTCCACATCTCTCTCTCTCTCCCATTGTCACGTGTCACATTCATCCAGCTGTATATGTTCCACATCTCCCTCTCCATTGTCACGTGTCACATTCATCCAGCTGTATAGGTTCCACATCTCTCTCTCCATTTTCTTCCAGAGCATCACGGTAGGTGAGTTGGTTTCACGGTCATAAGAGAGCGATTGATACCACCGCTTTCTCCTCAAAGCTGTGTTGGTTTGTGCCATGGCATGTTGAATGGAGGAAGCCTAGCCTACTTACGTCCCTCTTTCCCTGCTCTAGCAGCCGTGAGTTGGCAATGTTTTGGCACCACCTTATGTCAACATGTTAGTGCCAGTTAGTTGCTACTGCTGTCCTGTTCTTCTCCATGTGTTCTTCTACTTCAGAACTGGCCTTCTCTTTGTGCTGCTCCGTGATCAGAATCACAACAAGTGAGCAGTCCGCCAGTCGGCTTCCTGTCTGCCGGTAACCACCACAGACCGTTCCTTTCACCCAGGAAGTTGTCTAGAGGGTTTCCTGCAGGCCGTTGTTCCATCTGAATATCTGTTTGTTCCTTTGTAGTTGATTGCGGTGACAAAAAAGGGTCCCACTTGTAAACTGGCCTCAGAGGTGTGACGAGTGTGGAGATAGACACCGATCTGCGGCCAGTTTCAAGCTAGATCGACTGTCTATCATCACTCCACGCCAGCGTGTTGCATGCTGAGGACCTAACTTCACATCAGTCAGGCATAAAGCTGGTTCAGTGGGTTTTTTGTTAGGAACATACGGAATGGTGCTGTCCACAATTAGTCCTGTAGGACGTTCCTCCACTACTCGGTCCTTTGTTATCAAAGGGATGACTCAGACAAGCAGACGTGAAAACAATTCATTGGATTAGAACAACGCAAAGAGAGATGCAGGGATACCCCCTCCCCCCCCCCCCCCCCAAAAAAAAAAAAAAAAAAAAAAAAACTTCACAGCTCTTTCACTCCAGCATGAAAGGGACTGTGCAGTTTAATGGCAACCTCTCCAAGCCCTTCGACAAATGCAGCGGTATCAAACAAGGCTGTGTCCTTTCCCCCACCCTCTTTGGGATCTTCTTTGCTCTCTTCCTGAGGCATGCATTCAGCACAGCGCAAGAGGGGATCTACCTGCGGACCAGCTCAGATGGCAGACTTTTCAATCTCTCCCGCCTAAGAGCAAGAACAAAGGTCTACGAAGCCCTCATCAGAGTTATGCTGTTTGCCGATGATGCCGCTGTTGCGACCCACACCCAGCGGGAATTGCAGTTGCTGATGGACC
Organism: Conus ventricosus; assembly: GCA_018398815.1. Classification (NCBI taxonomy): domain Eukaryota; kingdom Metazoa; phylum Mollusca; class Gastropoda; order Neogastropoda; family Conidae; genus Conus; species Conus ventricosus. Next base: position 35,437,196 of record CM031619.1, on the reverse strand, counting down.
GCCTCTCCCAGGCCTGCAAAGACTTTGGTCTGACAATCAGCCTAAAGAAGACAAACGTCCTGGGTCAAGACACGCCGTCACCACCAGCTATCATCAATGATGACTATGAGCTTGATGCCATCCATCAGTTCACTTACCTTGTGTACACCATCACCGATAGCCTCTCCCTTGACATTGAGATCGACAAGAAGATCGGCAAGGCAGCCACAACACTTGCTCGCCTCACACAAAGAGTATGGACAAATCCAAAGCTGACCACAAAGACAAAGATGGCTGTGTGTTACAACTGCGTTCTCAGCACCTTGCTGTATCGCAGTGAGACATGGACCACGCATGCTCGCCAGGAGAAAAGGCTCAATTCCTTCCGCCTCAGATGCTTCCGGCATATGCTTGGCTTCTCCTGGCAAGACAGGGTAACCAACACCAAAGTCCTGTCTCGCGCTAGCCTTTCTACCATGTATACCCTGCTGAGACAGCGTCGGCTGTGTTGGCTGGGTTACGTTCGCCGCATGGAGGATGGTCGCATTCCAATAGACGTCTTCAATGGAGAGCTTGCCGCAGGCCAGAGAAGCATTGGCCACCCACGGCTAAAACACAAAGACGTTTGCAAAGAGAGACATGAAGGCGCTTGAGATCCTGGGAGGACTTTGCAGCAGACCGCAACAGCTGGATAAGCACTCTCAAGAAACAGCTGCAGACAAGTGGCGAAGACAAGTGGACAGCTGCTCTATCAGAAAAGCGAGCCCGCACAAAGGGGATGACAGCCAACAAACCAGTGTCAACATGCAGATGTGACCGCTGTGACAGAGACTGCCACTCTCGCATCTGTCTCTACAGGCACAGGCGACGCTGCTCGGGTCGAGCAGACAGCCCATGTGTGTGTGTGTGTGTGTGTGTGTGTGTGTGTGTGTGTGTCTTTGACAGAAATAATTATAGTTAAATCATTCATTTGAAAAGTTATTGTGAATTGTATTGGTTTGAATAAAGTCATCTCCCAACAATATGAAAAGAGGTCTTTGAATCTTGTGTTTGAAGCAGAAAATTAAGCCAACGCGTATGTATCTATGTAATATTGAATTTAGATGCTTCTTTTGTGACTACTGAAATCGCATACTTAGATATGAAATAAGTTACACGATTTCTAACCGATATCACATTCATTACTTACTTGTATCTTCGCGATTTAAACAGACGTTTCCTGTTCAACACACCAGCTTTAAACACAGAAATGTGTATTCTGCTGCCTGCTATGCCAGTACAATAACTGGCTTACTACAGCAGTAGGCTGGCATGTGGCAAGATACTTGTTTTCGGCAGACACACAAGAACTTCTGCTGCCTTGTCATGGTACCATCGAAATCAGTAATATTGCTATTCCTCTTCTCTGCTGCCATTTGGGGCATACATGGCTGTCAGAAGAGTTTCATCTTTACCTACTTTCATTTTCAAATAGCAAAAAATGAAGAAAGACACTTTAAATATGTATATGAATATACAAACAGGGGATTTGCATTTCAAGTAAGTGTTGTGCATTTAAAAAACAAAATCATATTCCTAATGCATTTGAATCTTTCAAAAGCGTCTAATTTGTGAAAGAGTGAAAAAAAGTGACCACGTTTTGGCAATCAACTCTCGATTTTTTGACATACTAAATTATTGCACAAAGAAAATTTACAAACTATATGAACTTTTTTTTCCAGGATAGCGAGCCCATGTGAACAAACTTTCGTTGTTAAAACTTGTGAATCCGTGAATCAATGCAGTTACGGGAAGATTCTTGAATGCAAGGCTAACATACTCTCTAAGCACAATCAATAGATAAAAGGTATGGATAATGTTAAGTTCTGCCTCTACAATGAATATAAACAGAATGTAGTGTCACCTAAAATACCAATGTACACAAGCAACCATTTTTCTACATGTATTAGTGACAGTCTCCAATATCTTTCCTTACAATATCTACAGGGTTTTTTATTTGCAAAGCCAGAGTCAATTTAACATAACAACTGGAATCAATCCTAACCTCCTTCGCTTTCAGTGAGAGAAAACAACAATCCTTTAAGAAGAAAGAGAGGGGGAGGGCGTGTGTGTTCATAGTGTAATAAAAACAGGATAACAGCTTTAATTACATAAAACATCACACATGTTGAAAATGTTAAACACGACAGAGATTACAGTCCCTTACTTCAAGTTATTTCTAAATATATGATATGAGGTTTGACAAAAGTTAGCCACAATTGGCATATCACCAAATCGTTGAATAGATCAGTGACGAATTAAAGGTCTATGTAACGCAATCTGCGTTTATTTCCCATTGAAACTGGCTATGAATAAGAGACTGGTTGAGTGAAATTAAAACTATAGAAAGTCAAAGTGGGCAGCTTGTTGTCAAGGTGTCTACCATTGCTCACTGGTTTCAGCAGCAATGAACTGCAGCACAACTGGGTTGTACGATGTGCATTGGTCTGCCCTTATACCCATCCACTGCTGAAACGATTAGTCATCAATCAAATCAGGGTGGGATTGAAGCCATGTGAGAAGTTTACCTTCGTTACTTTTTCTCCTTTTTTCGGCCAACGTGTTGAATGTATACACAAATGGGTTAATTGCAGAGTTTAAAGGCAGCACGAACACAGCAAGGGCAACATTAACTTCTCCAGGAATGGGAATGCCACCTAATGCCAACATCCCACATAAACCAATGGGAAACCAGCACAGGAAATCTGACACAGCAACTGTGATCAACCGCTGAGCTATGGTGACGTCCCGTGACACTTTAGTAGAGATCATTTTCACAGTATTGGCCTGAACTGACCAGTAAATGAAAGCCTGACCAGAAGAAATGAGTAAGAACGCTATGAAATTAAACATGATTAAAACACCAATTGAATAAAATCTTCCCTGGAAGTTTTGTCTCGTGACTGGCAAAGGGATGCAAATACCTGTTTGGCTGTAAAATTCCCAGTGTGATGCCATGGGGAGTAACGGCAACAAGGCTAGGAACCAGCCAAGCAACCAATTCAACAAACAGGCCACTGCTGCTGAGGTTCTACCAAATTTCATAGGGGTGAAAGGAAAGCGAAGGACCACAAAACGATCCAATGTAATCAGCCAGATGATCAAAACCGACACCTCACTGGACAACAAAGAAAAAAACCCAGCCACCTTACAAGTCGTGCTGTGTCTCCACCTGTCATCGTGATGAAGGTATCGTCCGCGGAATCGTTCATCAGCCACCCCAATAACGGAAATGTACACACCCATCAGAAAGTCGGCCATGCTGAGGTTGGTGACAAACACACTAAAGCCACCAGAGTCGCCATACTTTTCACCAACAAACGTACACAGCAACAGGAGACGTTGCCTGTCAAAGACAGGCTTGCCAGCAGCCACACAAAAGTTCGGTACGTCCATGACTGCAACAGATCTTTACAGGAAGAAATTTCATCTTTTGGAGCAACGCAAGCCGAACTATCAAAGTTATGGGGAAGTACTTCGGCGCAGCACATTTTATAGTTTTGTGTGGATATGAAACATATACTGGACAGATCTTGAAATAAACCAGGTGGAAATATCTTAACAGGACTATTATCCATATAGAGTTCATTTAGCTGTGGCATAAACTGAAATCCCACTGGGCTGATTGTATGCACAGAAGTGGATGATAAATTCAGTCTCTGTATCTGAGGAAACAGTGAGAGAACTGTGGTGTCCAGTACAGTCAGCGTGGTGTGGGCCAGATGTAACACGGTGAGGGCACTGTGCTGGTTCACAGAGGAAAGATCGGTGTGGAGAGAGGACAGAGGATTGTTTGACATGGACAGCACTTGCAGATTGTTTAAACCAAGAACTGACGTCAGTTTGACATGCTGCAGCTGGTTATCACTGACATCGAGGAACCTCAAGTTCACCAGATGAATTTTGGGCAAGAAGGTCAAAGAACACTGAGCAAGGACCACACCTATAAGGAGAGTGTTGCTGCTCACGTCATACAGCGTCAACCCTGACCCTGTGGCATCCAAATAGCGGAGCTGGAGAAAGAGAGCAGCGGAAAAAGTCCAAGGACAGAGAAAGGTGTAACCCTGACAACGACAATCCATGGGACATGTCATGCTGCATGATAATTCATCGTCACGTAGTGGGCAATGAGGCCAGCCATCACACACATGGTCACTGTGTAAACACATTGCTGAAAGTCTGCATCGAAAAAGACCTGGACATTTCATGTCGTCACACACCCCTCTTCATCCTGGCGGTCAGTACAGTCGTATTGTCCATTGCACCGTGTGTAGACAGGCAGGCAGTCGTTGGAGTCACCAGGACAACGGTAGTGGCTGTCCGGACAAGACTCATTGGACTTCATTGGGGTGGACTGGAACCATGAGATGCCGTCAAAGGTGACTAGGGCAGGAGACGGAACTGCTAGCTGCCAGTGCGTCATGCTGTCTCTGATGTGATGACATTTGCTTTCATCTGACTCATCCAGCAGTGAGATAAAACATCACAGACCTTGTCAAACGACAGGCACTCGCCATTGTTACATGTAAACATCCTGGAGCAAGGAGGATATTCACAAAAGGATTCGTCACTCTCATCATGACAATCGTTTATGAAATCACATACTAATGTGTGTGATATATGCGTGGAATCACCATTACATGTAAACGTGGCAACGGAAGGGGCGCAGAAATCAGCTGGTTCAGACCCGTCTGTACGTAACGATCTGCGGAAGAAGGGCAATGTGAGGTCTGCTGCTGACCGCACCCTGTGTAGCTGTCAGAACCACATGAAAGAAATGTGCGTGTCACATGACCATCGGGGCATTCTCTCATTTGTTGCTGTCCTGGTAATGGCAGAAATGTGCCGTTGATGACCACTATTGCTGTTGAACTATGATAGTTTGGTATCGTCTTATTCAGAGGAAATTCACACACTGTCCGAGAGTGAAAATATGCCAACCTGCAGGATGTCGAATATATTTGCGTTGTAAAAGTCGGTTTGTTAGGTACATAAGTCACAAAGCATGTCTTTGATGTGCAACGGGTATCTGAAAGGTATGTCCAGAAATGATGCATTATCAATCCCCTTCTTTAAACCAGCGCAAGTCTGTACAGATTTGGTAAGGATTTGTCATTGGAGTAAAAAGGAACGCGAAGTTCTTTCAGCCAAGCAGGATGTAATTTTATTTTATTTCTCAATATATCATACCAGTTAAAAGCGCAAATTGGAAAATTTTGTTGACCCTGCATTGAATTGCAATACTCATTAGCCTTCTCGTTGACATGTCTTTTCTTACTGATAAACTTGTTCATGTTGTCAACAAGTTTGAAACAACTGTTGCAAATGGCAATGAGTCCTTTGCATTGAGCACTGCTGTAGGGACACTCACCTGTTTCATCCCGTCCATCTTCACACTCCGTCTTCAGATTACACGCCAAGTGGTGACGAAAGGTGACGTAATGTTTTACAGAACAATTAAAGAGACCTTGGGGTGATCGAAGGGGCCTTTTGCTGTCATGGAAAAATGAAAAGAAAAGTTTAAAGCAGGTTGCATTCTTGCCAGGTCCTGTTTGTGCCATGACAGTGAAATCCATGGCCTGAAAAATGTGGGCAAAATCAGATTCAATGTCGATGGATCTCTTCCATACGCAAGCTTTCTTCACTCGAAAACCATTCCAGTAGAGGTGCATTGAAGTACGAAAGAGGTTTACAGTTGTCAAATTGTGAGTATATTCTCTGAAACTGACCATGACTGTATGATTAAGAGGCAGGGACACATTTCTCTCTGCAAATCTACCATCACTGTGATTTCTTCCAACAGTGAGAAATCCAGAAGCTGGGCTAACCATCGTCAGAACAAAGGAATCTGCATCTCACAATTCATCAGTAACAATCCAACTGAATTGGTACATGAAAAACCAACACACCGAACAAGCACTTACATTCAGTACCAAACAATTCGAAAGAGAGAAAAAGGGGTTGGTGTCATAGAACGAAAACGAAAGCACAGAGAAACAACTGAGCTAACACACACACACACACACCTACACACACACACGCGCGCGCGCGCGCGCGCGCGCAGGCACGCACGCAGGCACGCAGGCACGCACACACACACACACACACACACACACACACACACACACACACACACACACACACACGCACGCACGCACGCACGCAGTCACGCACGCACGCACGCACGCAGTCACGCACGCACGCACGCACGCACGCACACGCACACACACACACACACACACACACACACACACACAAATAAACAGATGGATAGGTAGAGACATATAGATATAGATATGTAAATAAATACAAATATGTATATATACTGAGGAGAGCGTTTTAGCTTGAAACAAGCTTGTAGGTTTTTAATTTTCCATTTTAAAATCCTATTTTAAACTGGTATGTCGCTCCCTACATGGTTGAGCACTTTTAACGTTCTAAGTGGCTTTTTTACTCTGATTATATATATATATATATTATATATATATATAGAGAGAGAGAGAGAGAGAGAGAGAGAGAGAGAGAGAGAGAGAGAGAGAGAGAGATAATAGATAGATAGATATAAGTGTGTGTGTGTGTGTGTGTGTGTGTGTGTGTGTGCGTGTGTGTGTGTGTGTGTGTGTGTGTGTGTGTGTGTGGCCAGGCGCTACTGTGTGCACTTGTCTTTTGGTCACCTTACAGCTGACGAAAAGTTTTGTTCTGGAGTTAACTTCACGCTTACCTCCCTTGATTGGAACGCTGACCGATACGTGGGAGTTGGTTCGAATCTCTTGTTAAATCAGATCCAGAGGAAAAATCGACTCTGGTAGCAAGTCCTTGCCTTCAGTTTTAGCAGAAGATTTACAGGTCAGTATTTATATGACCATCACCAGGACCCCCGAGCAAGGTGCCTTTGAATAATATTCATGATCACTGATTTTTAATCATTCTCACTACAGCCACAAGCCTTCACCATGTATAACTTACAAAATCAAAAGTTCAATGAATATGGCACAGCACAACCTAAAAACACACGTGAATTTTTTCAAGAATCGTTAAAAATACATCCAATTAAAGTACCTGAAATTTTCTTAAAAATTGTTAAATCATGGCGAATCATAATCAGCCAACACACCCTCACAGTATAAGAATTATCAAACAGTGATGTATTCAACCAGTCAACATACCAGAAACCATTTGGGTAACTTGTAGAGGCTTTTGGTAATTTTGGAATGACTCTGGGGAGTCAAAGAACCTCCAGATATATCATCTGGACTATGTATAGCTCACCTGGTTAGCTGTTGTGTTTGTCGACAGCTTTTCTTGGTACTTTCATCATTGAACGTGTTTTCCTTTGTCTGAGCTGTGTTGTAAACAGGTTTTACAACTGGATGACACCTGCTAAGTTAATGTTATCAGTACATTTTGGACAAATTAAACTTCTCTAACGCTTGCAGAGGGGAATGTGTTGGTTGCTTTCTCTTCAACAGACTGAATCGTAGTTTCTCGCCAATTTCAATCCGTTCATTGAATAATCACTGACCTGACCATCCTGAGTAAATGTTTAATGCTGTCGTTATAAAGATAGAGGAGAGGGTGAGGGCGAGACTTGGATACAGAGAGAGGGGTGGGGTGGGGGGGGGGGGGGGGGGGAGGGGGGGGGAGAGAATGAGAGTGTAGATGTTTTGGGGAGGGGGATGATAATCAAGTGACAATGAATTTTAAATTACCTCAGTTCTCATCCCGTGTAGATTGTGTGTGTGTGTGTGTGTGTGTGTGTGTGTGTGTGTGTGTGTGTGTGTGTGTGTGTGTGTGTGTGTGTTTGCATTTGTTGTTGTTTTTTTGAGCGGGGCCTCCATCCACATATTGTTTCCCACCTCTTTTTTTTTTTTCTTCTTTTTTTTCCGTCGGCACTTGCTGACCGTGCAGATCTGTGTGTCCTTTTACCGATGGACTATCGAATACAAAATTTAACGTTTTGGCGTATGATACAGTGTCTGGGTTTATTTCTGTTCTAGTCTTTGGTGCACTGCCACTTTCACCCCGTTTGTATGTGACAAAAGCAATATTTATATACACACGAACGCATAAACAAACAAATCAAGAAAAATAACGGAAGAACAGCTTATAGAAGCTTCAGAAATACAAATCAAACGTACAGAAGTGTGGCGAATGAGGAATGTAGTTATGACCATAATAAAAGCATGCAAGTTTTACACCCATCGCTGTCGCTCCTGAAGTTCTAAACATTCTCAGTAATCATGCGTGAATAAAAGGCGAAAAAGAATGCATGGACGACCTTAGGAATGATAACACAAACGTATACGAGAGAACTAATAAATGCCGCTTCTGGCTCACCCGGTCTCAACAAGTTTCGACCGGGCGACTCCAGAAGCGGCATTTATTAGTTCTCTAACAAGTAAGCCTTTAATAACCAAAAAATAACGTCCCTACGAACATACATACTGTGTAGGATTATCCGTTTTCAATACTAATTTACTAAACTTTTTAGATTTTAGTTTTTGCTTAATCCTGTGTTTTTCCTGATCATTTTCAATAACATCATTTTCGCGCAAACATTCTTCAAATGAGTCTCTGTCTTTCATGTGAAATAACACTACAGTCTTTAACTGTTCTCTAAAGTCTTTTAAAACTGAGTTATATTTTTGACATAAAATCCACACACTTATCCTAGCATGTCTTCCACTAAAAGCTAGTTTTGATAAAGTGTTTCTCTTTTTAACTATGTCTCTTTCTGCCGAACAGTCATCTATAATAAATAGTGTCTGCGTTCCTTCAAACAGTTTATAAAACTGTTCTAAACACTCACTCAGTTTATTGCTAGGATTAACTAAATATATTTCATCATCTGTCCATATAAACCTTCTATCATGATATGCTTTGTTCCATTTAAGTGTTGGACAGAAAATTACAATATGATCAAAATTATAGCGATAAACTGTTTGTAATAGGTCGAGGACAAATATTGTTTTTCCGCAACCAGTCTGCCCACAAATTAATGAACAATGAGGGGTTTTTGTCATAAAGTTTAACTGCTCCATAGTTTTATAACAGAATTTAATCTAATCCAGTTATTGTTTTTATCATGCTCTCTGTCAAAACTTGTTCAGTATAATAAAATCCTATAAGGTCTAAATGTGTAAGATTAATCCAATTCAGTGCTGTAAGATTGTTTCTATTTAGACTAATATTGATTTTTTTGCTTGTTGTTATGACCTTAATATCCTCACCATTGTGAAGAATGACGACAGTAACTTTAAGACTGTCAACGTCTAAGTTTTGCCAGCTAATTAGAATTCCTTTAAAAAGGACGTCACTAACGCCCACAACCCCATCCCTCTCCTTATCTTTTAAGACAGAAATTTCAAATATCATTGTGAACGTGTCTCCTAATTTCATTTGCGGAATGAACTGTAATTTTGTAGAAGCATCTGTCAAAACCGTTTCTCTTCTGTGGAGGATGTACTGTTTTTTCCCATACGGCGTTATTTCAATCTCTTTCCGGCTATTGTCCTCTGGCATAAGACTTATATGCAAAGGGCCAGAGTTGAATGCTTTTCTGAAACTTTTTTGACGGCTAAAAAATGTAAATGGGCTTATGAATTCAAATTTTATTTCCCATTCTAAATATGGTTCTAAGTGCCATTTGCTGTCAGGTTTTCGAACTATTTTATATTCATACTGGCCAGCATTATTTGCTTCTACATTGCGCAGTTGTTCTAGTTTAGGAAACTTTTTGTTGTCGCCAACCTCTTTGCGTTTATAATCGCCATCTTTAGTGTACTCAAACCCATACAAAGTGCCTATCTCGCCGTTCTGTTCAAAGTCCGCAACGTCTGCAAGGTCTTTTAATTCTAAAGTTATACACCTCACAGGAGCTAATGTAACTCCGGATTCTTCTGGCCCCCGCGACATTTTTTAGTACAGCTTATTATTTTATTTCCAAAACAATGTGCAGGTTATCGCATTTCACGACTTTCCCTGTTTTGTCTGCAATTTTTATATTAAATGATCCGACCCTCCCACAAACTAATCTTTTAAACTGTAAATTAGGGAATTGTATAATTTCATAATCGCAATATGCAGCTTTCCCTGATGGAAGAGCTCTTAAAACAGTTGAGGGCCTTCCATCATATAAGTTTTCATCAGTGCTCAGCTCGTCCAAATGAACATAGAGTAATGAATGTAATGCAAGATCGAGCGGATTTTCTCCCTCATAAGTAGTTTTGTTTGCTGCAACTCTAAAACTATGAGTGGGTCATTGGCAGTTGTAAAGCCTAACAATTTAGCTAGCTCTCTATCAAAATAGTAACCTCTTCTTTTTCTTCAGGCTTGAATGTTAACATTGTTTTCAGATTCGCATTGTTAAGTTTGAGATTAATGTCAAAGTTACTCATTGCTTCTTTTAGTGAGCAAAACCCGTAATAACCATCAGGTATGGTTAACTGGCTAACTAAAGTTCCTGCATTATTATATTTTTTAATCTTATTATTCTCCCTGGCTTTACTTATATTAAACCATACGACTTTGTAAAATATTTCATGGAGCGCGACCATTCTGGTTCCGCAATTGTTATCAATAGCATGTTCTAAAAACGAAGGACGGTCTTGTGTTGTTATTGTTACAAACATTTTTTAAACGAAATAAAAATGACTGCATTTAAATATACTGATGCAAAATATTCTGTTGGGCCGCACTACAATCTTAAAAATATAACAACCGATACTCTTGACATTTCTGTGACTCAGTCTGACACCTTTCAAGTAATGGTGAGTACGCCATTAAACAGATATCTTAACCCTCCTATTAAAAAAGACTACATCCCGAAAGTGTGGTTTAGTCATCCGATGCAGTTTTATCAGAACCAGTTAAACTTTGCTGTGTTTTGTGCATCAACTGGGTGTGGAGTGTCGTATGCTGATCATTTAAATCATCCTGATCCTTTGGTGAGGTCAGTGTATAGATTTCATTTCTATTACACCTTCAGACGTATTTTGACTGAACTGCAAGCGCCATTGCCAAATGACAAACCGTTTAATCCATTCAGCAACAGAATAGACATGAAGGCTTTTGAAAGGATCTGTAACGAATTCAATATTAATGTTAAGACAGACTTTAGACAAAAGTTGGATCTTAATCATGGCTTAGGCACCCCTTATTTTTCGGGCGTGCACAGAAAGTATAACTATGACTGGGATCCTCCTTCTACATCTTTCTCTTCAGGCACAGCTGTTCATCTTGGGTCCATAGAGCAAGAGCATAAAACAGCGTGGACAACATTTATCTTAGACACTTCTAAGGGCCTAACTAGAGCGGGAATAGAACGAATAAACGACTCTATTCGCACTTACGTTTGGTGTTTGCTAGGTTCGCAAGCACAAACGAGATCGAACATAACTAATCCTTCTACTGGCTTTGATGCGCAAAAACAATACTTAGCAAATTTAGAGGGACGCCATTAATTCTACAGTTGATTTGCCTTCAAGTATTAAAAGGTACCAACATGTTTTACAAATACGCAAGATCGAAAGTAGACTTTGCTGTTGGCACTGGTTTATATATGCTACCTTCTGACCTCAGGCTCCAGGTAGGAACAATAATAAACTATAATAATGAAATCCTTGTGGCAGGCAATGAACAGAAGGTCGGAAAAAACGACATAAATTCTGAGCCAGTAATATTACAAACAATAAAAAAACACCCAAGAATAAGTCACCCAATCCCCAAGGTCCAAAGCCCAGAGCCCGTTGAAGAAGTCAAAAAAAATAATGACCATGAATATGAAAAGACAGCGCTTGTTCTTGGATTAACTGGCCTAGGATTACTTGGTCTTTATCTTACTAAATAGTAACCCAACTATTAAGAGAACTAATGTCCATAAGTGCTCGGCCATAAAGCCAACTACTTTGCTTGCAGTAGACAAAAGCCAGCTAACAATACCACCTATATACCAGGTAAAGAGTCTATAGCTTTACCAGCTAATTTTTTTAATAAACTTGCAAGATGATTAAGCTGTTTTTTTACCCATGATTTATCAGGTGGAGGCGATGGCGGTGGAGGCAATGACCCAGCACCACCACCACCCGTAATAGCCATCACCAGCGTACTTATTGCAAATCCTAAGGCCGTTATAACGCTTGCTAATGTGACTCCTTGCTCTCTAAACAGCGTTCGTATTCGTTCTGCTAGCGTTGTGTTTTCATATAAATTTGTTTGGATAGTTTCTCTTATTTCGCTCACTTGAGTTTGTAATTGTTCTCGGTTAGTATTCAACACTTCTAGTCTAGCTAATCTTTCTATATTAAGTTCATCTAGTCTTTGTTCTATTCTTTCTTTAACATCACGCCCTAAGTTGGCGTCGTCAGCATCAGCAAGTTTTTCTTTTTCTTTTTCTATACGCTCCTTTAGTTCAGTCAGTTTTGCTAAATTGTTTAATAATTCCCCATTGATGGTTCTTAAAGCACGATCAAGGGCTAATAATTCTCTTATAGGTAGCGGTGGATCGCGTATAGTTTTTAATGCTGTTTCTTCTTCAGCGGTTTCTGCTTCTATTGCTTGATTTATTTTGCCCGCTGTTTGACTTAAAACTTCAGGTTCCATGTTTTGCATTTGGGTATTTGTTGGGAGTTCTTGTTGTATGTTTTGAAAGGAAGCAACTTCCTTCGGATCTAATTTTGGTTTAGCAATGCCAAGGCGATTTTGTACGCTCATAGGGAGTTTTTGTCTAATTGTACCTATGGCTAAAAACTTTAATGGGTCTCGTCATCATCTCGGTCAAAATCATTAGGGTCTAAAACTACGGGAGTTCAATGCCTAAATTTTGGTACAATGATCTAACATGGCTTTCTGTTAATTCACGCTGCAATGAGGGCGCTGAGCGATGTTCTGTTAATTCACGCCGTATTGAGGCCATTGAGCGATGCTGGGTCAAAGGTGTCATTTCACTCATGTCGTCTCCAGGTTCAAAATCAAAATGTTCTTCGCCTTCAACGCCTGCCATGTTTCTTTAATAAATAACTTTTATTTTGTTTTATAAAAAAAATGTCACAAGTATATGGTTCAATTCTTAACCCGCATAGAAGCCTGAAAAAGCCCCTTGGCGTGAAGGGAAATAAACAGAATATTATTGTTCCAAATAATCCATCTACTATTGATGCAGATCAAATTCTTACTGTCAAATTTCCAGACCTAGGGGCAGATGAAGTGATTGTGCCAGGCTCCACGCGACTTACTTTCAAAATAGAACTCGAATCAACAGACCTAAACAGGACAGTTGTCCAGAATCTGGGACGGGCAATTGTTAAGAAAATTTCTATAAAACTTGAGGGCAAGAAATATTTTCTTTACATAATGCAGACATATTTTTAACCTATTCTGATCTATGGCTAACCGAGAATGAAAGGGCTGATCTTGCGTTTCAAGGAATAGATAATGAAGAAGCACTAAAACACAGAATAGGCGCCGCAGATGCTAATAAAGCCGGCAAAAAGTATGTGGCTGTAAATTTTGCGTATGGAAATCGCTTTTCCATCCCCTTGGATTTTGAGTTGTTAAGCGCGCATGCGCCATACTTTCAAGGAGCATTAAAAGACAGATTGTCATATGAACTAACTTTTAATGAATACAAACGTGTTATCAAAACAACAACAGACACCGAAGCAAAGTACAGCATTTCTGACATCGCGTTAGAGTTTGACGTTGTTAGCAACTCTAATTTAGCAAGGCTGATTGAGCAACGATATCAGTCAAAATTAGCAATATATTACGATAGAGTGACTCACCATTCTACACATCCTAAAAGCAGGGCAGACACTATATGGAATTTTAGTTTTAGTGTCTCAGCAAGATCACTCAAAGGTATTTTATTGCTGTGCGAAGATGAAGAACCATTCGATAGAGGAAGTGAAAAGTTTATTAATCCTAAAATAACGAAAGTGCAATGTACAATTGAGGGTAGTCCTAACCAAATCTACGCTAGCGGGCTTAAACCTTATCAGCATTTTGACGAAATAAGAAAATTGTTCGGAGGCGGGAGGCATAGAAATCCAAAGGTAGACCTCGTGTCTAAAGATCTACACCTTCACAATGTTAGACTTGATGATTATTTAACAACAAAATACGGTTTATGGATTGACCTAAGATCGACAGAGGATAATCAGTTGCATGGAAGTGGGAGAACTGTTAGAAACGTAATAAACATTCAAATTGATAAAGAAAAAGATGGCGATAAACCATTAATGTACATTTGTTTTAATATATGATGCGCAGCTGAATATTCAAGATAACAGATTAGAAAATACACAATACTAAATTATGTTTTAATTTTTAAAAAAAAAGCATGTCTGTTGATCATTATCCAAATGTGCCTACAGCGCCAGAGTCGCCAAACGAAGGGATAGTAGAAACCCCTAACATAAAAACCTTCAGATTAACAAACATTACACAAATGCAACAAAAACTAGAGCAGGACCTTTCAAAATACAGCAAACCCAAACGAAGGTATTCTGCTGCCTTTAATGCTGTTACATATGTTAATACGGGAGCATCGACTTTTAGTGCTCTATCAGCAGGAACGAGTGTAGGTCTCTTAGCAACAGGCGTAGGTGCGCCGGTAGCTTTACCTCTAGGCGGTTTGTCTTTAACTCTTGGCCTGTGTTCATTAGCTGTAAGTGCTGCTAGCAAAAAATTAAAAACTAAACTCCAAAAGCACACAGCTATGGTTCAACTAATAACAGCTAAACTTAGTTCGTTCAAACTGACAATAAATAAAGCACTAGTTGACTCAAACATCACGGATGAAGAATTTTGTCGTTTACATGTCGATTTTGATGACTATAAAAGACAAAAGTTTGATCTTCAAAAAAGGCAAGGGCAAGTTTTTCTCAACAGCCAGACACCGAGCAGATAAAAAAGGAATGTTTAAAAAAAGTAAACGAGACATTAAACTCTGTTCTAAACAGCTCACAGTAACAACAACAAAGGGCGTTTATACTTTAGTTTATGAGTCCAAGCACAAAAAGACCGTCGATATTGATTCTGATTAATTATTTTTTTTAATTTAAATAAATATTTTGAGTTAGAAAAGAAACTCAACATGGATAAGATATATGAAGGACCAGACGAATTGTTTGAAGGAATGCTCGAGGGGGGGCGTTTGTCAAAAGCTTTAAACGATATTGATCTAGAAGTCATTGATCCAACAAGCGTACAGGCAAGTGTTGTACATGCAATTTCTCAAGTTCCAAGTAAACTACAATAGACCCACCAGTTAAAGTAATGTTAAAAGTTTTAATCGATTATATAACAATAAATGAAGAAAATCTAAAAGTCTGGGTCTCAACTAAACAACAGGTTATTCTTTCTCATAATGACTTAACACCCGGTTGGGCAGACCAACTGCTTACACAGTTTGATGTGGCTGCTGAAGAAGCCAAATGAGGCTCTGGTTGGTCAGAGGCCGAAGTCTTAGAGATCATATTAAAACAGGCTAAGTATGAGCCGATTGTTGGCAAATCTTACATTCCACTACCTCCAGCATTAGTCGCAAAAAGAGCAGTTCTAAACATAAAGAATTCAGACAACAAATGTTTTATGTGGTGTGTTCTTGCAAGGCTGCATCACGTCCGCAAAAACGCAGAGAGAGTATCTAACTATGAACCTTACATCAATGATCTTAACTTTAGTGGAATATTCTTTCCTGTTAGCGTGGGGTTTTATTGATCAGTTTGAGGAACAAAACAAACCAATAACTGTCAATATCTACACATGGGATGAGGAAACACATCTACAGCCTATTAAAGTGTCCAAGAACAGTCCAACAATAGGCGAACCAGACAAAAATCATGTTGACTTACTACTGATGTTTTCACCAGCAGGGCTACCCCATTACACATTGATACGAACAATGAGTAGATTATGCGGCATACTTCAAAGCATTACCATAAACAAGAATTCTGCAGAAAATGTTTAACAAGAATTCCATCTGCTCAAACCGCAAGCGAACATAAGAAACATTGTATCGGCCCAGTTGACTGTAATACAGAACTAACTACGCCCCCACCCGGATCTAAAGTTAGTTTTAAGAACTGGAAACGGCTGCAAAATTCTCCATATGTTGTTTACGCAGACTTCGAATCACTCATTGTTTCTTATGAGGGACCAACCCCACAGAAACGTCCAAAAACAGACTTTGTGAGTAATCACCAGATTTGTTCATTTGCTTTCATCATTGTCAGGTCGGATGGCGCTCATTCAACGCCAGAATTATACAGAGGACCAAATGCGGCTAGAAGATTTTTACAGCGCATGCAGCAAGTGCGTAATGATTGTTCTAATAATCTGAATTTATCTGAAATCATGATGGCACCTGAAGACCAACAACAGTATGACTCAGCCACTCACTGTTGGATTTGCGGTTTAGGCCTCTCATCAGACGTAGCGAATCCGACAGTAAGAGACCATGATCACATTAGTGGGAAGTTCAGAGGAGCTGCGCACAGTAAATGCAATCTTCAACTAAAGGTTGACCCAAAGACATGGAAGCTGCCTGTATTCTTTCACAACTTGCGAGGTTATGACTCTCACCTTATAATGCAAGCAGTAACCAACGCCTTCAGGGTGTCATGCATTGCACAATCATCAGAAAAGTACATGTGTTTCACTTTAAATAACATGTCTTTTTATGACTCTATGCAACACCTGATGGGATCATTAGAGTCACTGGCTATGTCCTTAAAGTCCTGCCCAATAACAGAAGAATATTTTGACCCAACTCTCGTTAGAAAGGGCGTTTACCCTTATGAGTACATGAACAGTTGGGAAAGGTTTGACGAAGATACACTTCCGCCTAAAGACGCGTTCGTTTCTAGTCTTAGAGGAAAGGGCATTAGTGATTCTGATTACCAGCATGCTCAAGATGCGTGGCAGAAGTTAGAGTGTAAAACGATGGGAGACTATCATGACTCCTACTTAATGGCTGATGTATGTTTGTTGGCGGACGTCTTTGAAAATTATAGAAAGACCTGCATGAAACATTATAGTCTGGATCCCGCGCATTACATTTCTGCGCCCGGGATGAGTTGGGATGCTTTCTTAAAGTTTACTGGAGTACAGATTGATTTATTGTCTGACCTGCCAATGATTCAGATGATTGAAAACGGATTGCGTGGAGGAATTAGTATGGTGTCGCATCATTACTGTAAAGCAAACAACAAATACTTGGAAGACTATGATCCAAGTAAAAGGTCTAACTATCTTATGTATTTAGATGCAAACAATCTGTATGGATGGGCTATGGCGCAATCACTTCCGTTATGTAACTTTAAAATGTACACAAGCGGTGGTACGAATAATATTCAAAAGGCATTAAAGTGGTTGGGCAGTTTGACGCCGGGTCAACAGCGTGGATACATTCTAGAAGTTGACTTAGAATATCCTCATGAACTCCATGACCTGCATAATGACTATCCATTAGCAGCAGAAAGTCTAAAGATGGCAAAAACAGAGCCGCCTAAACTTGTGCCTAATCTTCGAGGCAAAAAAAAATTATGTCTGTCATTACAGACTTCTACAATTTTATTTAAGGCATGGTTTAAAGTTGAGAGCAGTTCATCGTATAATTGCTTTTGATCAAGAACAGTTCATGAAACCATACATCATGAAGAACACTGATCTCAGAACCAAATCCGCAGATGCTTCAGAAAAAGACTTTTTCAAGCTAATGAACAACAGCTGTTTTGGAAAGACTATGGAGAATCCGCACAAGCTCAAAGATGTCAGATTGGTCACCAAAGAGAACGAAGCAATTAAGCTGACTTCAAAACCAAATTATCAGGACTTTAGAAATTTCATGATCAGCTTTTTGGCATAATGATGAAAAAAAAGAAAGTCAAATTGGACAAACCTGTATTTATTGGGTTTACTGTTTTAGAATTATCAAAGCTTTTGATGTTAGAGTTTCTTTATGACTACTTTAAACCCTTGTATCCAGAGTCCAGAGTACTTTACACAGATACAGATAGTTTTGTTATAGATATCCCTACTGAAGACATCTATAAAGACATGGAAATAGAAGTAGCGAAAGGACATGCAGGATGGTATGACACGTCCGATTACCCTAAAGATTCGCCTTTGCATTCAATTACTAATAAGAAGGTTTTAGGAAAGATGAAGGATGAATTATCTGGAAAGGTGATTAAGGAGTTTATTGGTTTAAGATCGAAAATGTACAGTATTTCGAGCCAGGAGAAAACCATTAAGAAAGCAAAAGGAATATCTCGCAGTGTTGTGCAGTCAAACATATCACATGACAACTACAAAGAAGCATTGTTTGACAATAAGACTTTTCATCATGGCAACGTAAAACTACGATCTAATCTACATGAGATCAACACAACGGTTGTAACAAAGAAGTCATTAGATAGAACAAACACTAAACGAGTGTTTGTTAATCCAGAGTTTTCATATGCAATCGGACATTGGAGAACCGTAAATTAATTAAAGCGGAACTGTGTCTGGCGGGATTATCTGCAGTTCTTCTTTCACAAAAGATCTTTGAGGAGCTGGTTGTTTTGTTGTGTCAGTTTCTCGTAAATAATACACGGGCGGATTCATTTTTACAATTCTTTTTATTTCATATGGATCAACACTCCAAACCGGATCGGTTGCCCTGATGCGAGTGTCCCCTTCTGCTTCCCCCGGTAAATAAAGGTACCTTACTTTCAAACCAAACGGCAATAGTTTGCTGGATGAAGACTCTCCTTCAACAACATTTATTGTTTTTCTTTTGATTGCTTGTACTGGTTTTAGCCCTTTAAATTCTTCATTATTCATTGCGCGCAAAACTGAGGGCAGTCTTCTAACCCATTCTGTGTTGCGAGAATTGTCAATAAGCTCTCTGTGATACTGGTAGGAAAAAAGTCTTTCAGCTAACTGTTTGTTAAAGTTTTCAACTAAAGCCTGTGATCTGTGAACTCCTGGAATGCCTCTTTTAATGGTAACTCTATGTTTTAACAATAATTGATTCACTCGGCCTTTAAATTCTTTTCCATCATCGACTTGAATCATGCGAGGGTAAGTTAGCGGACCTCGTTGGTATATCAGTTGTATGGCAACAGCAACAGCAGAAGCACTCTTTTGTGTTAATGGTTCCGCATCTTTGTATCTTGAAGCTATGTCAATGACTGTGAGTGCGTACTTAAATCTTTTTCGTCTAATCGTATCGTGGGGTAAATATAGAAGATCCATTTGATGGGTGTCGTTCGGTATTGTATTCAGAAAGTGTGGTCTCTGTATTCGTCTAGGTGCAGGTAAATAAATTTGCCAAATCGCTTGTTTAGATAACCATTCCTTTGCTGTTTGTTCACTAACTCCCGCTGCTTGGCTTAGCTTTTTTATTGCCGTGATTCCCTTCCAATATCCTTTTGGCGAATAATAGATTTTGTTCATTTTTATACAACCAATATTATGCGCAACAAAATACACTACGGTCATACCAAAGACAATAAACACGATTTCTTGCATCTTTTGTTTTTCTGATGGCTGATAAAAGTCACTGAATTTTGGTGGGGGCAATGTCTCGATTGGTTTGCCTGTTACAAGATAATATTCTTTTATTGCTTGATCAACATCTTTAAATGTGTAAGCTGCATGTCCCTGTTTTTTCAGGGTATCGTTAATGAAATCTAACTGCTCAATTCTCTGCTTTTCATAGCGATCTTGTGCTGCAGCTAGTTGCTCCATAGCTTTGTTATGTCTTTTTCTCTCGCCGTCGTCCCGTAGTTTACTAAATGCGTAATTACTTCCGCTAAAAGCAAGCGCATTCACCACAGCGCCACCTATCATCATTACGAGTGAAGCCATTTTTTATAAATGTATTTTTTTAATTTACATATCAATACTGTCAGGAATTATCTTTTGCTTAACTAGAAAATCTTTCGTAGCAAATGAAGCTGTAATAACAGCAATCAGTTTTGCTGAATCCTCAAAGTCTAGTTTGCCAAGATCTGCTGGCTTTATTTTTAACAAGCTTTTACCAAGCATTGTGTATCCTATACTTAGACCTCCAATAACGGCAGAATGGTATACAAGATTGGTAACAGTCTTTTCAGCGCTCATTTTTAAAAACAAAATAATTATAATTAATAAAAACATGAACACCGATGATCTACTAAACCTTCCTGAACTTATGATTACAAATGGCCTGGTTGATGACCCAGCTATTATGCCCAAAAAGGAAAGGCTGTATTCTTTGGCAGCATGTGGAAAAACAAAACAGTTCCTCGGAAATGAATTCAGCATAGAACAGATTCAACAGATGTCGCCGCAAGACATTATAAAGTATCATAACAGGTATGAAGTGCAACTAGGATCAAGAATGGTAAAAAGTGTAGGGCAAACGGTTCTTAGTTTGTACACTAAACTAGTAGGCCGATTTGTTCCCATTGATTCTGAACAAGATTTTATGTATGATTTAACGCAGGATCCAGTTTTAACAAAGTCATTAGAGTCTCTAGGGTGTGATCTGTATTACAGATTTGGAACATTATTGTCGCCGCTAATCATGGGATTAATTACTTTTAATCATATAGATTTTATTTCCCTTCAAAATGACCGAGCCAGAAAATCAGCAGAATCAGAATCAGAAAACATTGAATCAGGTGAAAGTGGTCACTAAAACACCTCATCCTGGACGCATTGCGGCAGGAAAAAGATTAGCAGAGTGGAACAGACAAAAAAAATTAATGTTACAATCACAAAATATAACTCATCATGAAAACATAACACCGCCAACGCCAGAACAAGTTGATTCAATGCCAGCTATAAAAACTCCATGTGATTCAAGACCTACAGCGCCAAAGTCTTCATGGAATATTGAACTTAAAACTGTTGCCATTTTTAGCGCCCTTGCTGCTGTTGGGGGCGGTTATTACGGTTATAAAATATATAAACAATGGCAACAAAAACAAAAGCAGTCAAAAAAATCTGAACCACTAAATACAGAAGACAACAGCACGCCAGAACCGCCAACAACAAAAGATCATTTTGATCCATTTCAGATGCAATAATATTTTAAGAACTTAATTTAAAAAAATTTTTTGATAAAAATAGATTATGGTGGATTATTATTTGTTTAAAATGATGAAGTCACTAAATAAAGACATGGAGTCTATAAAAAACATTTCCATAGACCAGAATTGTAATCAATGCGGTTGCTTACGATGTAAGAACTTCATTAAGATCTATGCTAACCGATCCCGCGCCAAGGACGCTGAGCAAGACATCCTCAACGATGACGCGTTTTTTGAGGCGTGTGTGTACTATATTAGGCATCTACTATTTAAGATAAAAACATAGATTGTCTTGTTTTTTTGATAATTATAAGATAACTTAAATAAGAACTTGGTTGTACTTAGAGGATGACTTAATTACAATCTTGAGGTAACTTGAGTAAGAACTTGAGGATGACTTGAGGACAACTTGAGTAAGAACTTAGAAGTGACTTGAGGATGACTTGTGGATGACTTGAGGATGACTTGAGGACAACTTGAGAATGACTTGAGGATGACTTAAGGACAACTTGAGGATGACTTGAGGACAACTTGAGTAAGAACTTAGAAGTGACTTGGGGTGACTTGGGGTGACTTGAGTTAAGAACTTAGAAGTGACTTGAGTGCATGCGTGGGGTGGGGTGGGGTGGGGGGTGTGCATGCGTGGGGTAGGACAAAACACACAAACACCAACAAACAAACAAGAAGTGGAACTACTAGGGCCACTTCTTGCTTTGTGACTAAACAGGTTGTGTCCCGCACGCAACCTCAATCAACTAGGCCAAGTGATCACATAGGGTCGTTTGGCCTAGTTTGCCGCTGAGCTTTGCAGGTGCTGCCGCGCTTTGCAGGTCAAGTGATCATATATGATCACTTGGCCTAGTTTGCCGGCGAGCTTTGCAGGTGCTCCGTGCTGACGTCATTGGCGGCAGACTGCCGCGCTTTGCAGGTCAAGTGATCACATAGGGTCGTTTGGCCTAGTTTGCTGTGCTCCCCTTTTCTCAACCAGGCTTGCAACTGGCTTTGGTAGAGTTACAGCAGTTACTGCTGTAGCCGAGCTTTTATGGCGGCTCTAATCGCCAGTAGTTAGTACACCCGTCATTGTATATTTGGAGCATTTATATGGTGATAGTGCTGGCTACACACTACTCCTCTCCATACTGGTAGATGTACTAAGGTCTGCCTAGCCCTATCTAGTTTGTTTGCCAGAACCCCCGAAAATCGCTATTCAGTTGCATAAGTCTAATGATAGTTTGACGTTTGCTACACAGTTCATTTATACTGATTCCTAGCTTGTGAAATTTAGGATAGTTATAAAAACACACAGAAAGTTGAATAAGTTTTCTAGCATACGAATCAGCCATGTTCACCTGCGTCTTGAGAAATGAACGCCATGTTTGTAGCGTTTTTGTTTTTTTAAACATGACTTGAGCTGTCTCAAGCCAGCGCCCAACAATTAACGCATGATGGATTGTTTTGCTTTGGCCGACTTTCAACAATGCAGCGCCATTTATTAGATAAGGAACCATCTCATCGATAGTCAAACACATATTGTTGTTGTTGTTGTCGTACCCTGGCTAAAAGACTCCAGGGATCATCCGAACAGCCGAAGTATTTGAACACTATGGCACAAATGCATCAGCTGGGGATGAGAACATTACGTGTGTGACCGTTTTTGATTACCCCGCCACATGGGCAGCCACACTCCGACTTCGGGGGATTTGGGAGACTGATAATGTTATGCTAGGAGCTTGTCACGACTGAAGACAATCCCCACATAACTATGCAGAGCATAACAACATTTTGATGTAGCCTTGGTGTTCTGGCCTATGTCAATTGGTCTGACACAGCCTTAAGCCAAGGCGTTGTCAAACACATATTGAAACTGGCTACATCTTGTTCAGCAATATTTCTTTCAGCGTTTTCATTTTCTTGAACCAACAAACCTTTAAGATAGTCGTGCATTTCCAAAGCAGTCGGTTCACTTTTTTCTTTTTCTCCACCTTCTAGAAAAGCAATGCTTCTTTTCGGTTTCACTGGTAGAGAACATGCTTCGCCTAGTTCTTTTTTGATAAATACTCTAACATGCAGGTATAGTAAAACTTGTGGTCTTGAATAGCACAAGCCTGTTCTTCGGTAAACCTGTTAGCCATTTTAAAATAAAACACACCCAAGCACAGTAGAGAGCACAGTAAACGCGTCCTTCTCGTGCGGCAGTCAGTGAGAGAATGTTGCAAGTTAACCTGGTCAGGTGACGCCAGCCCTACCTTATGGCGTCAGCTAATTACAGGTATCATAGGATCCGCCCGGGACCGCCGTACATGGTACTGCCTGCCACAAACCCCAAGCCCTCTAATTAGGGTTGTTCACACAGTGTCTCAGCCAAGTCTTAGTTTCATGACCGTCTGCGCAAAAATGATGTTATTGAAAATGACTGTATGCGCGAAAATGATCATTTTGTAGGGACGTTATTTTTTGGTTATTAAAGGCTTACTTGTTAGAGAACTAATAAATGCCGCTTCTGGAGTCACCCGGTCGAAACTTGTTGAGACCGGGTGAGCCAGAAGTGGCATTTATTAGTTCTCTATACGGGAAATATAGACAAGGGTCACCTGTAATCTCGGAAATTGGGCTATTCCCCAAAGATGCCAAACTATGAACAGTTACACTCTAATTACCTGATGGTAAAGCAGAAAACAGAACTTCTACAAAACAAGGGGTGCCCAGACCAGAGCTAGAATGCAATGGATTGAAGAAGCGGAGAAGAACAGTAAATATTCTGCAATTTAGAGAAAGCGCGTAGCAAGAAACATATCATTACTAGATTGTGTAAGGAGTCAAGAGAAATTATAACTGATCAAAGAGACATATCACAGAAACAAGTAGTATTTTACAAACACATGTACAATTAAAAGACAAACACCGCGCATGCTAAAGATGCTGTCAGCTCGTTCATGAAAGACGGAAATGAAACGGAAACACTAGACAAAGATGATGCTGATGAATGTGAAGGCATGATCACTTTAGCAGAAAGTACTCCTGCGCTATGGAAATGAAAAATGGTTCAGCCCCAGACAGCGATGGTTTAACGACATCTTTCTTAATTTTTCTTTTCTTTCTTTTTTTTTATTTGGGGGGGGGGGGGGCGGGGGGTGAGAGGGAGGCAAAATAGGCTGCATGATTACTAGTTCATCCAATGAATTATTTCAAAAAGGAGAACTCTCGTTCACGCAGAGGCGAGGTATTATAACTCTCATTCACAAAGATAAGGAATTAGACAGAGACAAAGTTTAGAATTGGATACCTATCACTTTAGCAAACTCAGACTATAAAGTTTTGTCTAAAAGTACGGCAGAAAGATTAGGAAAAGTTATTCGTAGATTGATTGATGAAGACCAAGTTGGATGTATTAAAGGAAGATACATTACAACCGTTATAAAGACTATAGATGATGTGATAAAGTACCTGTAAAGAACAGGAAAAGCGGGTAACTTACTAGCATTAGACCACTACAAAGCTTTTGATTCTGTTTCTAAAACATATCTTTTCACTCATTTGACATCTTTGGTTTTGGTGTTGATTTTCAAAGATGGATACATGTGTTGACTAATACTAGCCTTATCAGTTAGGGTGACTGGTTGTCTGAGCCGTTCGGTGGAAACTGTGGCATTCGACAAGGCTGTCCTTTCTCTCCTTTAGCATTCATCCTTGCCTTAGAGCTATTAGCAATAAAAATCAGGAAGAGTGAAATATGTGGTATAGAAGCGCCAACTATAAACCGATCAAAAAATAAAAGTATCAAAATAAAACAAATGGCAGATGATGCCACATTCTTTCTTAAAAATTGGAGAAGATTTGATTATCTCCCACAATATCTTGAATAGGTTTGAAAATTTCTCTGGCCTCAAACTTAACATCAACAAATCTTAAGTATTAAGAATGGGCAGACAGACGAAGATAATATTCCCTTTCAAATGTTTACTATTAGCTATCTTGTATCAAGGCTGACCTAACGAGTGTTCATTATATATATATATATATATATATATATATATATATATATATATATAATATATATATATATATATATATGAAAAGGCAGAGGAGTCAAATTACCACTTTCCGCGGTCACTGAGGAGAAACCACCAAGTTTCGAAATATCGGTATATGACCAGGAGTTATATGTTAGTGAGTTTCCCTCCCTATTGGAGGATGTTTCTCCCCCTTGGAGAATATAAGCTTGCTGAAGGCTCATTTTGAGAAGCATTTATTTTATTTTTCCCCATCCACCCACTCAAGCACATACTGTTAGTTAGGCAGAATCATCTGCCACTGCAGGTATGAATGCGTATCTTCCCCCTATTTCTTCAATCTAAGACATAAGAGCAAGCTTTGTTTATAATTCAATATTTCTTGCAGTCATTGCAACACTAAGCTGCTCTGTAAGTTGCTGGAACGGTGCTCGGTACTTATCCTTGGAATTTATTATATTATTATATATATATATATATATATATATATAATATATATATATATATATATATATATATATATAAAATCAGAGTTAAAAAGCCACTCAGGACATAAAAAGTGCTCAACCATGTAGGGAGCGACATACCAGTTTAAAATAGGATTTTAAAATGAAGAGGTTAAAACCTACAAGCTTGTTTCAAGCTAAAAGCGCTCTCCTCAGGTGTACAATTTGGACACGCCACCGGTGTTATATATTGTGGTGTGTGGGCGTGTGAGCTCTGCGCGTGCGGCACGTGGCCCGCCGGCTTTTCTTTTTTGGGGCGCGCTCAGGGGGGGACGTGCCAGGGAATGGTGCATTGAGCTCTGTGCGTGCAGCACGTGGCCTGCCGGTTTTTCTTTTTTGGGGCACGTTCAGGGGGACGTGTTACGGAATGGTGCATTGACAAAGATTTCCATTTATGCCTGCAATTGTTTATCATTTCTACTTTAGAGTTCAGGGATGCTAGGTGGGGTTTACATAATATCAGCCACTTTTCTGTAGTACATAAGTTGCATTTTTTAGAAATGTTGTTGTATGGTGTTGCTCTTTTTATAATTTTCCATGGCACGTCCCCCCTGAGCGCGCCCCAAAAAAGAAAAGCCGGCGGGCCACGTGCCGCACGCGCAGAGCTCACACGCCCACACACCACAATATATAACACTGGTGGCGTGCCCAAATTGTATACCCTGAGGAGAGCGCTTTTAGCTTGAAACAAGCTTGTAGGTTTTAACCTCTTCATTTTAAAATCTATTTTAAACTGGTATATACATATATATATATATATATATATATATATATATATATATATATATATATATTGAATTATAAACAAAGCTTGCTCTTATGTCTTAGATTGAAGAAATAGGGGGAGATACGCATTCATATCTGCAGTGGTAGATGATTCTGCCTACTAACAGTATGTGCTTGAGTGGGTGAATGGGGAAAAATAAAATAAATGCTTCTCAAAATGAGCCTTCAGCAAGCTTACATTCTCCAAGGGGGAGACATCCTCCAATAGGGGGGGAAACTCACTAAGAAAAAGAAACACCCGAAGGTGCTGGGGAGGACCCAGAGAAGCACTGTCTTCACCTGCCTTTAGAGCAGTCCTGTACCACCCTTGGAGGCCTGCGCTGTGTTGACGATGGGTACAGGCACGCACAGGACACTCCATTAAGATATCAAGGGACATACCTGCTCCTGAACAGAGGTAAATTAGACTACAGGATGCAGCTCATAACAGCCTTAAAGTAGCATCCCCATGGGTGTACCAGCCCGTATTTCATGACTGCAGAGCCCACCGGCGAAAAAACACCACCCTCCAGCTGCGGAGCACACCCCACAGACCCAACCACCCCTGCCCACGGACAGATAAAGACAGTGCCACTCCAGACACAGCCAAGCTTTCGCCATACGGTCTTATGTGCCCTCAAGAGAGAATCCAAAGTTGTAGTCTTTCCCACTGTCAACAGGACTTTCCCTGTGGTCAGTGGGTCTTTCCTCACCGTCAGTGGACCTTTCTCCAGGGTCAGCCTAGTTAAGGCAAAGAAGAAAAAGAAACACCCGAAGGTGCTGGGGAGGACCCAGAGAAGCACTGTCTTCACCTGCCTTTAGAGCAGTCCTGTACC
The DNA here is from genome assembly GCA_018398815.1 of Conus ventricosus. NCBI lineage: Eukaryota > Metazoa > Mollusca > Gastropoda > Neogastropoda > Conidae > Conus > Conus ventricosus. The sequence continues at coordinate 35,409,993 of CM031619.1, read as the reverse complement.
ACCCTTGGAGGCCTGCGCTGTGTTGGCGATGGGTACAGGCACGCACAGGACACTCCATTAAGATATCAAGGGACATACCTGCTCCTGAACAGAGGTAAATTAGACTACAGGATGCAGCTCATAACAGCCTTAAAGTAGCATCCCCATGGGTGTACCAGCCCGTATTTCATGACTGCAGAGCCCACCGGCGAAAACCACCACCCTCCAGCTGCCGAGCACACGCCACAGACCCAATAGGGAGGAAAACTCACTAACATAACTCCTGGTCATGTACCGATATTTCGAAACCTGGTTGTTTCTCCTCAGTGACCGCGGAAAGTGGTAATTTGACTCCTCTGCCTTTTCAGTTTTAAGAAGAATGCAATCCCAGAAAAGGCTGGTGTGCAATACCGTAGTATGTTTGTTGAGTTTTCAATAAACCAACCAAAGGTGCCATCTAAGAAGCAAAGAAAAATCATGAAAGAGCAAAACAAGCTACATTTTCTTATGAAAAGTAGAAAATATAAAAAAATATCCTCTTAAGACACAAGTGCTGAGGGCCAGTTCTTGGAATGAATCCGCAAGGGACTAAAATACAACATGAAGAAATGTTGACTGCTGTACCTTTTCCGTATAACTTGAAAATATAAAGGTAAAGAAAAAAGGTACCTTTTGGAGAAGTCTTCAACGTTTCGTGCTGTAAGCACTTGGTCACGAAGTGAAGTGTTGAGGTTGTAGGGGAAGCTGGCAGGTTTCTTGTGACCACTTTTACGCTTGACAGAGCTTGTCTTGACCCTCAACACTTTTGAGTTCGGTGATGAATTTTATCAACAGACAAAGGGGGTTGCAATGGGGACACGAATGGGTCCATCCTATGCTTGCCTGTTCATGGGCTACGTTGAATCCCAGATCTTCTCCCAATTTCCTGGACACCTACCAGAAGTCTTTAGAAGATTCATCGATGATTGCTTTGGCATATTCACGCTCCCTAAGCAAGAACTTCTTGACTTCATTCAGTTTGCGAACAACTTCCATCCATCCCTCAAGCTTACCTATGAAATTTCTGACTCGTCCCTTGCTTTTCTCGACATACTTGTCAACATCCAGAAAGACTCACAATCCCTCCATACTACAGTACATTATAAACCAACAGATTCTCATTCGTACCTTCTCTTCTCATCCAGCCACCCACCTGCATCGAAAGACAGCATCCCTTTTTCCCAGTTCCTGAGGCTGCGCAGACTCTGTAGCTCAGACAGGGCTTCTGTGAAAGAGGCAACAACCATGGCTACTTTTTTCACTGCCAGAGGCTACCCTTTAGCCTTGATACAATCAGCCCTGGAACGAGCCAAGTCAATTCCGAGATGCCAAGCTCTCAAAAGCAAAGAAGCGGATGCTGTAGAGACGGACCGATGCATACTGACTTTGACCTATCACCCACAAAACATACCCGTGAAAAACATTCTGTGTCTCAACTTCTCGATCCTTAGGAACGATCCAACACTGAAAGATAATTCAACCAACCTCCACTTGTGGCTTTCAAGAGGGACAAAAGCCTTGGTGACCATCTTGTGCATGCTGCCTTCCATTCTACGTACCCTTCTGCTCAAACTGGCAATTTCCCTTGCAAGAAACCTAAATGTAAAACATGTACTTTTATTAACCCTGCAACAACTATCCAAGGCCCATCAGATCATAAGTTCCAGGTGAAATCCCATTTCACATGCCAAAATCAAAATGTTGTCTATGTCCTGACCTGTACCTTGTGTGCCATGATGTATGTAGGAGAAACATACAGATCACTCAATGATCGCTTCAAAGAACACAGGGACAACATTCTGACAGGAAAAGATACACCAGTGGCAAACCACTTTGCTTCTGAACACCATAACCTGTCGCACATCAGAGTGGCAGCGCTTTGGCGCAATGGACAAAAAGAGGGCCAATACCGCACATTCATGGAAAGCCAGCTAATACAATGCCTTGGCACTTTGAGTCCTTACGGACTCAATGTCGGGGAATAAACTTGTTTCTCTCAAGCTGCAACCCCCCCCCCCTTCCCCCCTCCTCCTGCTCCCCCCCCCCCCCCCCCCCCCCATGTTCTATACCATGTTTTCCTTACCACCACCCCCTCCCCTTTCTCTGAAAACCACCACCCAGATGATCCTCTCCCTCCCACCTTACCCCCCTTCTTTGCCCCACCCCTTTTGTTGACCAATAAATACATTTCAAAATGGAGTGACTGGTGGCGGCGAACGAAGCAAAATTAGGAATAGAGTTTGTTTAGAACTTACCGCAATGACATTGACAAACAAGCACATGACAAGACACGAGCATTCAACCACTTGGGTCTTCTTCAGGCGAAAAATAAATCACATTTAACATGTGGGACAGTACGAACAAAGAACGAAAAAAGAAGAAAGAAAAATGACTTATCCGTTTTCTTCCATGGGTCGGTGGGCGGAAATGACATGGGGCCAGGGGGATTATGGGAGAGGAAACGGAGGGGGGGGGGGGGGGGTTGCGTCGGGGGAGGTGTGTGTGTGTGATATGATAGGGTTGTGTTTCTAGTTATTGGGATGGTGTGGTATCTTTGTGATGGTAGTGGTAGGGTGGATTGATAGTAATGGTAAGGGGAAAGGGGGGGAGGGGGGGGGGGGGGGGGGGGGGGGGGGAGAAACTGAGGGGAGAAACAAAAAAAAAAAAAAAAGGAATTTAAGGGGAAGGATAAAACAAAATTAAGAACATCTGCTCTGGAAACCCAGCATCCAACCAAGACAGACAGACCCACAGCCTACCTCCTCTACCACCCGCACACCCTCCCCATCTGTAGGATCCTCAAATCCAATTGGCACATGTACATAACCACAAACCCGCCTTCCATACCAAACCCATGATCACATTCAAACGTGACAAAAACCTCAAAGACCTCCTCGTGCGGTCCAGATTTGAACAGAACTACAGCTACACCACCAGGTACTCACCCCTGCTCTAAACCCAACTGCAAAATCTGCCCCCTCACCAAACCAGACACCATCTTACAGGGCCCCAAAGACTCCTTCACAGTCAAACGCACATTCTCATGTCAGAGCCGCAACATATATATGCCATCCACTGCCAGCTGTGTGGCAAAATCTACATAGGGGAAACGTCACGCACACTTGAAACACGCATCTCTGAACACCTGGCTGATATCCGCCACCACCGACCCAAACCCGTCGCCCTACACTTCAACCACACCCAACACAACATCGACCATGTCAAAGTCATGGCACTCTGCAGTCACAGAGTGACAGCTTTGAACGCACAACTCAGAATCCCATCTCATTGCCAAACTGGGCACACTAACACCCCCAAGCATCAACATCCAACAATAACCAAACACCATACCCACCACTTCCACATCAGTTGGCAATATCCCCCTACCAACACACACACATACACACACACATACATACACACCACCACATCCCCTTCACTCACTTCATACAGTAGTTACAGCAACCCTCCATCTATTTAATCTTAATTTTGTTTATCCTTCCCCTTAAATTCCTTTTTTTTTTTTTTTTTTTTGTTTCTCCCCCCTCAGTTTCTCCCCCCCCCCCCCCCCCCCCCCCCCCCCCCCTTCTTTCCCCTTACCATTACTATCAATCCACCACTACCACTACCATCACAAAGATACCACACCATCCCAATAAACTAGACACACAACCCTATCATATCACACACACACACACCTCCCCCGACGCAAAACCCCCCCCCCCCCCCCCCCCTCCGTTTCCTCTCCCATAATCCCCCTGGCCCCATGTCATTTCCGCCCACCGACCACATGGAAGAAAACGGATAAGTCATTTTTCTTTCTTCTTTTTTCGTTCTTTGTTCGTACTGTCCCCACATGTTAAATGTGATTTATTTTTTCGCCTGAAGAAGACCCAAGTGGTTGAAATTCATCGTGTCTTGTCATGTGCTTTGTTTGTCAATGTCATTGGCGGTAAGTTCTAAACAAACTCTATTCCATATAAATACAGTTCACCTTTTCCCCACCCCCTCCCCTACCTTTTTGGCTGAACTGTGGTCACAAGAAACCTGCCAGCTTCCCCTACAACCTCAACACTTCACTTTGTGGCCAAGTGCTTACAGCACGAAACGTTGAAGACTTCTCCAAAAGGTACCTTTTTTCTTTACCTTTATATTTTCAAGTTATAAAATACAACAAACTAATAAATTCCAAGGATAATACCGAGCACCGTTCCAGCAACTTACAGAGCAGCTTGGTGTTGCAATGACTGCACGAAATATTAGAATTATAAACAAAGCTTGCTCTTATGTCTTAGATGAAGAAATAGGGGAGATACGCATTCATATCTGCAGTGGCAGATGATTCTGCCAACTAACAGTATGTGCTTGAGTGGGTGAATGGGGAAAAATAAAATAAATGCTTCTCAAAAATGAGCCTTCACAAGCTTACATTCTCCAAGGGGGAGACATCCTCCAATAGGGAGGGAAACTCACTAACATATAACTCCTGGTCATATACCGATATTCCGAAACCCCAATTTCTTCAATCTAAACATAAGAGCAAGCTTTGTTATAATTCAATATTCGTGCAGTCATTGCAACACCAAGCTGCTCTGTAAGTTGCTGGAACGGTGCTCGGTACTTATCCTTGGAATTTATTAGTTTGTGTATATATATATATATATATATTATAATATATATATATATAATATATATATATATATATATATATAATATATTATTAGCAGGCAATACAATAAATGTGCCCTCGAGAGGGATTGCGATGGTTCTCTCAGGCAGCTAGTGAAGGGCTTCTCATAGTTATAATAATTTCCCCCCATTTTCTCATCTTTAATCTTCTTTTTTTTTTTTTTTAAGTTCAAATCTTTGCCAAGTCATTACTATAACGACTGAGGAAATTTTGACATGCAGAGAACAGGGAAAGGGCATTCTGGCCACTTCCGCCCTCACTCAGTTCGGGCGAAAGTAACCCAGAATGCCCCTTTCCCTGTTCATCTGACAAGTAAGAGTAATACTGTGTAGGTTATCCGTTTTTCAATACTAATTTACTAAAGTTTTCAGAGAGTAGCTAGGACTGAACACATTCCCATAGAGTAACGCAGGGAAAAGCAGTTGTGTCTGAACGCGCCCATATACACGGTGGGTGCACCAGGCTATCCGATTACTTTTCGCGGTAATGTTAATTACAGCGTTGGGGAGAGAGAGAAACCCTAAGGTTAAGTTGCCCTCAGAACAGACAGACAGACAGACAGACAGAGACAGAGAGACAGACAGACAGAGAGGCGGGCACACACACACACACACAAACACACACACACACACACACACACACACACACACACACACACACACACACACACACACTCACACACACACACACACATAACACACACACACTATTTAAAAAAAATGTGCCCCTGGTTTACAGTAGCATACCCCCCCCTACAGTGGCGTGCTCCCTGTTTACATTGCAGGTGTGTATCCGACCAAAAAATCAATACTGCCCCACTCCCCCCCTACCCCCACTCCTTCCTGCCTAGCTTGCTCGATCGCCCCATAGACATCAGCCCCGTGGCGTCGCTGTCACAGCCTAGCCAATGAGCGGCCGCTCACGACAAGATTAACTCACACATTCTTCCACGACAGCTGTGCAAGCAGGTTGTGTTTTAACGGCGCTGTGTGTGTGTGTGTAACCGGTTTAACCGAAGAACAGAATTGTGTATCTTAAAGGTTTTGTTGGCTTGTTGAAGACAATATTGTTGACAAAGATACAGCTAGTTTTAATACGTGTTTGGCTATCGATGAGAAAAATGGCGCTGCATTGTTGAAAGTCGGCTGAAGCAAAACAATTCATCACGCGATACTGGACTGTGGTGGAAAGACGCGGTGTTTTTTCAGTGAAAAAGGTGTTTGTAAAAAGATTTTATGTCGGTGATAGTGTTTCTTCAGAAGAAGAACTATTTAGTACTTCTTCGCAAGAATTAAATCAGGAAATTTCTGAATCGCTAGCAGCTAATGTTGAAAGAAATTAGTTGAGTCAGTTAGTGAAGGCAAGCTAACTATTCACATGTCTGCCCGCACAGCGGGCGTTGTTAAACACGTTCCTCGCTATAACAGCGAGAGTCGCCTCTTTCTCTGTTCTTCATTGCGTTTAAAACTAGTAGTTGTCTTGAAGGTTGGCGAAGCATGTTGTAACTGGAGAGACTATCTTAAAGTTGTTGGTTCAAGGAAATGAAACAAGATGTAGCTAGTTTTAATACGTGTTTGACTATTGATGAATGGTTTCCTTATCTAATAAATGGCGCCGCATTGTTTGAAAGTGGCCGAAGCAAAACAAACCATCACGCGTTGATTGTTTGGAGCTGGCTTGAGACGGCTAAAGCCATGTTTAAAAAACATGGCGTTTATTTCTTAAGGCGGAGGTAAACACGTTAAAAAAACTTTATATTTAAAACATTTTTGCTGTTCTTCCCAAGTAAAAAATGTCTCCAGTTTGTATTAGACTTGATTGATTGTTAACTATAGATTCAGTGTTCATGTGGCAAGCTGATCTGTGTATTAAGATGTGTATACTTTTTCTACTTTTCTAATTCTAACCAGTTCATCTGCCTTTAAGTGTGCCCTTATGCAACTGAATGGCGATTTCGAATGTTCTGGCAAACAAACTAGATAGGGTTAGGCAGACCTTAGTACATCTACCAGTATGGAGAGGAGTAGTGTGTGGCTAGCACTATCTTCATATAAATGCTTTAAATATACAATGACGGATGTACTACAACCTACAAAACTATGTGTAACAGATAGGCGCGACCTTGTTCGCGCACGGCAAGCGACCAAAAAATCAATAAAGCGGGTGACTGGGCTTGCCAGGTGAGGGGTGGGGGTGAGGGGGTGTATTCATATTCAGTTGACAGCGCGCCAGGTGTCGTTTACGTGTCACTCCCCACTTTGTGGCCGCCACGTTAGCAAGACGGGTTGTATTGTCATTGAAGTGTGTGGTGTAGTGAGAAGATTCAGTGACAGGTGTACTACCTTGTAGTTCAAAAAAACTTCTCCACCTTGTGGTGTTTGTGAAACAACGGCAAAGCAGACGACACGGAAACACGACTCGGCTGGAGATTCGGAAGTAGTTGAAACCCCGCACGCTGTAGGCTGTATACCGCAGCCAACTTGCTGCTCTGACGTGGTTCTAAATATAGTAACGATCATGCATGATCGGTAGCCATCTTGCTGCTCTGACGCGGCTCTAAAATAAGTAACGATCATGCAATGTACGTTTTCAAAAATAGTAAATGACGCGGCTCTAAATATATAGTACGATCATGCATGTACGGTTTCAAAAATAGTAAATGACGTGGCTCTAAATATAGTAACGATCATGCATGTACGGTTTCAAAAATAGTAAATGACGCGGCTCTAAATATAGTAACGATTATGCATGTACGGTTCAAAAATAGTAAATGACGCGGCTCTAAATATAGTAACGATCATGCATGTACGGTTTTGCTGCTATGACATTTGCGCCTGCTCTGCTTTGGCTGTTGTTTGTTTGTGTGTGTGTGTGTGTGTTTTGTCCTACCCCACGCACGCACGTCCCCCCACCCCCCACCACCACGCACGCACGTCCCCCCACCCCCACCCCACGCAACGCACGTCCCCCCACCCCCCCCCACGCACGCACGTCCTCCCACCCCACCCCCTGTGTACACCACACACACTCCCACCCCCAAGTCACCCCAAGTTTTTAATTAAGTTTACTTCAAGTTCTTAATAAGTTCTTGATTAAGTTTTTAATTAAGTTCTTGATCAAGTTCTTAATAAGTTCTTAATAATTCTTGATTAAGTCATCCTTTAAGTACAACCAAGTTCGTATTCAAGTTCTTATAATTATCAAAAAAATACAATCTAGTTTTTATCTTAAATAGTAAATGTCTAATATAGTACACACACGCCTCAAAAAACGCGTCATCGTTGAGATGTCTTGCTCAGCGTTCTCTGCATAGGTCTTAAGGAAGGTCTTACACCCAAAGCAACCACATTGATTACAATTCTGGTCTATGGAAATGTCTTTTATAGACTCTATGTCTTTATTTATTGACTTTAATCATTTTATAATACGCCATGATCTATTTTTATTAAAAATTTAAAATATTATTCCATTATAAATGGATCAAAATGATGCTTTGTTATTGGCGGTTTTTGGCGTGCAGTTGTCTTTTTCTGTATTTAAACGGTTCAGGTTGTTTTAACTTCTTTCGTTTCTGTTGCCATTGTGTATATATTTTATAGCCATAATAACTGCCCCCAACAGCAGCAAGGGCGCCAAAAATGCAACAGTTTTTAAGTTCAATATTCCATGAAGACTTTGGGGCCCTTGAATCACATGGAGTTTTATAGCTGGCATTGAATCAACTTGTTCTGGCGTTGGCGGTGTTATGTTTTCATGATGCTGTAACATTAATTTTTTTTGTCTGTTCCACTCTGCTAATTTTCTTCCTGCTTCAACACCGCCCAGGATTTTTAATGGTCTCCACCTGGTTCAGTGTTTTTCTGATGATTTTCTGGCTTGGTTACTTTCTCCACCTGGTTCATGTTTTCTGGTTCTGCTGATTTTCCAGATCGTTCATTTTGAAGGGAAATAAAAATCTATATGATTAAAAGTTATTAATCCCATGATTAATGGCGATAACAATGTTCCAAATCTATAGTATAGATCACACCCTAGAGACTCTAATGACTTTGTTAAAACTGGATCTTGCGTTAAATCATACGTAAGATCTTGTTCAAATCAATGGGAGCAAATCTACTGACTAGTTTAGTGTAACAAACTAAGAACCGTTTGCCCCCACATTTTCACCATTCTAGACCCCAGCTGCGCTTCATACCTGTTATGATACTTTAAAATGTCTTGCGGCGACATTTGTTGAATCTGTTCAATGCTGAATTCAGTTTCCGAGGAACTGTTTTGTTTTCCCACATGCTGCCAAAGAATACAGCCTCTCCTTTTTGGGCATAATAGCTTGATCATCAACTTGGTCCATTCATAAGTTCAGGAAGTTTAGGCTGCCTTGTAGCTGTAGTAGATCATCACTGTTCATGTTTTTTTATTAAATTATAATTATTTTATTTTATAAAAATGAGCACCGAAAAAACTGTTGCTAACCTTGTATACCATTCTGCTGTTATTGGAGGGCTAAGTGTAGGAACTCAATGCTTGGTAAAAGCTTGTTAAGAATTAAACCAGCAGATCTTGGCAAACTAGACTTTGAGGATTCAGCAAAGCTAATTGCTATCATTGCAGCTTCGGTTGCCACGAAAGATTTCTAGTCAAGCAAGGAATAATTCCAGACAATATAAATATGTAAGAAAAAAAATACATTTTATAAAAAAATGGCTTCACTCGCAATAATGATAGGCGGCGCTGTGGTGAATGCGCTTGCTTTTAGCGGAAGTAATTTCGCATTTAGTAAACTGCGGGATGACAGTGAGAGAAAAAGACATAACAAAGCTAATGGAGGAACTAGCAGCTGCACAAGACGCCTATGAAAAGCAGAGACTTGAGCAGTTAGATTTTATTAATGAACACTGAAAAGACAGGGGCATGCAGCTTACAACATTTAAAAATGTTGATCAAGCAATAAAAGAATATTATCTAGTAACAGGCAAACCATCCAGACATTGCCCCCACCAAAATTCAGTGACTTTTATCAACCATCAGAAAAACAAAAGATGCAAGAAATCGCGTTTATTGTCGTTGGCATGACCGTCGTGTATTTTGTTTGCACATAATATTGGCTGAATAAAAAAATGAACAAATTATTATTCACCCAAAGGATATTGGAAGGGCATCACAGCAATTAAAAAGCTAAGCCAAGCAGCGGGGGTTAGTGAACAAACAGCAAAGGAATGTTATCTAAACAAAGCGATTTGGCAAATTTATTTACCTGCACCCAGACGAATACAGAGACCACACTTTGTCAATACAACTCCAAACGACACCCATCAAATGGAACCTTCTATATTACCCTCTGATAACGATTAGACGAAAAAGATTTAAGTACGCACTCACAGTCATTGACATGGCTTCAAGAAACAAAGATGCAGAAACCATTAACACAAAAAGTGCTTCTGCTGTTGCTGTTGCCATACAGCTGATATACCAGCGAGGTCCACTAACTACCCTCGCATGATTCAAGTCGATGATGGAAAGAATTTAAAGGCCAAGTGAATCAATTATTGTTGAAACATAGAGTTACCATTAAAAGAGGCATTCCAGGAGTTCAAGATCACAGGCTTTAGTTGAAACTTTAACAAACAGTTAGCCGAAAGACTTTTTTCTTACCATATCACAGAGAGCTGATTGACAATTCTCGCAACACAGAATGGGTTAGAAGATTGCCCTCAGTTTTGCGCGCAATGAATAATGAAGAATTTAAAGGGCTAAAGCCAGTACAAGCAATCAAAAGAAAACAATAAATGTTGCTGAAGGAGAGTCTTCATCCAGCAAACTATTACCATTTGGATTGAAAGTAAGGTACCTTTATTTACCGGGGGAAGCAGAAGGGGACACTCGCATTAGGGCAACAGATCCAGTTTTGGAGTGTTGACCCATATGAAATAAAAAGAATTGTAAAGATGAATCCGCCCGTGTATTATTTACGAGAAACTGACACAACAAAACAGCCAGCCCCTCAAAGATCTTTTGTGAAAGAAGAACTGCAGATAATCCCCGCCAGACACTGTTCCGCTTTAATTATTTTACGGTTCTCCAGTGCCCAATTGCATATGAAAAACTCTGGATTAACAAACACCCGTTTTGTGTTTGTTCTATCTAATGACTTCTTTGTTACAACTGTTGTGTTGATCTCATGTAATTAGATCGCAGTTTTACGTTGTCATGATGAAAAGTCTTATTGCCAAACAATGCTTCTTTGTAGTTGTCATGTGATATGTTTGACTGCACAACGCTGCGAGATATTCCCTTTGCTTTCTTAATGATTTTCTCCTGGCTCGAAATACTGTACATTTTTGACCTTAACCCCACATACTCCTTGATACCTTTCCAGATAATTCATCCTTCATCTTTCCTAAAACCTTCTTGTTAGTAATTGAATGTAAGGTGAATCTTTAGGGTAATCTGATGTATCATACCATCCCGCATGTCCTTTAGCTACTTCGATTTCCATGTCTTTATAAATATCTTCAGTAGAAATAATCTATAACAAAACTATCTGTATCTGTGTAAAGTACTCTGGACTCAGGATAACGAGGGCTTAAAGTAGTCATAAAGAAATTCTAACATCAAAAGCTTTGATAATTCTAAAACAGTAACCCAATAAAAACGGGTTTGTCCAATTTGACTTTCTTTTTTTCATCATTATGCCAAAAAAGCTGATCATGAAATCTCTAAAGTCCTGATAATTTGGTTTTGAAGTCAGCTTAATTGCTTCGTTCTCTTTGGTGACTAATCTAACATCTTTGCGCTTGTGCGGATTCTCCATAGTCTTTCCAAAACAGCTGTTGTTCATCAGCTTAAAAAAGTCTTTTTCTGAAGCATCTGTGGATTTGGTTCTGAGATCAGTGTTCTTCATGATGTATGGTTTCATGAACTGTTCTTGATCGAAAGCAATTATGCGATGAACAGCTTGTTAACTTCAAACCATGTCTTAAATAAAATTGTAGAATCTGTAATGACAGACATAATTTTTTTTGCCTCGAAGATTAGGCACAAGTTTAGGCGGTTCTCTTGGATCCATCTTTAGACTTTCTGCTGCTAATGGATAGTCCATTATGCAGGTCATGGAGTTCATGAGGATATTCTAAATCAACTTCTAGAATGAAACCACGCTGGATCAGGCGCCAAACTACCCAACCACTTTAATGCCTTTGAATATTATTTGTACCTGTGTACATTTTAAAGTTGCGTAATGGAAGCGATTGCGCCATAGCCCATCCATACAGATTGTTTGCATCTAAAATACATGAGATAGTTAGACCTTTTACTTGGATCATAGTCATCTAGGTATTTGTTGTTTGCTTTACAGTAATGGTGCGACGCCATACTAATTCCCCACGCAATCCGTTTTTCAATCATCTGAATCATTGGTAATCTGACAATAAATCATCTGTACTCCAGTAAACTTAAGAAAGCGTCCCAGCTCATCCCGGGCGCAGAAATGTAATGCGCGGGATCCAGGCTATAATGTTTCATGCAGGTCTTTCTATAGTTTTCAAAGACGTCCGCCAACAAACATGTATCTGCCATTAAATAGGAGTCATGATAGTCTCCCATCGTTTTACAATCTAACTTTTGCCAAGCATCTTGAGCATGCTGGTAATCGGAGTCGCTGATGTCCTTTCCTCTAAGACTAGAAAAGAACGCGCCTTTAGGCGGAAGTGTGTCTTCGTCAAACCTTCCCAACTGTTCATGTACTCATAAGGGTAAACGCCCTTTCTAACAAGAGTTGGTCAAAATATTCTTCTGTTATTGGGCAGGACTTTAAGGACATAGCCAGTGACTCTAATGAACCCATCATGTGCTGCATAAGTCATAAAAAGACATGTTATTTAGATTAAAGCACATGTACTTTTCTGATGACTGTGCAATGCATGACACCCTGAAGGCATCGATCCACTGCTTTCATTATAAGGTGAGAGTCGTAACCCCGCAAGTTATGAAAGAATACAGGCAGCTTCCATTCTTTGGATCAAACTTTAGTTGAAGAATGCATTTGTTATGCGCTGCACCTCTAAACTTCCCACTAATGTGATCATGGTCTCTTACTGTGGGGTTTTACACTCTTGGGCGTTAGCTCTAAACCGCAAATCCAACAATGCGTGGCTGAGTCATACTGTTGTTGGTCTTCAGGCGCCATTATGATTTCAGATAAGTTTAGTTTATTAGAACAGCGTTACGCACTTGCTGCATGCGTTTTAAGAATGTTTTCTGCAGCAATCTGGTCCTCTATATAATTCTGGTTCTGAATAAACGCCATCCGACCTGACCAACAATGAAGGCAAATGAACAAATCTGATGATTACTCATTAAGACTGTTTTTTGAAGTTTTTGTGGCGCTGGCCCTTCATAAGGAACAATGCGTGATTCAAAGTCTGCGTAAACAACATATGGAGAATGTTGCAGTTTTTTTCCAGTTCTTAAAACTAACTTTAGATCCGGGTGGGGGCGGTAATTAGTTCTGTATTACAGTCTACAGACTTTACAATGTTTATATGTTCACTCGCAGCTTGCACAGATGGAATTCTTGTTAAACATTTCTGCAGAATTCTTGTTTGCTATGTTTGTTTGTAGTATAAACTCAATAATCTACTCATTGTGCGTATCAATGTGTAATGGGGTAAGCCCCGCTGGTGAAAACATTAGTAGTAAGTCAACATGATTTTTGTCTGGTTCGCCTATTTTGGACTGTTCTTGGACACTTAATTGGCGCCAAATTTGTTTCCTCATCCCATGTGTATACATTAACAGTTATTGGGTTGTTTGTTCTTCAAACTGATCAATTTGGTCTACACTAACAGGAAAGGATATTCCATTGAAGTTAAGATCTTTAGCGTAATTGCTGATAGTTAGTCACTCTCTCTGCGTGTTCGCGACATGATGCAGCCTTGCAAGAACGCACCACATGAAACATTTGTTGTCTGAATTTTTTATGTTTAAAACTGCTCTCTTTAAAACCAACTCCCGAGGTAGCGGAATGTAAGCCTTGCCTACAATCGGTGCATACTTTAGCCTGTTTTAATCTAATCTCTAGGACTTCGCCCTCTGACCAACCAGAGCCTCTCATTTTGGCTTCTTCAGCGGCAGCGTCAAACTGTGCAAGCAGTTCGTCTGCCCAGCCGGTGTTTAAGTCGTTATGAGAAAGAATAGTCTGTTGTTTAGTTGAACCCAGACTTCTAGATTTTCTTCATTTATTGTTACATAGTCAATTAAAACAGCTAACATTACTTTAACTGGCGGGTCTATTGTTAGTTTGCCTGGAACTTGAGAAATAGCATGAACAACGCTTGCCTGTACGTTTGTTGGGTCAATGACTTCTAAATCAATATCATTCAGTGCTCTTGATAAACGCTCTCTCTCGAGCATTCCTTCAAACAATTCGTCTTGTCCTTCATATACTTAGCCATGCTGTCTTTCTTTTCTAAGCCAAAATATTTATTTAAATTAAAAAAAAAATACTTAATCAGAACCAATATCAACGGTCTTTTTGCGCTTGGACCATAAACTAAAGATAAACACCTTTTGGTGTTGTTAATGTGAGCTGTTTAGAACAGAGTTTAATGTCTCGTTACTTTTTTAAGCATTCCTTTTTATCTGCTCGGGGTCTGGCTGTTGAGAAAAACTTGTCACCGCCTTTTCTTTGAAGATCAAACTTTTGTCTTTTGTAGTCATCAAAATCGCCTGTAAACGATTAAATTCTTCATCCGTGATGTTTGAGTCAACAAGCGCTTTATTTATTGTCAGTTTGAACGAGCTAAGTTAGCTGTTATTAGTTGAACCATAGCTGTGTGCTTTTGGAGTTTAGTTTTTTTTTTTGCTAGCAGCACCTACGGCTAATGAACACAGGCCGAGAGCTAAAGACAAACCTCCTAGAGGTAAAGCTGCGGGTGCGCCTATGCCCGTTGCTAAGAGACCAACACTTGTTCCTGCTGATAGAGCACTATAGTCGATGCCTCCATATTAACATATGTAACAGCATTAAAGGCAGCAGAATACCTTCGTTTGGTTTTGCTGTATTTTGAAAGGTCTGCTCTAGTACTTGCTGCATTTGCGTAATGTTGGTTAATCTGAAGGTTTTTACTTCAGGGCTTTCTATAACAGCAGAATTGCCAGCTATCTCTCTCTCGACATCACCGGTGCTGTAGGCACATTTGGATAAACCTGAACAGACATGCTTTTTATAAAATGAAAAATAATTTATATAATACATATTCTAATCTGTTTTCTCGAATATTCAGCTGCGCATCATATAATAAAAACAAATGTACATTAAGCGGTTTATCGGCTTCTCTTCTTTATCAATTTGAATGTTTATTACGTACTCTCAACGTTTCTTTCTCCGCCTTCCATACAACTCATTATCCTCTGTTGACCTTAGGTCAATCCATAAACCGTATTTTGTTGTTAAATAATCATCGAGTCTAACACTGTGAAGATGTAAATCTTTAGACACTAGGTCTGCTTTTGGATTTCTAACCCCTCCCACCCCCAAACATTTTCTTATTTCGTCAAAATGATGATAAGGTCTAAGCCCGCTAGCGTAGATTTGGTTAGGACCTGCCGTCAATTGTACATTGCACTTTCGTTATTTTAGGATTAAAAAACTTTTCACTTGCTCTTTTGAACGGTTCTTCATCTTCACACAGCAATAAAATACCTTTAAGCGATCTTGCTGCAACGCTAAAACTAAAATTCCATATAGTGTCTGCCCTGCTTCTAGAGATGTTGTATGATGAATCACTCTTTCGTAATATATTGGTAATTTTTGACTGATATTGTTGTTCAATCAGCCTTGCTAAGTGAAGGTTGCTAACAACGTCAAACTCTAACGAGATGTCAGAAATGCTGTACTTTGCTTCAGTGTCTGATGATCTGATAACGCGTTTGTATTCATTAAAAGTTAGTTCATATGACAATCTGTCTTTAATGCTCCTTGAAAGTATGGTGCATGCGCTTTTAACAACTCAAAATCTAAGGGAATGGAAAAAACGATTTCCATACGCAAAATTTACAGCTACAGCCTTTTTTGCTGCTTTTAGCACCTGAGGCGAGTTCGGCGCCTATTCTAAGCTTTAGTGCTTCTTCATTTTCAATTCCTTGAAACGCAAGATCAGCCCTTTCGTTCCCGGTTAGCCATAGATCAGAATAGGTTAAAAATATGTCAGCATTATGTAAAGAAAATATTTCTTGCCCCTCAAGTTTTATAGAAATTTTCTTAACGATTGCCCGCCCCAGATTCTGCACAACTGTCCTGTTTGGGTCTGTTTGTTGAATCGAGCGCTATTTTGAAAGTAAGACGCGCAGAGCCTGGCACAATCACTTCATCCGCTCCTAGGTCTGGAAATTGACAGAAGAATTTGATCTGCATCAATAGTAGTGGATTATTTGGAACAGTAATATTCCGCATTATTTCCCTTCACGCCAAAGGGCTCTTTCAGTTTTCTATGCGGGTCCAAGAATCGAGCCATGTACTTGTTCTGGCATTATTTATGAAGCAAAATAAAAAGTTAATTATTTAAAAACATGGCAGGAATTGAAGCGAAGAAGATATGATGTTTTTGATCGTGGAGACGACATGAGTGAAATGAATCCCTTTAACACAGCATCGCTCACGCTCTCAATGCAGCGTGAAATAACAGAAAGTACGGTCGAGGCATTTTACAAAAGTTTAGGTCAAGAACCTCCCGATTTATAGACCCAGATGATTTGAATTAGAAGATGGTCATTTGTTTTGAATAAAACGATCAAGGGCCAACTTGTTCGGCTTACAACTAAACCCGACCCATCAAAGTTTTTTAGCTGTGGGTTCAATTGAGAAATAGACTCAGTGTGAAAGATCAAAATCGCCTTGGCATTGCTAGACAGAAATTAAGGGCGGAGGCAGTTGCTAAACTTCAAAACACACTACAAGAACTCCCGACAGATAACCAAATGCAAAACATGGAACTTAAAGAATTAAATCAATCAGCAGGCGAATTAATAAATACAATAGAAGCAGAAACCAGTTTTTTCAGAAGAAACAGCGTTTAAAAACAATTAATGATTCCCCATTGCCTATGCGAGAACTAACGGCCCTTGATCATGCTTTAAGAACCAATTAGAGGCGAATTAACAAACAATTTAGCAAAACTAGGTGAACTAGATAGCATATAAAAGAGAAAAAGAAAAACTCGTTGAGGCTGATGACGCCAACTTAGGGCATGATATTAAAGAAAGAATAACCCAAAGACTAAAAGATCTGAACAAGAAAGATCAGCAAGACTAGAAGTGCTGTCTACTAACCGAAAACAATTACGAACTCAAGTGAGCAGAATAAGAGAAACATATCCAAAGAATTTTATATGAAGACACGACACTAAGCAGAACGAATACGAACACTGTTTAAGAGCAAGAGTCACATTAGTAAGCGTATAATAACAGCCTTAGGATTTGCAATAAGTACACTAGTGATGGCTATTACAGGCGGCGGTGGACAAAGCCCAGTGCCTCCACCGCCATCACCTGATAAATCATGGGTAAAAAAACAGCTTGATCATCTTGCGAATTTATTAAAAAAATTAGCTGGTAAAGCCGTGGACGCTTTACCAGAATATTGGGGAGTATTGTCAGCTGGCTTTGTCTACTGCAAGCAAAGTAGTTGGCTTTATGGCCGAGCACGTAATGGTCATTAGTTCTCTTAATAGTTTGGGTTAATATTTAGTAAGATAAAGACCAAGTAATCCTAGGCCAGTTAATCCAAGAACAAGCGCTGTCTTTTCATAATCATGGTCATCGCGAACAGAGTCCGCAAGCTTTGCTGAGCCTTCATGACTTTTGGGGTTTGGACTTCGGGAATTAAATGACTTAATCTTGGGTGTTCTTTTATTGTTTGTAATATTACTGGCTCAGAATTTATGTTGTTTTTTCCCCAACCTTCTGTTCATTGCCTGCTATAAGAATTTCATTATTATAGTTTAATTATTATTCCTACCTGGAGTCTGAGGTCAGAAGGCAGCATGTATAAACCAGTGCCAACAGCAAAGTCTACTTTCGATCTTGCGTATTGTAAAACATTTTGGTATCTTTTAATACTTGAAGGTAAATCAACTGTAGAATTAATGGCGTCCTCTAAATTTTGCTAAGTATTGTTTTTGCGCGTCAAAGCAGTAGAAGGATCAGTTATGCTCGATCTTGCCTGTGCTTGCGCCCCTAGCAAACACCAAACGTAAGTACGAATAGAGTCGTTTATTCGTTCTATTCCCGCCCTAGTTAGGCCCTTAGAAGTGTCTAAGATAAATTTGTCCATGCTGTTTTATGCTCTTGCTCTATGGACCCAAGTGAAAAGCTGTTTCGCTTGAAGAGAAAGATGTGTAAGGAGGATTCCAGTCAAATTTAAACTTTCTGTGCATGCCCCAAAAATAAAGGGTGCCTAGACCATGATTAAGATCCAACTTTTGTCTAAAGTCCGTCTTGGTGTTAATATGAATTCGTTACAGATCCTTTCAAAAGCCTTCATGTCTATTCTGTTGCTGAATGGATTAAACGGTTTGTCATTCGTAATGGCGCTTGCAGTTCAGTTAAAATACGTCTGAAGGTGTAATAGAAATGAAATCTGTACACTGACCTAACCAAAGGATCAGGATGATTTAAGTGATTAGCATACGACACTCCACACCCAGTTGATGCACAAAACACAGCAAAGTTTAACTGGTCTGATAAAACTGCATCGGATGACTAAACCACGCTTTCGCGATGTATCTTTTTAATAGGGGGGTTAAGATAGCCTTCAATGGAGTACTCACCTTTTTATGAAAAGCGACAGTCTGGGTCACAGAAATGTCGAGGGTGTCAGTTGTTATATTTTTAAGATTGTAGTGCGGCCCAACAGAATATTTTGCATCAGTATATTTGAATGCACTCATTTTTAATTTGTTTTAAAAAATGTTTGTAACAATAACAACTCAAGACCGCCCTTCGTTTTTAGAACATGCTATTAATAACAAATGCGGAACCAGAACGGTCGCGCTCCATGAAATATTTACAAAGTCGTATGGTTTAATATAAGCAAAGCCAAGAAGAATAATAAGGTTCTAAAAGTTAACAGAGCAGGGACCAAAATGAGCCAGTTAACAATACCTGAATGGTTATTACGGGTTTTGCTCACTAAAAGAAGCAATGAGTAACTTGACATTACTCTCAAACTTAACAATGCAAATCTAAAAACAATGTTAACATTTAAGCTTGAAGACGAAGGAACATCTTACTTTTTTGATAGAGAGCTAGCTAAAATGTTAGGCTTTACAACTAGCAATTTACCCACTCATAGTTTTAATTGCTGAGCCAGACAAAACTACTTATGAGGGGGAAAATCCGCTCGATCTGCATTACATTCATTACTCTATGTTCATTTGGATGAGCTAAGCACTGATGAAAACTTATATGATGGAAGGCCCTCAACTGTTTTAAGAGCTCTTCCGCAGGGAAAGCAGCATATTGCGATTAATGAAATTATACAATTCCCTAATTTAACAGTTTAAAAGATTAGTTTTGTGGGAGGGTCGATCATTTAATATAAAAATCAAAGACAAAACAGGGAAAGTCGTGAAATGTGATAACCTGCACATTGTTTTGGAAATAAAATAATACGCCTACTAAAAAATAATGTCGCGTGGGCCAGAAAAACCAGAGTTACATTAGCGCCTGTGAGGTGTATAACTTTAGAATTAAAAGACCTTGCAGACGTTGCGGACTTTGAACAGAATGGTGAGATAGGCACTTTGTATGGTTTTGAGTACACTAAAGATGGTGATTATAAACGCAAAGAGGTTGACGACAACAAAAGGTTTCCTAAACTAGAACAACTACGCAATCTAGAAGCAAATAATGTTGGCCAGTAATGAATATAAAATAGTTTCGAAAACCTGACCTCAAATGGCACTAGAACCATATTAGAAATGGAAATAAAATTGAATTCATAAGCCCATTTACATTTTTTGACCGCCAAAAAAGTTTCAGAAAAGCATTCAACTCTGGCCCTTTACATGTAAGTCTTATACCAGACGATAATAGTCGAAAAGAAATTGAAATAACGCCGTATGGGAAAAAACAGTACATCCTCCACAGAAAAGAAACAGTTGTAAAAAAGCTTCTACAAAATTACAGTTCTTTCCAAGCAGAAATTAGGAGACACGTTCACAATGATATTTGAAATTTCTGTCTTTAAAGATGTGGAGAGGGATGGGGTTGTGGGCGTAGTGATGACCTATATAAAAGGAATAATATTAGCTGGCAAAACTTAGACGTTAAACGTCTTAACGTTTGTTGTCGTCGTTCTTCACAATGGCGAGGATATTAAGATCATAACAACAAGCAACAAAATCACTGTTGACTTTAAATAGAAACAATCTTACAGGACTAAATTGGATTAATCTTACACATTTAGCCTCATAGGGTTTTATTATACTGAACAAGTTTTGACGGAGAGATATGATAAAAATAATAACTGAATTAGATTAAACTCTGTTATAAAACTATGGAGCAGTTAAACTTTATGACAAAAACTCCTCATTGCTCATTGATTTGTGGCAGACTGGTTGTGGAAAAACAATATTTATCCTCGACCTGTTACAAACAGTTTATCGTTATAATTTTAATCATAATTGTGGTTTTCTGTCCAACACTTAAATGGAACAAAGCATATCATAATAGAAGGTTTATATGGACAGATGAGACATAATTTAGTTAATCCTAGCAATAAACTGAGTGAGTGTTTAGAACAGTTTTATAGACTGTTTGAAGGAACGCAGACACTATTTATTATAGATACTGTTCGGCAGAAAGAGACATAGTTAAAAAGAGAAACACTTTGTCCGAAACTAGCTTCAGCGGAAGACATGCTGGGATAAGTGTGTGGATTTTATGCCAGAAATATAACTCGGTTTTAAAAGACTTTAGAGAACAGTTAAAGACTGTAGTTTTATTTCACATGAAAGACAAAGACTCATTTGAAGAATGTTTGCGCGAAAATGATGTTATTGAAAATGACCAGGAAAAACATAGGATTAAACAAAAACTGAAATCTGAAAAGTTTTAGTAAATTAGTATTGAAAACGGATAACCCTACACAGTATGGTTTTTTGTAGGGTCGTTATTTTTTAGTTATTGAAGTCTTACTTGTCAGAGAACAGGAAAGGGGCATTCTGGGTTACTTTCGCCCGAACTGAGTGAGGGCGGAAGTGGCCCAGAATGCCCCTTTCCCTGTTCTCTCATGCACTTGTTTTCCCCCACTACATAATTGTTCAGCATTATATATATATATATAAATATATATATATATATATAATATATATAATATATAGATAGATAGATAGATAGATAGATAGATAGATAGATAGATAGATAAGATATATATATAATTCTTAGCCACTCACAATGCTTGGTTATTGAACAGCAGAGCTGACCACTCACACTGTTCCATATCTTTTGATCTCCCTTGCATCCTTGAATGGATCCTCAAGCATAGCTCAAAGATTGTCCCCTACATTTTATACTGTTTTGCATAATGCTTTTATTTTTTAAGCATTTTTTTCCTCTCCACTTTTTCCTTTTGTTCCTTTTAAATCCCCTTTCGCGGGGCTGCTTTGGGGCGTGTTGGTTTTCTAACACCACAGAATTAGGGAAATTTGGGTTTGTGTCTCTTTTGGGAAAACCAAGGGGCCGACACAATCAGCCTGTCCCCCTGTTTGAGCCGATCCGCGGACTGTCACGCCCCGCTTTGTTTTTTCCCAACTGCATGTTAAAGGCCCGTTTTGTCCGGGGGAAAGAATTTGTGTGGGGGGTTAGTTTTGTTAAAATGAAACCTTAAGCAGAGTGTTTTGTGTTTTAAAAAAAAAAAAAAACAACTGAGTTTTTTTTTTTTAGTTTTTAAATCTGAACCCCTTCCACCCTGCTTTTCATGTGTTTTCCTTTGTGGATCGGGTTGCACGTGGGGTTAAACGTGGGCTGAGGGCCCCTCTAATGCAAAATGGTTTTTTTTTTAAAACCGACCGGGGCAGTCGAAAATTGGGTTGGGAGGGGGGTGGGGGGGAAAGATAACGTGTCGGAAAGGGCCTTTGATGCAGGTGTTTTTGGGAAAAACTGTTTTTTTTGTGAGGGATCCATACCCCCGGGGGGAGCCACCATCGTTTCCCCTTTTGAGGGAAAACTGCGTTGCTTTATTTTCTTTGGAGCCCCAATATCCCCGGGTTTTTGGGCATCGGGTTTTTTTCCCTTTTGGGGTGGTTTCCCCCAAAAATTTTTGGGACCCATGGGAAAGTGCTGCCCGTCTTTTTTTGGTTTTTGGGTTTTTTTTCCTGTGTTCCATTCGCAGTCGTGAATCCCTTTTTCCATTAGGGGCCCGAAGCCTGTTTTTTTTTTTTAAACTTTTGGGCCCCGGGGGGGGTTCGAGCCGTGCGGGGGCTTCCCTATTCCGGTTCCTCAAGGGTCCCTTTCACAAGTCTATTTGGGTTTGATTTACATTGCTTTGTTAGTTCATATCTATTTTTTTTATTTTTTTTATTTCCAAATCTTTTTAAAAAGGGAATTTTTTTTTCCTCCCAGCTATTACTTTAATTCTTTCAATATTTTTTTTTGTTGTTTTGAGTATTTTTTTGGGTTTTCTTATTCCCTTTTTGGGGTATACCAATTTTTAAAACTTTTCATTTACTTCTAGGTCATTTTTTTTTTCTTTTTTCGAAAAAAAGGGCGGTTATCCCTTTTTCCCTTCCAAATATGTGTGTTGCTGGTTTTTTTGGGGTCGCGCGGGGCCTGTCCCACATTCCGGGTCAGGGTTTCCCCCGGGGGTTTTTGTGTGTTAGTGCCCGTCATTGAAAAATTGCTTTTTGTTCGGAAATTTGGGGTTTTTTTTTTTCTTTACCGGGTTTGTTGTCATTTTTGTAAATTTTTAGGGCCCATAAGTTTATGTGGGGGGCTGTTTTTTGTTTCCCGGCCTTTGTTAACGGAAAGAGTTTTTTCCCTGAGGGAGTTTGATTCTTTTTTTTTTTAACTTTTGGAAGAGCCCCCCCGGGGGTTTTTAAATTTAAAACGGTTGTGATCGTTTTTTGGAAAATTTGTATGTAGACAAAGTGTCTAAACCCGGGGAAAATTTGTATTTAATTTTTTGAGAATGAAATTACCCAAGCGTTTGGGCCCAGTCCCTGTCCTTGTTATTCTTTTGAAAGGGGAATGTTGCTTGGGGGTTTTGGGCTTTTGCACCATTTTTTAGGGGAAAACCCTTTCTTTGTGTGTTTTCCAGGACTTTCTACATACTTGTACTTTTTCTTGTTCTCTTCGTTTTCCCAAATTTGGCTTTTTCCCTCTTGGTGGTTTTTTTCCCTCCTTCCCCTCCCCGTGGTGACCTCCCTGTGTGCCGCTGCGGGCTGCCGCTGCCCTTTGCTTTTTTGGGGTCTCGCCCCCCTTTCCGGTTTCTGCGGGTTGCCGCCCCGGTTTACCGCAGCTGCGGGCTGGGGGAACCACGGCTTGACCCAATTTCCTCCTTTTTCCCTTCTTCGCCCCACATAATCCCCTCCCTTTCCCCTCTCCCAGTTTTCAGCCCTTCCCCTTTCCCCTCCCCCCGGGGTGGGGAACGAGGACGCACCTGCCCCCGTGAAACCCATCTTTGGGAGGAGGGACCTTCACCCTGACCCCTTCAGTTTGTGTTGCGCCGGGGGCCCCCACTCTTACCACAAACAGCTTCGTGGGTCGTGGTGTCACAGCCCTACCTGTTGTGTACTGGTGTTGGAGGGCCCCGCCACCCCTGTGGGACGGGTGATGTATTTCACCTTCATCTTCGGACCTTCGTGGTTTTTTTGTTTTGTAACTGTTTCTCCTTGGAAGGAGAAAGGACCCCTACCCTGTCGTGGTGGGGGGATCCGCCCGGCAGACCGTTTCCCCTTTCGCTGGACCCGACATGACTGTCCAGGGTTTGAGGCTTTGGGGGGATCGGTCGAAAGTCTGGCCCCACTTTTTATTGCAGAGAAAAAGGGGACAGGGTTTAAATCAGTTTTGTCGCGAGCGCTGTTTCATTCATTAACTATGTTTCCCTGAATAAAATGTTGTTTTGGGGCTTTTCCCAAAAATATACTTGTTTTCCGGGGGTTTGTCGCCGTTTTTGGGGTGCGTTTTTTTTTTTTTGTGCGGGGGTTCCATTTTATAAATGTTCCCCAATTTAAAACCTTGCATTGTTTATAAAATCTTTCTGTGATAAAACTGTCCCTTCGTTCTGTTTAGCGTTTAAAAAGAGGGGTTTTTAATTTTTTGGATTTTTGTTACAGCCCTTAGCATTTTTAAACCCCCCCAGTTTTACTACCCCATTCCAAGGGTTTTTTGCCAAGCGCCCCCCTTTTTTTTGGCCCTTTCCCTTTATTTAATTTTTCTAGTGCAAAAATGTCCCCTTTTCCAAACCCGAAACCCTGTCTATCCCCGGTTGTTCCCCTTTGATTTGTATCTTGGAAATCCTGGTCCCCTTTTTTTAATTTTTGAGGGATCATTTTTTTGGCAAGTTCCTTTTTTTTTTTAAGCTTGTTCCCCCTTCGATTGCATTTTTGGCTTTACCCTACCCCCGGCCCCCCCAGAATCCGGCCGGGGCGTGCAGGGTTAGTGGAGGAGTTTTCGATTATTTTGTGTGTGTGTGTGTTTGGGTGTGGGGGTGTGGGGGGTGGGGGGTTGTTTTGTGGGGGTGTCCCTTCCATTTATTTACACCCCTTTTTGAAGTTATAAATGTTTTACCCCCCCTTATATATGTATGTAAAAAATGTTGTGAACATTTTGGGTTTTTTGTGACAGAAAAGTTTCGGGTTTTTTTTTTTTACTCGTATTTCCGTTTTTGAGTTTGATGTTTGTGTGGTTAGCGGGGATTGAGTTGGGATTGGCATCCCTTTTCCCCTTTGAAAAATTTACACGTGACTCCCCCTCGTGGACTTTTATGGGGGCTGCCCGGGATCGCTGTGACCCTTTTTTTTGACTTTTGCGCTGCCTTTTGGGTGTTTTTTGTTTTTGGGTAGTGTTTGTGTTTGGGAATTTGGGGTTTACGAGATGGGCTTGGGGGGTTGGGGGTTACCCCTAGCGTAGTAGGGGGAAAAACATTTGGAGGTGGACTGGGAACCCCTTCGTTTTTTTTTTTAATATTGTTCTTTTGTAAAAGTTGTTTGGTAGTTAATTCTCTCACAGATGAGGGGGTCGTGACCATGGAAACTTCCCCATCTTTTAGTTTTGGGGCTTCGCCCAAACCCGTTGAATCTGTCGCGTCGTGGTGACGGGTTTTCAGTTTTTCTTCCTCTTTTTGGAAATTTAAGGACAAAAAGGGGGGTTTTTTTTTAGGGAAAGGGTTTTTGGGTTTCAGTTCGTGTTTGTTTGGCTCTTTTTGTATTGTTGGGAAACTTTTTTGTGTACACTTTTGATCGTGAAAAGGGGTTTGCGTTAGGAGTAAAAATTCAAAAATTTGTGTTTTTTTGAATGTAGAAATATCTTGTGTGTGACAGTTTTTAAACCGTATTAGCTTTCAATTGTCGGCGGTTTTTTAAATTGGCTCGGAGGGGGGTTTACAGTGTGTGTCCCTCACCCCCAAAATTGTGGGAAGGATTTTGTGACACGAGTGTTTATTTTAAAAGTGGAACAGGTTTGGGGCAAGTAGCCCAAGGTTGGGGATGGTTATGGTTTACCATTTTCTGTATTTTGTTATGTTGATTTTTTCCTTTCCATGATTTAGGGCCCCGGGGCGTAGTGTTGTTTATACCCATTAGCCGGTGCCCGCACCGTGTGGGTGATTTATTTGTGCCGGTAAAACCAACAGCCCCCCTCCCAATTTGGGGTTGTTGCTCGGGGGTTCACTTCTTTGATTTTGGGGCTTGGGGATTTTATTTTTAAACCTTTGCTTTGATCTAAATTTTGGGGGGGGGTTTCCATTAGGCTTGCGAGCTATTTTTGTGCTCGCCCCGTGAACAAGCTTTGTGTGTTTACTGCTCGTCAAAACGTGTAGTGCAAGGGTTAGTACACTTTTTCCGGAATTTTTTTCCGAGAATCAAGGGTTTGCAAAACCCAAAAGGTATGATGGGGTAGTGCCCCCCGATCTGTCTCTGCTGCCGAGTGGTCGGGGAAAAGCTTCTGTGGGAGCTCTTTTTCCTTCGCCTCCCGGGAGTGGGGACGACCCTTTTTATAACCCGATGTCGACCCCCGCCTGGGATGGTAACCCCCCGCTGGTGGGGCCGGTCTTTGTACCCCCTTTCCCTCTTTTCAGGTTAACTACTCCGACTGAGTCGCCCGTAAACGTCCACTGTTTCCCAAACCCCTCCGGGGTCTCCCCCCCAATTTTTTGGGACCCCCCCGTCCCAAAACAAAACCCCCTTGGGGCCCGGGGATCGTGGATATCCTTCCTGCATTAGGCCCCGTTGAGGCCACGTGAGGGGGGTGAGAGGGAGGGATATTTTTTAGGTGGGGGGATAGAGAGGGAGGGTTCGGAGAATGGAGGAGAGGGGCAGGAGGCCAAAAAGTGGAGAGAGGTTGAGAATAGCGAGGGGGAAAGAGAGAGGGCCCGAGAAAAAATTAAGGAGAGGCGTGAAGGGCACGTAGGAGAGCTGAGGAGGGAAAAGGGAAAAAGGCGTGAAGAAGCCCGAAAAGGGAAAGCTAAGGAGAGGCGGGAAGAGGCACGTAGGAGAGTGAGAGGGGAGGAGCGGGAGGCCAAGGAGAAGTGGGGAGAAAAAGAAATTGAGAATAGCAGAAAGAGAAGAGGAGAGGAAAAAGGAAAAAACGGGGGAGGTGAAGAGGCTGCTAGGTTTTGGGAGGGGGAAAGAAAAGAGAGGGGAGGGGCCGGGCAGAGGAAAAGAGAAGAGGTTTGAAAAAAGGTGGGGGCTGAGACCGGGACGATCCTGGAGCAAGCCAGGCAGAGCAGCTGTCCTCTGAGCATCAGGACATGAAGTACAAAAAAGGCATGCCCTTGGAGCGAGAGGGGAGAAAACCCAGGATTTAAAGGGGTTTGGGGTTTTCCCGCCCCCAAGATCCGAAACCCCCTTTTTTTCCAACCGGGGGAAAGACCTAGACGGGGTTCGGGAAAACACTTCGGGGATTTGGTAGCCCCTTTTTTGGCAGGGACGGGATGGTCAAAAAGGGAGTATTCCTGAAGTCGAGTCTCCAGGGTATGGTAAGGAGGCGTTTTGGGCAACATTCCTTCCCCAGTTCCCATGAGGAAACTCAAAGCTGCCCCCCGCAAACGGTCCCCCTGCGCCAGGTTTTCCTTTTTTTCCCCCCCTCGTTTGGTTTTGGACTTTTGAAAAAAGGGGGGGTACGAAAACCCTTCCCCCCGTTTGGGGAACGATTAAGGAAGGTTTGAACTATTGGGTTTGGTGCCTCGGGGTTTTCCCATACAGGATGCTGTCCTACTGGAGGGAGCTGAGCAAAAGTAGCGTCCGCAGATTTAAGAAAAACAAATGGGGGGAATCCCGTTTTTGCGTGGTTTCCCAAAAGGCAATAAACCCCTTGCCGAAGCATTTGGGGGCCCCCAGGCGGTTTTTTTTTTTGACGCTTGCCCAACAAGAGCCCCAAACCATCTGCGGGGGCCGCCCCAGAAACAACCCGCGTTCCCTTTATGGGAAACTTACAGCGGTCGGGAACAGGGTCCTCCCCAAAATAAAAAGACGGTGTTTTCCGTGTGGCTAAATGAGCACTTGAAAAAATTGTGTCCCCCAAGCTGAGAGCAAAACCGTTTCAATTTGTGAGGGGTGGGGTCAGGGGTCTTTTGGCACATGGAAAAATCACCCCCTTTTAGGGGAACAAAAGTTTCCCCCCAATTTTGCATCCGTGGTTCGGGTGATGTCGTTGGGTGCCCTCAGGGGGTTCTGGCGCATCGCAATCTTTTTTTGACCAGAGTCTTTATCCCCCGCTGATGCCCGAACGAGGGGGCCCCTGTGGGGAGGTTTTCGGGCATTGAGGCGGATTTTAAGTCCAAACGGCCACTGCATGAAACCGTATGTCAACGCCATTTTGAGGGCACGGTTTGGGTTTTTTTTTCCCCCCCCCCCCCCTTCTTTTTTTTTTTCCCCCCCCCCCCCCCCCCCCTCCCCTTTTTTTTCCCCCCCCTTTTAAGGGGCAAACCCGTGGCCCCCAAAAAGATACCCCCGCTAGGTAAAGTGGGTGGTCGAGTGGGACAATTGGGGGGTTCCAAATGACCTTTCCCTTTAACCGGGGGCGATAAAAATTGGGCCCCCCCACCGGGGAAAGGGGGCCTTTAAAACCGCTTAAATTTGGGGGAAAACCAAAATCAAGTTTGGTTTTTTGCTGGGGATTTCCCCCCGGGCAAGTTCCCCAGTTACAGATTCCACCCTTCAAGGGGGGCGAAGGGAAATTGGGGCCCCCCCGAATTTCGGCGGGGGGAAATTTTGGGCAGACCCCCTTTTTTATCCCAAGAAAAAGGCCCGGTTCAAACCGATTTTGGGGGTGAAGGAAAAACCCCCTTTTTGGTAGGGAGTTGGGTTTGGGGGCCCGCACTCTCCGCCGCAAACCCCCCTCGTTGGGACACGGAAATTTTTCCCCTGGTGGAATTTAGGGGGTCCCCCAAGCCCTCGAAGGTCCAAGAAATTCCAAATGGCCCGGCATTTGGGGGAAGGGGGCCCTTCGGAATTTGCCCGTCTTTCCGACCAAGGGGGAAAAAAGGCGGGGGGTTTTGCACAAAAGGTTTCCCTTCTGGGAAACGGTTTCCACATCCCCATTCTCCAAGGAAAAGGGTTTGGGACTTTTTGGGGGCCCCCTTCAAAACCCAAAACCTCTTGCGGAAAAATGGTTAAAATCCCTTTTCTTTTTTGGGGGGAATGCCACGGGGAACCAAGCCCTTTTTTTCCTTTTAATTGGTTTTCCAACTGGGGGCCAAGCCTTTGGGGCTTGTGGACCCAAGGGAAACCAAAGGAAAAAAAAAGTACTTTTGACCAAGGGGAAAAAATTTTTTCGGGGGATTTCCGAAAGGCTTACCCCATCCCCATCAGGGGGGAAAACGGGTCCCTTTTTAAGAAGGCCAAAAGGTTTGGTTTGAACCGGGTTTTTTGCCCCCCTTTGCCAAAGTAACAACTCCTTGCCTGGCAAACCCCCAAGGGGGGGATTTTTGTTTAAAAACAAGGTGTTTCCCTTTCTTTGGGAAATGACCGGGTTTTTTCCCTTCGTGTATTGGACCCGGGGGGTGGGGGTTTTTTTTCCTTTTTAAGAACCTTTGGAAAAGGGAAAGGGGGGAAAAAAACTGGACCCAAAGTCCAAGTTTTATTTGGGGCGGTTGCAGAGACCCCAAAAAAGGTTTTTCCTTGGGGGGAAGGGTTCCGGTTTTGTAGAAAGGGGAAGGTTTGGGAGGGGGTTTTTTGTTTAAAAAAAAAATGTTAACCCCTTATTTTTTCTGGGGGGAGGGGGGTTTTTTTTTTGAAAAAATTTTCTTTTTTTAAAAAAAAAAACCCAAATAACAGAGGGTTTTTGGGGGGGTTTTTTAGTTTTTTTAAAATTCCTTGCAACCCAAAAAACCTTTTTCCCCCCCTTTCCTCCATTGTCTTTTGTTTTCCCTGTGGACTGGGTTGCACGTTTGGGGTTAAAAGTGGGGTGAGTGAGCCCCCTCTCACCTGGAATGGGTTTTTTTAAAAAACCCACCGGGGGAGTTTGAGGGTTGGGTTGGGAGGGGTGGGGGGAAAAAATAAAGGTCGTGCAAGCCTTTTGCAAACAAGTGTTCTTTGTAACTGTATTTTTGTGAGGGGGTCCATTCCCTCGGGGAGCCCCCTCTTTCGCCTTTGAGGGAAAGGTTGCATTATTTTCTTTTGGGGGGTCCCTTTTCTCGGGGTCTTGGCATCAGGTTTTTTTCCCTTTTGGGGTTTAAAACCCAAATAAATTTTACTCCATAGGAGTTTCTGTCGTTTGTCTTGCTTTTTGTTTTATCCTTTTGATCCAATTTTGCAGTCGTGAATCCCTGATTTACTTAAGGGGGCAGAAGCCTGTTTTTTTTTTTTTAAAACTTTTAGGCCCTTAAAGGGGATACGGCCGTGAGGGGTTACTATTCCGGCTCCTCAAGGGTCCCTTTTACAAGTTTAAATTGGTGGTACATTGCGGGAGTTGTTCATATCTATTTTCTTTTTTTTTTATTTATTTCCCAAATTTTATTTTAAAAAATTGGGTTTTTTTCCCCGCTATTCTTTTTAAATTTTTTCAATTTTATTTTGTTGGTTTGGTATTATTTTTTGTTTATCATATTTTTCCCTTTTGTGTATAACCCAAATTTTAACTATTCATTTTTTCTTCTAGGTCATTTTATTTTTATTTTCGCAGTAGGGGCGTGTTATCCATTTTCCCTTCCAAATATGTAGTGTTGCTGTGTTTGTGTGCGTCGCGTGCCTGTACCACATTCCCGGGGCATGTCTTGCCGTTTTTTTGTGTGTTAAAAATGGCGTCACTTGTAAATGGGGGTGTGTTCAGGACTTGGGTTTTTTTTTTTTTTTTACCCGTTTTGTTGTCATTTTTTTTTAAATTTTTTAGAGCCCCATAAGTTTATGTGGCGTGTTAATGCTTCCGGCTTTGTTAACGGAAAGAGTTGTCCTGGGGAGATGATTCGTTTTTTTTTTTAAATCAAGAGAGCCCCCGGGGGGTTTAAATAAACGGTTGGGAACGTTTATTGGAAAATATGTATGTAGACAAAGTGTCTGAAAAAGGGGAAAAAGTATTTTTTTTTTTATTTGAGAAATGAAATTTGCAAACGCTCTGCCCGTGCCTGTCCTTTTTATTCTCTGTAATGGTTTTCTGCTTAAAGGGTTTTTGCTTTTTACCATTTTATATGGGAAAACCTTTTTTTTGTGTGTTTTCCCGGACTGCTTCTTCACTATTGTACTTGTTCTTGTTCTCCCTTGTCTTCCACTTTTGCTTTTTTCCTCCCTTGGGGGGGTTTTTTTCCTCCTTCCCCCCACCCGGGTGACCTACCTGTGTGCCGCTGCTGCTGCCGCGGGCCCTTTATTGTAAACGGGTCTCGCCGCCTTTCCCGGTTTTTGCTGTTGCCCCCACGG
>CM031619.1:35366716-35374216 GCA_018398815.1 Conus ventricosus | reverse complement strand
AAATCGGAGCTGAACAAATAAGAAAGAAAATTTGTATTGTGAATCTTAGAAAGAATCCCGTGAATATTCCAGTGTAAGAACATGAAATGTTGTAAATGTGTATTATTCATTTCATTTCGTTTTCATGCAAAATATGTTCTTTTTTGTTTGTTTGTTTGTTTTGTAGTTCTCGCTACGTCTTTCGTGATCCGACACTGACAGCTCTGTCACACTGGCATAAACAGGAATGAAAACACTGTCATCGCTACTACACTTTTTCTTCCGTGATAGCCCCCTATTGGTATCCCCTCTAACACTACGTGCTTTCACTGAGATATGTCCCTGCTCTACATGAAAATCATCCCTAATTCTGTGGTCAGCTGCATCATAGCCATAAGATGGAAAACACGCCATTTTTTTTTTTTTTCATTTTCATAATATTTTTCAGCAGATTAAAAAGAAACAAACTCTGAAAGCTGGTCAACAATGTATTTCCATCACTATTTGCAAGACAGTCATACCCCGGCGCCACACGGAACCCATGTTTACACGGTCACAGGCAGAATGGTCACTTAGTGTTGTAGCGTCATTGTCACCATCGCTCACTTGCTTCTCTGCACGGGATTTTTGAACAGTACATGAACAGTGTAACTTGGTTTAAGTCGCATATCTGGAAAGCTTTTGAATATGCATAGTAGATCACGTCTATAAAGAACAGTTTGATATTAAAAGAATCAAAGAGAATTTTAATCTTAATAGAAAATTACTCTCTTTAATGCACAAGTGGAAACTTAATGCATTTAAAACAAAATATGTAAAAAACGTAGTTTGCGTATGTGGAAACAAAATTACTCCAGTTCATATTGTTTCATGCAATGATATGAAAAAAAATCATTCCAGTATTGAAGCAAAATACTGTGCAGGCCTTTTTTCAGTCACCAGCTTTAACGTACGAATTCTTTGTACACTTAGAACGCACTCCTATTGGAAAATACTTATAATACTCTTTATTAACTTTATTTGCGGGGGATAAGAAAGAAAGGGGGTGGGGTGGATAAAACGGGCGGAAGGGGGGGGGAGAGCAAAGGATTTTGTTTGTTTGGTTGGTTGGTTTGTTTGTTGTTGTTTTCTTTAATACTGTCATCCGTTTTGACTTTAATTGATTAGTTAGTTGTTGGTTATAAGTATTTTGTTTCATGTTAATCTTCTCTTATGACTTGCGTAAAGATATTCATACACTTACACATCCATAACTCTCTCACTCACACACAGGCACACATACTCACACACATACACACACACACACACACACACACACACACACACACACACACAC
Source organism: Conus ventricosus (assembly GCA_018398815.1). NCBI lineage: Eukaryota > Metazoa > Mollusca > Gastropoda > Neogastropoda > Conidae > Conus > Conus ventricosus. Next base: position 35,372,901 of record CM031619.1, on the reverse strand, counting down.
ACACACACACCACACACACACAAAACACACATACACATTCGCGTGCACGCGCACCCATACATATACACATACACACATTATGTGAACGCTCGCAATTAAATTCCGTACACATTCACTTTTTTTTTTTTTTTTTTTTTTGGATCTAATATCACGAATAGTGGCTAGACGTTAAATGAAGGACACACACACGGGATTTGTGCACACACCACAAAGAAGATTCTGGTGTCACTGTAGGGCCGCCTCCCCCCTATACTGTTTCCTTGAGGTTTTGTCCATCACTGTCGTCAAGGTCATAGCCTACTTCTTGCAGGTGGTCGAAGATCATGGCCACACATTTTCCCTCACTCTTTAGTTTCTTTAAATGAGGGGTTAGTTTTCTCCTTACCTCTCTGACTCTTAAATCCTCTCCTATAAACATCGGCGTCCTCTTTTTAAGTATATATATATATTAGCAGCAGTAGTTCACTTGAAAGCATTGTCTCCTTTATGTGTCGTCAAATACAAAACGAAACAAAAGGCGTCTGTTCTTTTGCAATTCTTTTTGATCGAACAGCCTTTAAGCTAAAAAAAAAAAAAAAAAAAGCGGGCTGTGGCTGTCCTGAATACTATGTTCAACTGTGACAATAAGAGCTAGTTTTCTTTTAAATCTTGACAATTATCCTGTTTGAAGCCAAAATATTTGGAGTTTTTGAGAAAAAGTCTGTCTGTCTGTCTGTCTGTCTGTCTGTCTGTCTCTCTCTCTCTCTCTCTCTCTCTCTCTCTCTCTCTCTCTCTCTCTCTCTCTCTCTCTCTCTCTCTCTCTCTCACACACACACACACACACACACACACGCACGCACGCACACACACACACATACACACACATACACACGCACGCATGCAAGCGCGCACGCACGCACGCACGCACGCTCTCATGCATACACACACACGCACGCACACACACACACACACACACACACACACACACACACACAACACACACACTGTGTGCGCGCGCACGCACGCACACACGCACACACACACACACACACACACACACACACACACAACACACACACACACACACACACACACACACACAAGCGCGCGCGCACGGGGAGAAGAGAGAGAGAGAGAGAGAGAGAGAGAGAGAGAGTAGAGAGAGAGAGAGACAGACAGACAGACAGACAGACAGAGGGCACATTTCTGTGATAAAACCACCAGATCTAAGTCGCGCATCATTTCACACTGATTGTAAGGCCTCCAGCGCCTCAGTTTAAGATATGATAGTCCTTCAACATCTGACAACATCCGAGACATTTGAGAAACTTCACTTTAACATTTGCTTCAACCACAGTCTGATATCAATATAGGTTGCTATAGAAATATGAAAAATTGATCAGTATGTCACTTCTGTCAATATTAGGCAAGTATTGTTTATAGTTTTAAAAGTACAAAAGCCATGTGACATACTGCTGTTTTTCCACACTCAGAATCCGTGGTCATCACCCTTTTGTCTTCACCGATCTACCCACACCGCAACGAGAGTGGAATGCTACACACTTTAACACCACTCCCAGTCTCCAGAAAATCATTGATCTTTGCCCAGGCGTGGAATATCTCCTGAGTCGTGATAGCACGGACTTCACAACTATACAATCCAATGCAACATTCTGTTCCAGGCGCTGTTTCCCGTACATCGCTGGGCAGGGTGTAGTGTATGGGCTTTGCAACCACATCACGCCTTTCTGTGCGGTGCACGTGCGCGTATCCAAGGGTAAGTATGTGCGTGCTCGTATCCAACGGCTAGGATATGACTGTCATTCCAGGCACTGGAAAACTGAAATATATGCCAACAGACGTCATCCTTACTTTACTGTGGCTTGCTATTCTCACGATCTGAAGCGTAGTTTTGTCGATACACTCAGACATGAGATGCTGATAGTACACACCAACCGTCCTGTCATTGACATTCATATTGCGTCGATAGAATATCGTCATTTTATCGTAAAACACATCCTGAAGCACACAATGTATTTAATCACACCATACATACCAGATAGTTCTCTTGTAAAAATGCATTTTACTGATAGTCGGAGAATATCCATGATGTACTTGGTAAGCTTTCCACATACCATTTCTGTAAGGGTCAGTTCTTTTCCCAAACTTTAATTTACTCAAACCAAACACAAATGTCCAACGTACAGAAACGGTATGTGTAAACTGCCGTGTATCTTCAACCGTTATTTACGCTTCACATCTCGAAATAACGTTTGTCCAACGGGATCGCGACCACAGCGGCTGGACAGTGCTGATATCTGTGCTTCCTATCAGCAGACAGACAGTGAAGCTGCCCAGTGGTTTATTCAACTGTTCTGTCCCATACTATTCTGACGTTCAGCCTCACCTGCACTGTAATCATCGGACAGAATGTGAAGACGGGCGGGATGAAACAGGGGGACTGTCCTTCAGCAGTGCTGACTGCAAGGGGCTGGTGGCCTCACGGAACAAGTGTTTCAGAGTCATCATTTCTCCAGTCACTGAAATGCCCATCCAGTTTGCTGAGACTGAGTGCCAAAAATTGGATGAAAAACTGGCGACTGTAAAATCAAGGACCGAAAAGATAGATTTTCAGCAACTGGTTTCAAATTATATTAGATTTGAAGCAATAATAGGTCTGAGGTCAGGTTGGTATTCTGTGCCATTCTTATATAGTAAATTTCGTGCATGGTTTGACAACACTTTAATCTATAACATGAACCACTTTTATTCATTTAAGCAATATGTTCCTTTACGAAGATTTGAAAACAAACATTTTGTCGGACATAATGGTATTGAATTCAGGAGTCCACGGTTTTACTAGTTTGATAACATGTGAACTCAGATTACAGTCACATGGGGTCTCTCATTCACGGTGCTGTATCCTTATTCCCGGTCCTCTAAATCTTTCTTCAGTAGCACACAACAGCATTTGTCAGTGTGTTCTACTGGTTCTTTTACACACACATTTTCCCAATGTGGCGGATTGAAGAGTCACGGCGTGAAGTCAACAGAATCAGAATTGTTAAATGTTAGTTCTCCACAGCTTGCCGACCTGCTTCTTCAAGGAAGACGATTCCCCTTCGCCCCATTCACCTGTGATGACAGGACGACGGTGCATCACACTTCACTGTGTGACTTCAGACAGGATTGTCCAGACAGAAGTGATGAGTCATTCTGTGAATTTTCGTGTGACAGTTTTCTCTGCACGAACGGTCAATGTGTGTCATCCAGTCAACACTGCAATCAATACACAGACTGTATGGATGATTCTGACGAGGTGGGGTGTCGTAAGGACGCTACCTTCCATTCTGCGATCAAAGAGGAAGACATGAAACAACAGTTTTACGTGGACCTGGATGGGACAGGTTACTTCACGCAACAGCGGATCACAGCTGGACACCTTTGTCCTCATAGTCATTACCGCTGTACGTCTGAATGGCTGTACTGCCTGCCTGTCTACACTAGATGTAATGGATTCTTTGACTGTGTGAACGGAGAGGACGAACATGAGTGTGAGACAATGACGTGCTCTGGTTTCTATCAATGCCGAGCTTCCAAAATCTGTGTGCATGGAGATCATCTGTGTGATGGTTGGGGTCAGTGCCCACAGCGTGACGATGAACTGATGTGTGACATGAGTGCCTGAAGGATGCCAATGTCAAGGGCACGCTTTCCTATGTTCAGAACCATTCCTTTCTGGCCGCTTTCCTCACTTGCGATACGTGGATGCAACAGGTTCAAAGATGTCACTGACTGATTTCAATGCAAATACTTATCTTGCTGCTTTAATTTTAGCTCATTGTTCTATTGATAATATTTCACACACTAAATTTGTGCACTCAGATACGTGGACCTTGCTCATAACAATGTCACAACGTTTGACATGGCTATTTTCCTAGCACTACCAAATTTGAGAAGTCTTCACATAGAAAATAACCGCTCAGTCAATAACAAGCAAAACATCAAAGCGCATTGTATATTCATTGAATCAAGTGGGCTTGTCCCGAACACATCTCAATCTTCTTGATAATGATTTAAATCTGTATTTACCTTATATGACATGTTAAATTCTTCGTTTTGTGCTGTTGAAACAATTGGTCCGACGGGTTTGAAAAATATGCCACAATTCAAGAGCTGGATTTGAGGGGGAATGCACTGGGCAACTTTCCACTCGATCTGTTGTCAAGGTCAGATAACTTGCGACGTATCTTTTCATGGAACTACAGGGTCTGCTGTAAGAATATTCTCCTTCAACACTCGGATGAAGTCAGGTGTTATGCTCCTACCACTGCACTCCCGTCGTGCTCAACGCTGCTGCCAACCGACCTGTACAGGGTTTTCTTTTGGCTGACCTGTGTGACAGCTGTGCTAGGAAATGTGGCCTCTTTCATGGCTTCCCCCAGAGTCACAAACATGACTGACAGTAACTTTATAATGGCTATGGCTCAGGTGCAGTTTGCTGATGTCTGTATGGGATGTCACGTCGGCGTTATCGTGGTAACAGACCTCCTATCTCACGGAGAATACATGCATACTGAAAAATCGTGGACCAGCAGTGTCATCTGCAGGCTGGTGGGCTTTCTGTCCTTGCTGCCCTGTACAGTGTCGCCAATGGTCATCTGGTTCATCACGTTGTATCACACTGTTGTCTCCTATTTCCTTGACAATGTATGGAGATTAACCAACCGTCTAACAGCTGTGGTTTGTACGGTGGTGTGGATAACTGGAATCCTGTTGTCGTCAATCCCCTTTCTCCCTGGACTATCACACTGGGCCTCCATGGCCAGTCAGGTCTCTGTCGTCTGGCTCTAGATGATCACAATCACTCCAGACGAAAGTTCACATGGTTTACGGTTATTGTGGCGATCAATTTTGCGTTGTGCTCAATGATCGGAGCTGGCCAGTGTCTGATCTTCTGGCGAACACCAAAATACAGGATAGCACTTGGCCCCACTCACAGATTGATATATTCTTCAGTCCATGTCATGAGGAAAATAGCTATCGTGGATACACTTTGTTGGTTTGTATTGGGAGTGACTGTGATGATGAGTTTATGTGGTGTAGAGGATTTGGGTGAGGTGTATGGCGGCATGGTTGTATTCATGTCACCATCCATCTCTGCTCTCAACCCACTGCTGTACATGTGGTCAGTCAATGCCCAGTGGCGTCGCCAACAACAAGAAATCAAATTAGTACAAGTGTTAAAATCTCGCGCGAAGAAAGCAAATAAATAGATCGATGATTTTCATTGCAGTACAGTGTATTGTCGCAGATTGTAGATGTAGCCGAACAGTATGTTGCTTGTTCCCTATGCATCTGCACGCATTCCCCACTAGGAGGAACCATTTCGGGGTTGCTCAGCACTGTGCTTAACCCGGTGCACCACGGCCAGCCACTGTGGTAGTGCCACAGGAGTGTAAGAGATCTCGAGTGTAGGACACTGATGTGCACTGAGGTGCACATGCTGATCTATGCTGATGCAGGAACACTGAGATATGCTCACCAGCACAGGTCTGCCCGTAGACCGTGCAGCCAGAGCTAACAGCCCACTGCCCTTACTGAGCAGCTCACTGTGAGTTGTGGTCCACATGAACACCGAGTAGTGTCCTGCATTCCAGCTGTTCCTTCTGTATATTCCTAGTTATTCTGAGTTTCACACAAACTCTGCGACAGACCATACGAGAAAAGTCAGCACACGGGAACAGTCAGCTGTTAAATGTTTTCAGCTTTGACAATCATATTCTCACGAACTGTTTGGACGAGTCTGTGGGGATAAAGCAATCTGATGAGCAAGGGGAGAGAGTACAAACAGACAGCAAGTTGCAACACTAATTTTACAGCACAATTTTTTTATTTCCAAATGTAATGTAAATACATAAACCTTTTCAATCAAACTTCTCACATACGCACAAGCAGGACAATAGTCTTAGGAGGCTTACCACCCAGGAGTCTCAATGGACAAAGTATCCTAGAATGTGAAGATGGCACAAACCGAAACGGTTCTGAAAAAGCTTCACAGCAACTATTCAAAGTTCACGTTCAATGCGCGTGGGAGTTCTCACTCGCACTGCTCAAATTAGAACACATTCACAGAATACCAAAATAGAATTTTCAAGTAAAAATCTTCCAAAGCAAAACGAAAAAAATGCCTCAAATCTCTTCAA
>CM031619.1:35344216-35361716 GCA_018398815.1 Conus ventricosus | reverse complement strand
AGAAAAAAACAATGTTACAGGCCGTTACAACCGCTTGTAATGGTTATAACGGTAAACTAAAACATCGGCATTATTCCTGACCCATAATGAACATACCTGCTAATGTTAACAAAGATCAGCCAAGTACTTTCTGAGATATTCCATGAAGAAGAAAAAGCGATACAGGCCGTTACCGCCGTTAGTAACGGTATATATGGTAAACTAAAACATTGGGCATTATTTGTGACCCATAATGGAAATACCTATAAATTTTCAGAAAGATCGGCCAAGTGCTTTCTGAGATATTCCATAAAGAAGAAAACCCGTTACAGGCCGTTACATCCGTTAGTAACGGCTACAACGAGGTAAACTAAAACTATGACCACAGGGAAAGTCCTGTTGGCAGTGGGAAAGACTACAACTTGGATTCTCTCTTGAGGGCACATAAGACCGTATGGCGAAAGCTTGGCTGTGTCTGGAGTGGCACTGTCTTCATCTGTCCGTGGGCATGGGTGGTTGGGTCTGTGGGGTGTGCTCGGCAGCTGGAGGGTGGTGTTTCTCGCCGGTGGGCTCTGCAGTCATGAAATACGGGCTGGTACACCCATGGGGGATGCTATTTTAAGGCTGTTATGAGTTGCATCCTGCAGTCTGATTTACCTCTGTTCAGGAGCAGTTATGTCCCTTGATATCTTAATGGAGTGTCCTGCGCGTGCCTGTACCCATCGTCAACACAGCGCAGGCCTCCAAGGGTGGTACAGGACTGCTCTAAAGGCAGGTGAAGACAGTGCTTCTCTGGGTCCTCCCAGCACCTTCGGGTGTTTCTTTTTCTTCTTTGCCTTAACTAGGCTGACCCTGGAGAAAGGTCCACTGACGGTGAGGAAAGACCCACTGACCACAGGGAAAGTCCTGTTGACATGGGAAAGACTACAACTTTGGATTCTCTCTTGAGGGCACATAAGACCGTATGGCGAAAGCTTGGCTGTGTCTGGAGTGGCACTGTCTTCATCTGTCCGTGGCATGGGTGGTTGGGTCTGTGGGGTGTGCTCGGCAGCTGGAGGGTGGTGTTTCTCGCCGGTGGGCTCTGCAGTCATGAAATACGGGCTGGTACACCCATGGGGGATGCTATTTTAAGGCTGTTATGAGTTGCATCCTGCAGTCTGATTTACCTCTGTTCAGGAGCAGTTATGTCCCTTGATATCTTAATGGAGTGTCCTGCGCGTGCCTGTACCCATCGTCAACACAGCGCAGGCCTCCAAGGGTGGTACAGGACTGCTCTAAAGGCAGGTGAAGACAGTGCTTCTCTGGGTCCTCCCCAGCACCTTCGGGTGTTTCTTTTTCTTTTTTTTCTTCAAACATCGGGCATCATCCGTGACCCATAATGAACATACCTGCTAATTTTCACAAAGATCGGCCAAGTACTTTCTGAGATATTCCATAAAGAAGAAAAAGCGTTACAGGCCGTTACAGCCGTTAGTAACGGCTGTTACGGTAAACTAAAACATCTGGCATCATCCGTGACCCATAATAAACATACCTACAAATTTTCAGAAAGATCGGCCAAGTAAGTAGTGTTATAGGGTGCTTTGACACCCGGAGGGATCTCGGCATGGAGCGGCTCTCGGTAATGGAGCGGCTCTCGGGTAAGGAGCGGCTCTCGGCAATGGAGCGGCTCTCGGTAATGGAGCGGCTCTCGGGTAAGGAGCGGCTCTCGGCAATGGAGCGGCTCTCAGGTAAGGAGCGGCTCTCGGCAATGGAGCGGCTCTCGGGGTAGGAGCGTCTGCCCGGAATGGAGTGGGTTGTGTGTGTATTGCTTGTGTGTGTGTGTGTGTGTGTGTGTGTGTGTGTGTGTGTGAGTGAATGTTATCATTGTCCTAACATATATATATAGTGGGTTATATCAATATAAAAGCAGTGTAACAATAAAAAAAATGCTTGTATTTTATTTAACTTTTACATTATTTTTGCTATGAGAGGTTTTAAACAAGTAGATAATATGTATGGATTATATGCTTACTGTAAGTAGATGGTCCGTAGACAGTGGTTTGTCGTCAGACGATGAACGCTGAAACATACAAGCTGTCGCTACCTCGACTATCTTTTTAAAAGTGGTGGGGGGAAAAAAAAAAAAAAAAAAAAAAAAAAAAACACAAACCTGGAGTTGCTTTTTGAATGGGGATGTTCGGTGAGTTGCCTGCGCCGACAACTGTGCCGTAAAGATAATAATACCCCCACCCCTCCCTTTTTTCCCGCTCGTTGAATGTCAAGTGCCGGCGTCAGAGCAATGGGATATGACTGATTGCCTCCCGACCTTTTCGTCTATTGTTAGTTTTGCATGGAGAAGAGGGAGGAATGAGAAAAGAGGGGTGGTTATGATTTGGGAAAGAGTGAGAGCGCGTGAAAAACAAGCAAAGAAACAAATGTTCACTGATACAAACCAGGTTTATGTCAGTGTTTGCGTCCTCAGTCATCACGCTACCTTAAGGGTATGCCGTGATGTCCAGCAGGCACCACGTGGAGGTTAGACGCTGACCCGCCATGACTAAAGGTGGGGACTTTACTAGGACCCATTTCTGGGGACAATTTGGTGTTGATGCTGTGAAAAAGTGGGATGGGGTGAGACCAAAAGGGGTGGGGAGGTGAAACACCTACGAGCTACTGGCAAAAAATGCTGCTGTGACGTGTCTATCCCGTTTATACCAAGATTGGGTCTGTTGAGATTCCGTCTTTTTGCACCCGCCGTTTTGGGTAAAAGAATGAAAGAGACTTTCTAGACTGCTGGTATGTGTAGACTGCCTTACCGTCCGTCCGTATGCCTGTGTTGGTGCCCCCTCCACTCGTCTGTTCAGTCAGTACCTTCAAGAAGCTGTCTCTCTTGAACTTGTTCTGGGCTTTATTCAAGCCTTTGCTACTCTGTTTATCCCCCTCCCTCCCGAAACAGTAGTACGTTTTTGAGCATAAGGCTACAATTCCATCCCCTTTGTACTCTAGTTTAAACAGTCCAGGTGTGCGTTTGTCAAATTTCTGACGGTCTAGGCAACAAGAGTGACGTGGTAGCCAGGTCTCTCCTTCCGCTTTACAGCGGACAAAGTCTGCATGGTGTTTATCACAGGCCTGAGCTGGAAACCAGATCGGGTACTCTTCAAAGAATGCCTTTTTCTTTTGTTCGCGGACCACCGCTTCTAGACTCTCACCGCTGAGCGCCATGTATAGAGAGTCCGTGTCCATTTCGCACAATTGAAAATCAGTTCTATCCACAAACTTGTCTATAAAGTCGTAATAGAACTGAAGCATCCTGAGTTTTGCGTACTGGTACACAAAGAACCCGATCTGATTAGGAAGGTTCCAGTGGAGCTTGGATTTGGCCATTTCTACCTCAATGAATGTGTCATTGGTCCCCTCTAGTGGGGTCAGTTTTTTGAACAGGGGCTTATTGACCAGCTCCTGTGCTCTTTCTGGTTCCATGAATGTGATGTCCCTATGTTTGGCTATGTTAGTGATTGTTTTTCCGTACGAACTATTGCCCAGCAGCTTGAAAGTATCAGACAGTATCGTTTTTCTGGGATCCGAGTCTCCCTCTCTTCGGGCCTTAGAGACGGTGTTGCCGAAATTTGTGAAACAAGCCTTCGGCCGAAATTCAACCACTTGTTGAACGTCTGTCACTTTGAGCCCGTGTGACAGGTACCAGCGAAGGAGAGGAGTGATGAGGAGGATAGCTTTTTCCCAAGAAACTTCCCACTAGAGTCCTTTTTGGCTCCGAAAGCATATTGTGATCCTTAGCGTACTCGGTCATGAGTTCACCTAGGTCGTCTCTGCCCACCATGGCATTTTTGAAAATGGGCTGCATTTCTGCAAAGTTTTGACGAAGATGTTCAGGGACCTCAATGTCGCACTGAACGAGCCCAAACAGTTTTTCATTTTGGACAGCCTCGATGATGCTGTCGGTAGTGATTGTAGTCTTTGGGGGAAAGGACTACGGTACGGAGGACATCGATCGCGCAGAAAGGCTTGGATGTCTTTGTTTTCCATTTTGCTTTTGTTCCACTCGCATTCCCACATTTCTATGACGTTGACACGCGCCTCATTACGGAGGTAATCTGTGATGCCCTTAGTCTCGGTTCTGAGCTGTACCATGTTTTTTTGTTGAAGGGATTTACGGTCTTTCCCTGTGTGAGATAGCAGCTGTGACCGTGAAACAGACAGCCATGAAACTGATAGGCCGTTCTTGACTCTCCTTGCCACCCATCCACCCTGATGTGACGCTTACCGACACTGTGTTCCTTACGTTAATTTATGTTGTATGTGCACCCCTTTGTGTGACTCACCCATTCGAGCCACTCTCTCGCCTGTCTGCCAAACATATCTACATATCAACTGAAGCACTAGCGTCGCGTTGGCCAGGTGCCTTAGAACCTGATTTCTCTGGCATCTCATTGAATGAGCTGAATGGCATTGAAGATCTGTTTGACGTCACTGTTGATGTCTTTCAGTTGGATCAGAACGAAATTTTGGTCCCTCTTCGGAGAGGGCAAGACAAAAAGACATCGACTCTTCGAGTTCTGTTAATTCAAAACCACTACTGCTACATTACTGACATTAACAAAGCAGTTAAAGCACTTGCTTGTCCAAAATGCGGTAAACTCTGGAAAAAGGACGGGCGTCTCAAAAGGCACGAAACACGGTGTCAGGGCAGAAATAGCAAAGAAATATTTCCTGGGGGTGTTTACCGTGTATCACAGACCCCTCTCGAAATACTCGCGAGCAATGGGGTTCCGGTGGATACGAACTTTGTGTATCCATTCAGAGCAACATACGACTTTGAGGCTTTCCTGGATAAGACAAATGTCCAAAAGGTGCCAACAAAACAAACAAAATACCTATCCAAACACGTGCCAATGTCCGTGAGCGTGTGCTCCAATGTCCCCCTGTATGACAAACCCATGTGTTTTTGTATCTGAAGGAGACTCGCAAGACTTGGTAGACCTGATGATGGGGTTTTTAAAAACATGATTTCTGATCAAGCGTTTCGGCTCCTCCAGGTAGAGTTTCATCGTGCGTACAGTCACATTGATAATCGGATCAGGCTGCTTCAAGACAACTTTGACGCTGACGACGACGATGACAATGACATGACACCTCTTCAACTCAAAGGTCTCCTAGACAGGTACCTACAGGAACTACCAGTTGTAGGTTTCAATAGCGCGAAATATGACATTAACTTGATCAAGCCTTACTTCTTTCAGCACATCCTGAACGACGATGGGGAAAACTATAACGGGCGGGGTGGGGAGTGTGAGGGTGATGATGATGATGATGATGATGATGATGGTATTCAGGACAAAATCAAGCAGGGACCGATTAGGTTCATGGTCAAGGACGGCAACACATACAAGTGCGTGAGTACCACTAAACTGAAGTTCTTAGACTCAAATACTATCTGGCACCAGGATTTTCATACTCCAAATATTTAGAGGCTTTTGACGTGCAACAGTGTAAGGGCTTTTTCCCGTACGAATTTATCACAGGCCTGGACATATTGAAATGACCAACCTCCCTCCAAAAGAAGCCTTTTACAGCTCTTTAAAAGGGACCTCCATCAGTGATGAAGACTACGCGTTCTGTCAAAGCGTGTGGACAAAAAACAAGATGTCCACCATGAAAGACTTTTTATTTTTGGTACAATAACTTGGATGTGGTGCCCTTTCTCGAAGCTCTGAACAAACAATCACGGTTTTACAGTGGATTGGGGCTCGATATGCTCAAAGATGGGATTGGTGTTCCGGGTTTGACTCTGCGTTATCTCTTTAACACTCTACCCTCAGACACTTACTTTTCTTTGACTAACGACAGTCACAAGGACTTTCATCGTCTCCTGCGGCAGGAGATGGTGGGAGGTCCGTCAATCATATTCCATCGCTACCACGAAAAAGATGTCACTTTCATCAGGGGAGACAAAAAGGTGGGTACTTTGGAAGGATATGACGCTAACGCCCTTTACCTGTGGGCAATGATGCAACAGATGCCTACTGAGCACCCTGTATATCGCCAGAAGGACAACGGCTTCAAGGCTGAGTTTGTAGATATGTTTGGCAGACAGGCGAGAGAGTGGCTCGAATGGGTGAGTCACACAAAGGGGGTGCACATACAACATAAATTTAACGGTAAGGAACACAGTGTCGGTAAGCGTCACATCAGGGTGGATGGGTGGCAAGGAGAGTCAAGAAGGGCCCTATCAGTTTCATGGCTGTCTGTTTCACGGTCACAGCTGCTATCTCACACAGGGAAAGACCGTAAATCCCTTCAACAAAAAAACAATGGTACAGCTCAGAACCGAGACTAAGGGCATCACAGATTACCTCCGTAATGAGGCGCGTGTCAACGTCATAGAAATGTGGGAATGCGAGTGGAACAAAAGCAAAATGGAAAACAAAGACATCCAAGCCTTTCTGCGCGATCGATGTCTCCGTACCGTAGTCCTTTCCCCCAAAGACTACAATCACTACCGACAGCATCATCGAGGCTGTCCAAAATGAAAAACTGTTTGGGCTCGTTCAGTGCGACATTGAGGTCCCTGAACATCTTCGTCAAAACTTTGCAGAAATGCAGCCCATTTTCAAAAATGCCATGGTGGGCAGAGACGACCTAGGTAACTCATGACCGAGTACGCTAAGGATCACAATATGCTTTCGGAGCCAAAAAGGACTCTAGTGGGAAGTTTCTTCGGAAAAGCTATCCTCCTCATCACTCCTCTCCTTCGCTGGTACCTGTCACACGGGCTCAAAGTGACAGACGTTCAACAAGTGGTTGAATTTCGGCCGAAGGCTTGTTTCACAAATTTCGGCAACACCGTCTCTAAGGCCCGAAGAGAGGGAGACTCGGATCCCAGAAAAACGATACTGTCTGATACTTTCAAGCTGCTGGGCAATAGTTCGTACGGAAAAACAACACTAAACATAGCCAAACATAGGGACATCACATTCATGGAACCAGAAAGAGCACAGGAGCTGGTCAATAAGCCCCTGTTCAAAAAACTGACCCCACTAGAGGGGACCAATGACACATTCATTGAGGTAGAAATGGCCAAATCCAAGCTCCACTGGAACCTTCCTAATCAAATCGGGTTCTTTGTGTACCAGTACGCAAAACTCAGGATGCTTCAGTTCTATTACGACTTTATAGACAAGTTTGTGGATAGAACTGATTTTCAATTGTGCGAAATGGACACGGACTCTCTATACATGGCGCTCAGCGGTGAGAGTCTAGAAGCGGTGGTCCGCGAACAAAAGAAAAAGGCATTCTTTGAAGAGTACCCGATCTGGTTTCCAGCTCAGGCCTGTGATAAACACCATGCAGACTTTGTCGCTGTAAAGCGGAAGGAGAGACCTGGCTACCACGTCACTCTTGTTGCCTAGACCGTCAGAAATTTGACAAACGCACACCTGGACTGTTTAAACTAGAGTACAAAGGGGATGGAATTGTAGCCTTATGCTCAAAAACGTACTACTGTTTCGGGAGGGAGGGGGATAAACAGAGTAGCAAAGGCTTGAATAAAGCCCAGAACAAGTTCAAGAGAGACAGCTTCTTGAAGGTACTGACTGAACAGACGAGTGGAGGGGGCACCAACACAGGCATACGGACGGACGGTAAGGCAGTCTACACATACCAGCAGTCTAGAAAGTCTCTTTCATTCTTTTACCCAAAACGGCGGGTGCAAAAAGACGGAATCTCAACAGACCCAATCTTGGTAATAACGGGATAGACACGTCACAGCAGCATTTTTTTGCCAGTAGCTCGTAGGTGTTTCACCTCCCACCCCTTTTGGTCTCACCCCCATCCCACTTTTTCACAGCATCAACACCAAATTGTCCCCAGAAATGGGTCCTAGTAAAGTCCCCACCTTTAGTCATGGCGGGTCAGCGTCTAACCTCCACGTGGTGCCTGCTGGACATCACGGCATACCCTTAAGGTAGCGTGATGACTGAGGACGCAAACACTGACATAAACCTGGTTTGTATCAGTGAACATTTGTTTCTTTGCTTGTTTTTCACGCGCTCTCACTCTTTCCCAAATCATAACCCCCTCTTTTCTCATTCCTCCCTCTTCTCCATGCAAAACTAACAATAGACGAAAAGGTCGGGAGGCAATCAGTCATATCCCATTGCTCTGACGCCGGCACTTGACATTCAACGAGCGGGAAAAAAGGGAGGGGGTGGGGGTATTATTATCTTTACGGCACAGTTGTCGGGCAGGCAACTCACCGAACATCCCCATTCAAAAAGCAACTCCAGGTTTGTTTTTTTTTTTTTTTTTTTTTTTTTTTTTCCCACCACTTTTAAAAAGATAGTCGAGGTAGCGACAGCTTGTATGTTTCAGCGTTTCATCGTCTGACGACAAACCACTGTCTACGGACCATCTACTTACAGTAAGCATATAATCCATACATATTATCTACTTGTTTAAACCTCTCATAGCAAAAATAATGTAAAAGTTAAATAAAATACAAGCATTTTTCTTATTGTTACACTGCTTTTATATTGATATAACCCACTATATATATATGTTTGGACAATGATAACATTCACTCACACACACACACACACACACACACACACACACACACACACATACACACACACACACCAAGCAATACACACACAACCCACTCCATTCCGGGCAGACGCTCCTCACCCGAGAGCCGCTCCATTGCCGAGAGCCGCTCCTTACCCGAGAGCCGCTCCATTGCCGAGAGCCACTCCTTACCCGAGAGCCGCTCCATTACCGAGAGCCGCTCCATTGCCGAGAGCCGCTCCTTACCCGAGAGCCGCTCCATTACCGAGAGCCGCTCCATGCCGAGATCCGCTCCGGGGGTCAAAGCATCCTATAACACTACTTTGGAATCAAAAAAAATACAAAATCTATCTATCTATCTATCTGTCTATCTATCTATCTTATCTATCTATCTATCTATCTATCTATCTATCTATCTGTCTGTCTATCTATCTATCTATCTATCTATCTATCTATCTATCTATCTATCTATCTATCCAGCCGTTTACCTATCTATCTATCTATCTATCTATCTATATCTATCTATCTATCTATCTATCTATCTATCTATCTATCTACCTAACTGTCCATCTATCTATCTATCCATCTGTCTGTCTGTCTGTCCATCTATCTGCCTATCTGTATCTTTCTCGATATCTGGACCTAAGCCATCTATTCATTTGTCTGTCCATCCATCCATCCATCCATCTACCCATCTATTTATCTATGTGCATATCTATCTATCTGTTTATCCATTTATCTGTTTATCTATCTACCTACCTACCTACCTACCTACCTACCTACCTACCTGCCTACCTACCTACCTACTTATCGGTCTAGCTCTCTGTCTATATTTTAATGTATACCTCAATCTATCTATCTATCTATCTATCTATCTATCTATCTTTCTTTCTTTCTATCTATCTATCTATCTATCTATCTATTATCATCTATCTATCTGTCTATACTATCTATCTATGTATTTATGTATCTATCTCTGTCGGCCTGTCTGTCGGGTCTGTCTGTCTTATCTTTCTATCTTTCTGTATATTTATCTATTATCTTTACATCTGGTCTGTCTATCCATTTATCCATATGTCTTTCTATCCGTCCATTTATCCATCTATCTGTCTGTAAATCTGTTTTTGCAACAGATAGATGATACGATTGAAAATATAATCTGACTTTTCTTTTTAGCGTTTTGGAACAGTATATCTTTTTCATGTAATTTGAAATCTACGGAATGGCTACATTTTCTATTAGAAATTTGTTGGTGCTCTAGGCAGAAGTTTGTTGCGGTTTTTTTACACTCTCCAAAAGTATGTGCTAAATGTTGTTTTTCTCAGGTATGCAGTGTGAATTCATCTCGAAACCTTTTTTTTTTTATTCAAACGATGTTTGGTAGCGATATTTCTGTGAAACCAGTCTAATCCAATCTTAACCCACTTTTATTAGCTTCTTCAAATCTCTGTATTTTCTTAACTTTTTTCTTTTTGCAACACGTCTCGGAGGAATTCTTGTGGTGAGTGATAATGGCCCAAATGCATGGTGATGTGAGTGTTCAAGTGCTGGTAGCAGGCTGTTAGTCAGTCACAAGTTTCGAGAACGCTTGCAGTGGTAATTCTAAAAGTATAGATGACCAAATTTTCATGGGGATTTTCAATCGGCAGTTTCAGTTTACATATTCAACACTTCCTCTGTCATTTGACATGACTGGCAGGGGAAAGTCGACTGCTGTTGTTATATTGAAGAGAAAGCAGCCAACTCACTCCCCTCTGCAAGCACTGAAGAAGTTTGATCTATCCAAAATGTACTGATATAACGTTAAATTAGCAGGTGTCATCCAGTTGTAAAACATGTTTACAACACGGCTCAGACAAAGAAAAAGCTCGTTCAATGATGAAAGTAGGCTTACCGAGAAAAGCTGTTGACAACACATCAGTTAAAACAGATGAGCTATACACAGTCCAGGTAATAATTCTGGAGGTTCTTTTACTCCCCAGAATCATTCCAAAATTACCAAAAGCCTCCACACGTTACCCAACTGGTTTCTGGTATGTCGACTGGTTGAATGCGTCACTGTTTGATAATTTCTTAAATGTTGTGGCGTTTTGGCTAATTATGATACCTTATGATTTAAAGACTTTAAAGAAATATTCCAGGTATTTTAATTTGATGTAGTGGTAATGATTCTCGATCTTCCCTAAAAATTAAAAAAAAAATCACGTGTGTTTGTAGGCTGTGCTGTGTCATGTTTATTGAACTTTCAATTTTGTCAGTTATACATAGTGAAGGTTTGTGGTTAGACTGAGAATGATCAAAAATCAGTGATCACGAATATCATTCAAAGACACATCGTTCGGGGGCCTTGGTGATGGTCATATAAATGCTGATGTGTGAATCTTCTGCTAGAATTAAAGGCAAGCCTTTGCTATCAGAGCTGATTTTTCCTCTGGATCTGAGTTAAGTCAATCAAGTCGCAGCCAAAATGGACCAGTTTGTCCCTCAGACCACACGATTTTTAGAACAAACAATATATTTATCAACAATGCTTACCTTTAGTGAGGAATTTACACAGTTTACATGATATAAGTAATCTAAAATGATACACATTAGCAGAAAAACAAAAACTTTTTTGTGCACACTGTAATCCACTTCTTTATGCTCTCTATCCTCCCACACAAGTTCAATTACTCTTCTGAGCACTTGGTATGACCTACAGAGAATAGCATATTTATGACAACTGCATATAACACAAGAATTTGACCACAGAATGCTTGATCCACTCAAAATCGTGTGATCGTCTTCAATATCGTGTGCTCGCGGGAACTGAAAGTTGGACAATTCAAATCCGTATAAATCTACTACTGAATACACGAAGAACGGTCTAAGGGAAACAACTGCAAAACAAGGTCCTAAGCTGTCCCTGAAACAAGATTTATCGCCCTCTAATAAAAGGCAGTATGATTTAAAAATCGTCAAACTCTCTCGGAAGTATGCGTCCGACACGCCTTCAAGCGATGTGAACAGTGTCGGAAACCCGCTTCCGACAAGAATATTAACAAGAGATTCAAACTAACTCTATCCACACGAGTCAGTCAGCGTTCCAATCATGAGAGGTCAGCGGGAAGGGGTGGGTACGAAGCTCTATCAACAGCCATCTTTCTCCCTCTGAATCGGCCTCACGCGAGACGACATCGCCGCCGGTCAAGCATGAAAACAGGCCGCCCAGTGGCCTTGAAAACAACTTCTATGGGGTATCAAGGCGCTAAATATCGACGACACAACAGAGAGATTGGAATATATGGTCTTTACCGCAGCCAGCATCGCACTAAAAGAACTTCAGGTATCGATGTGAGATTTAATTTTTTTTTTTTTTATTTTTTTTTTTATAAAGTTCTGGACAATCGCTCAAGAGCCTCCAAAGAGCGAGATCCCAGTCTGTAAAACTTCCACCTTCCTGCCATAGGGCCAGACAAATGCCACAATGCTACGTCGTAGCAGCCCAGAATGTCTACGTTACATCCTCAACTTAAAGTGTCCTTAGGAGCCTGCGGCTGAGAAGACTTTAATCTCCCAACTCCTTGACAAGCCAGTATTGGATCTGTTTCCTATAACAAAATAAAAAATAGAAAATAAAAGAAAGAAAGAAAGAGAAAGAAAGAAAGAAAATTGGTCGTCGGCTGATTATTCTGATCATACTTATACCAGAGAACATTTATGGTGTCGCGGGTGGGGGGTGGAACAATGGTGAGATAAAGGTGAAATATAAATAGTTCCGCTAAGCAGTTTCAATTGAGTTTTTAACAACCGCGCCTCTGAGTTTGTTTCTACAAAACTACGCATGAACGATTGAACCGATTTGAACATGACAAAACTTGGTGGAACGATGGAATAATTATGGACACAACGTTATACCCATTCATTTTTGGAGCGGATCTCTGGTACGGATCCGGATAAAACGTGGGGTCCAGGATCCGTTCGACTTTGATAGAGGTCTGTGCTCTCTTTAGCGCTCTTCCTGTCGGAAATTATTTGTGACTTGAAAAGTGGTTCCTTAACAAAGCCGGAGTTCACCAAGGTTGCCTTCTATCTCCCTTAGTTTTCAACATCTTTCTTTGTGACAGATTTGAAGATCATGTCAGCACAGTCAGTAACGGAGGCAGAACCATACAAATAGTGTGCAGTTTAGAGATGAGACTGATGGTCTGGCAGACAACGTACAAAAACTCGCCAAGCTTATTACAAGTTTTGAATGCTGTTAGTATTGAGGTGGCCAATTTACGCAGTTTATCATAGTGCAGATCATAATCATGAAGTAAAAACTGACTGACAGAGAAAAGGGGGGCAGGGAGAAGGAGGCAGGGATAAAGACAGGGGGGGGGGGGGGGGGGGGCAGAAAGAAAGAGAGAGAGAGAGAGAGAGAGAGAGAGAGAGAGAGAGAGAGAGAGAGAGAGAGAGAATAAATTTTGACACAATTTACCAACTATGGCAACACTCAAACCAACGAGCCAATTTCTGTACAGAGGAACATGAAAAATATTAACTCTTGTCAGGTGATTCACTGTATGAGAACAAAGATGAAAAGAAAAAACAACGAAAAAGTTCATCCATCTGTCTATTACTTCTGTCAGACCAAAAGAACAGGTGCTGCGACTGTTCCAGCAGTCTGTTTCAACGCATAGCTCACGTCACACAGTTTCACCACACTGCAGGCAGAGACACTACTAAGTCAACTGAGTTGGAGGTGAGGTGGGGTGGCGGACTTCGCACAAAAAGATGGTTGATGGAGATTGCCGTTAATCCATTATACATCAAGCACACTTCTTTTCTGCGGAGATGTGGAGCTGTCTTTTGTGCTCTTCAAAATTGCTGTTAATGTAGCAGAGCTGCTTTTTCTGTTTTCAAACGTTAGTCGGCAACTAGAATTCACACAAACACACACACACACACACACACACACACACACACACACACACACACACACACACACACACACACAGACATACACGCACGCACACACACACACACACACACACACACACACACACACACACACACACACACACAAGAGAGAGAGAGAGAGAGAGAGAGAGAGAGAGAGAGAGAGAGAGAGAGAGAGAGAGAGAGAGAGAGAGAGAGAGATAGATTAATTGTGGACAACCTGATTTATCGCCGAGGGTTCTGGCGTTAACTTCCAGCTGTAGCGGTATCTTCAGCCTAAAGCAAACATTCCCTCCCCACCCCTTCCCATATCTATCAGCAGTTGAACGCAAATCCAGTGGGTGGCGGTATTCCTGGATGCTATCAATGACCTCTTACGTCTTCTTCAGGCAAGATAAACAACATTCAGGACAATGAAAACGAAGAACGAGTAATCACGTCTCATATTCGGCGCAAGACAAGCGTTCAATTCATTCGTAGGCAGTCGAAACGCGTCATGAATTCATTAAACGCTCATCTTGCACCGGATATGAAAAGATAAGTGATTGTTCGTTCTTCGTTTTCATTGTCCTGAATGTTGTTTATCTTGCCTGAAGAAGACCTAAGAGGTCGAAACAGGTCGTGTATTGTCTTGTAGTTTGTTTGTCCATGTTGTCTGGCAGACTCACTTAAGAATTATTTTATAAATTTGTTTCAATTTCCGCCTGCAGTCATCTGATTTTGAAACTTTCAAACTAACCGAACAGTCCCCCTCCGACCTAAAAGCCGGCTTTGCCCTCTCTGAACAGCCGGATAACCATTATTCATTTACTTACTTATCCTTTTATTTATTTATTTTATCATTTATTCATACAGCAAAGCAAGTCATATAACAAGATGGCGACAGATTAGAACACTAAATACGAACAATAGTTATAATGGTTGGAAACCACACGCGGATCACTTTTCTATTGGGGGGGAGGGGGTGAGAAATGGAGGGGGGGGGGGGTTGCGGACTCAGAGAAGCAAACTGAATTGGAATATTAATCGGATGCTACCTGAGCCGCTACTGATATTGCCCTTGACACACTTTACGGCAAAACGCTATTTAGCTAGCGTGTTTCAAGAAATCTTTCTTTCCATCTTTAAGCGCGCGCGCGCGTGTGTGTGTGTTTGTGTGTGTGTGTGTGTGTCTTTTTCTTCTTTTAATGGGAATATGGGAATGTTCCAGAAACCCTAGAGCCCCTTCATAGATCCGCCAGCCGGTTCATTCGATGTCACAGTGCCTTATTGTATGCCTCATACGGACTTTGCAGTGACAGACTGAACCTGACAGTCACTTTCGATTTGAAAACTCCATCGTGACCGATAAATGAAGAAGTGAGGACTCGGTGCTGCTCAGGCAATGGCTGACTTCAGAACGAAACCATGTATTGATTTGGGTGTGAAAGGGCAGGTATTTTATAAAGATGTGGAAACCGTACACGGATCACTTTTCTTTTCCTCTCTCTCTCTCTCTCTCTGTCTCTCTCTCTCTCTGTCTCTCTCTCTCTCTCCTTGTTTGTTTATCCCCACCTCTCACCCCTACCTGTTTTTCGACATAAGTCGACAGTCGTTGAGCAAAACCAGCCTGTATACATTTACGGTTTTCATGGTATTTCCAAGGAGTACATTCACACTGTGAATCTAGTGTCAGTTGTAAAACGAAGCAGAAGCCGTCGTTTTATCTTCTTTCCATTCTTCATTTGCTTGACGACGATCATCGCCGCACGGCACTTTTTTTTTTCGGTAGCCAACCTACAAACCTACTGATGATGGTTTGTGCACACGTTGGCGGTGACCCACTAAGCGCGCTACGGAGACCGTGACCGGTGACTTAGCCGGTGTGCAAAGTCGGGCAGTGATCGACTTGGCAGGTGCGTAACAGTGGTTTACCCTGTTGTCTCACCCTACGAGCCATAGTGATGGCAGTCGGTCAGTGCCAGGTGCTAATCCTTCCCCCATAACACAGTTCCGCGTGCTTGGCAACTCGGCTTTCCTTGAGGCGAGAAAAAAAAACAACCACAAAGGCTGAAGCTTTTGCGCACTCCCGTCACGTGACCTCGTTCGTCGCGAACTCCACTGGCGCTTGGACAGCGAAAAAGTATTTATGGAAGTTTCAAACGCCACAAACGCCAAGATGGGTGGGGATGAAAACTTGTGCATTTATCGGGGTGTGGACTATTCTTACGGTGCGTGCAGCGTGGTCATTGTCGTGCTGTTCTTCCAGTTTGTCAACTGGATCCTCAAAAACATTGGCCCTCCCAAAGCGCTGCTGGAGGACGAATGGAAGTGGAGGAATCTCACCATCTCTTATCTGCACGCTTTCGTATGCGTCGTCTGGACAGTCTCGAGGTACTCACAAAGTTACCTAAGCATGGATGAGCATCGCTTGTTAGATGTAATTTTTCGTATGTGGAGCACATTTCGTTTAAAGGCGGGGAAGGGTGGCACTGGGGGAGGGGGGGGGGGGGGGAGGGATCCTGAACTGTTAGTAGTAGTAGCAGGGATTGCATTTGGCCTTAGGTCTCGCGGCCTATAATTTTGTGTCCCCTCATTATGTTTAAACTTTATTTAGGTCTGATTGCATGCTTGTCTTACAAATAACATTATATTCAATCTACACTAAAGAAAAGGTTTTTCAAGCTGGATTACTCGGTGATGCAGACACGGGTTAGCCATCAACTGGGCCCATTCGGTCTCGGTATCACAGAGAAACTGCGGAAAAGACTTGTCAGATTTGGCGTCGAATTATTTGCGAATGAACTCCAAACGCGGATGAAACGGTGACTCGGTATTACGCGTACAATTTGAAAACCGATACTCGCGATGTGTGTCCACCAGCATGAAAAGCCAGGGAGGGTAGGTGGGGGTGGTGGGTGTGTGTTCAGGGAGGGGAGGGGGTAGTTGGCAGTGGAAAGTGTTCAGTGGTGCTCTTGTCCAGTGTCGATTTATTCTCGGGCAGTTCTAATAAGAGTATAATGTTCAGTATTGTTATTTGGTAAGACTAAACTCTTGAAAGTTAAAAGTGACGTTCTGAGGTGGTGGATTTCTCTGTATTGAACAAAAAACGAGGTGAAAAAGTTTGTGTGTAGGTATACATGTACAGGCAGGCGAACTGCTGATAGCACATAATGGAGACAGTGGGTGTTGTCAGTTGGCAGCTGTTTGGCCATGATGAATAACTCGTTTACAGAAGTCTGCATTCCACATCAAGTAAAATCAGAGGTGTAGTACCTCCACTGCAGAAAATTTCAGCAAAGAGTTTTATGGGTTTTTTTTTTCCCTCATGTTATTAGACTTAAGCCTTTTTGCCCGTGAGGTATGGGAACAAAGTTTCCACACACAAGCAAAGAGGTTTATTGTTTTGTTGGTTTTTTTTTTTTTAATTTAATTATTCATGTCATTAGGCTTAGAGCCTTTTTCCCCACAAGGTATGGGAACAAAGTTTCCACATACAAGCAAAGAGGGTGTTTTTTTTTTTATCAATTCAATGTTATTAGACTTACAGCCTTTTTGCCCACATCATATGGGAACAAAGTTTCCAAGCCCACTGAAAGTGCAGTGTCTCTGTCAACCTCGGGTGATGTCAGTGGAGGAAGGACTAGCGCACAGCCCAAACACACTCACAGCTTGCTTACAATCTCATTCATATATCATGCATTCGTCACATCAAACCACTAGTAAAGTCTATAACTTTACTACACATGATCATAGAACGAAACATCAATGCATATGGAATCAACCAAAATAAAACATTCTCTCTTTCCTGAACTTCACAAAATCATTTATCTAAAACATCATTAACTAACCCGGGTATAAATAGATTTCTACTTTACCTGGCCAGGTGATCTTAACTATTCACGAATCACTGTCTTTTTCTTTTCCCTTTTTTTTTTCTTTTCACTGTCACTTTCACAACACGACACAACTGCTGGCACTGGTATTGGTCTGCTGGCACCGGCGTTGGTCTGTGGAACTGCTTGACGAAGTGACGCTGCCAGGTATGAGGTCG
>CM031619.1:35321716-35339216 GCA_018398815.1 Conus ventricosus | reverse complement strand
GTCAAAATGTCACTGCCAAATGGGCACATCCTGTCAAAGTGTCACTGCCAAATGGGCACATCCTGTCAAAGTGTCACTGCCAAATGGGCACATGCTGTCAAAGTGCCACTGCCAAATGGGCCATGCTGTCAAAGTGTCACTGCCAAATGGGCGCATACTGTCGAAGGACATGTGTCATTTTTAAAACGCATACGCCAGTGGCATGGATGCACTATTAACTTAAAGGGAAAAGAAGTGGCGCCTGCAGTTGTTGGCTGGGACATTGCATGTTGTTAGCTGGGACATTGCATGTTGTTAGCTGGGACATTGCATGTTGTTGGAACATAGGGGAGGAGTGTAGCTGCCCTGATGGCAGTGTCGATCTAAGCAGTTAATTAGTGGTGTAGACCGGGTGCTGTTCAGGAAGTCATTGTTGTAACGGTGGTTCTATCCTCCACGGTCCTCCACACCCTTCCTCTGTAGAGCAGACACTGTCTCTATGAAGGCAGCACCACCCCTCCCTCCCTGTCTCCCTTACCCGCCCTCCCAACTAGTCTGCCAAGAGTACTGGACTGGTGACCTTGACTTCAGCAACCTGCGCACTGTTTCACAGACATTGGGGGTGTTGAAGGGGAAGTAACTCACAATCAACAAACCCATTAACCCCAGTGCATTGAAAAAAGTGCTGGAAGAATATTTGTCCATACATCCACCAATCAGTCAAAACCCACCTGTAAGCCCAGGCATATAAATATTCAGTGCCAGAGTTCATAAAATGACAAGGAAAGAAAAAAGATAAGCTAAGCACTTTTCATTTGATTGAGATTGGTTTTATCAAATTTAAGCAAACATTTTTTAGAAAGGAGGTGGGGGGGGGGGGGGGGGGGAAGAAAAGAAAAAAAAGTGATATTTTTGTTCATTCTTTGGGAGAAACCAGTGAAGAAAGGTTCCAAACCTAAAGTCACTTGAAGAGAAAGGGGGAAAAGATGGCACATATGACAAGGATGACATTTCTGCATAGACTTTTGTTAATTGGGGACCATGAAAGGGATGTGTGGAAGAGGCACTGGGCCGTTATCACCACACTCTGCTTTTCTTTGTTTCAGCAGCTTAATACTCTGGTGTCATCAGACCATACAAATCGAGACCTATACTTTTCAATTTTTTTTTCTTCATTGGCATTCATTCCTTCCTCACTGCGGATGCCTCATCCATAGCCACACCCCAGCTGTCTTGCCACAGCCCCAGGAAAACAGCCAGCGGTCAATCATGATGAAATTAATCATGGTGAAGCACACCACCAGGGGACCCCCTACACTGAGAGGACTGCCAAGTCAGTGGTGTTCACTGGTGCCTGATCCAAGACAGTGCCTGTGAAATCCCTTACTGAGCTGAGACAGACCAACTCTAACAGACAGGCAGACAGATGCGCGTGCTAAACACACACACAAATATGCACAGACACACACACACACACACACACACACACACACACACACACACACACGCCACACACACACACGCACACACACACACACACACACACACACGCCACACACACACGCCACACACACACACACACACACACACACACACACACACACACACACACACACACACACACACACACGTACACACACACACACACACACACACACACACCACACACACACACACACACACACACACACACAGGCTTCCCCTCTGTCTTTCTTTCTCTCTCTCTCTCTCTGTGCACATGGATGATAGACGTATCCCAGTAACAGTTTTTTGTTTTCGTTCTTTTGTGTACCTTAAGTGTTCTTGCACTGTACTGTGTGCAGGGTTTTTTTTTTGTGTTCATTTGAGTACCTAGAAGTGTTCTTGCACTGTGCACAGGTTGTTTTTGTTCTTTTGTTGACCTGTTTATAAGTGTCTATTACACTGTGTGCAGGCTATTTCATGTATGACTTTCTGGACCTGGCCCTGAATGGCAAGATGTTCACCATGTGGGAAGTTCAGCTGCACCACGTCGCTGTAAGTAACCTGCCCTTGACAGTGTGCTGTGTCACGTCACTGTAAGTAACCTGCCCTTTCTGACAGTGTGCTGTAAGTAACCTGCCCTTTCTGACAGTGTGCTGTAAGTAACCTGCCCTTTCTGACAGTGTGCTGTAAGTAACCTGCCCTTTCTGACAGTGTGCTGTGTCACGTCGCTAGTGTAAGTAACCTGCACTTGACAGTGTGCTGTGTCACATCGCTGTAAGTAACCTGCCCTTGACAGTGTGCTGTGTCGTGTCGCTGTAAGTAACCTGCCCTTGACAGTGTGCTGTGTTGTGTCGCTGTAAGTAACCTGCCCTTTACAGTGTGCTGTGTCATGTTACTGTAAGTAACCTGCCCTTTACAGTGTGCTGTGTCATGTCGCTGTAAGTAACCTGCCCTTTACAGTGTGCTGTGTCATGTCACTGTAAGTAACCTGCCCTTTACAGTGTGCAGTGTCGTGTCGCTGTAAGTAACCTGCCCTTGACAGTGTGCTGTGTCGTGTCGCTGTAAGTAACCTGCCCTTGACAGTGTGCTGTGTCGTGTCGCTGTAAATAACCTGCCCTTTCTGACAGTGTGCTGTGTCACGTCGCCAGATTGATCTGTGTGGGTCACACTGTCCCTCCCAGTACAGGCTGCAGTCCTTCCTGTTGCAAAACTGTCAGGGATGGAGAGGGGAGGTAGGGTAGGTTGTTGGAGACACAACTCGTAAGCACAAAAATTAATCAGAGATTAAAGGAGAAAAGAGCACTCATTGAAGATCAGTTGTTTTAGTTTAAAAGATACGACTTAGTTTGTTAAAAAATCTATGATCGCAGACAAAATGACTTGACTGCTCATTGAAAGCAGTATTGCACATCCATATGTCCTGAGATATTGATTTAAAGCCTCTATTGGTGCCAATAGCTCCTACCAACTCCATTGAAAGACTGATTTTTCTTCAGCATTTCTCCCTTTACCTGTAATAGAAGTTTGGGCACCGCTGGCATGCCCTTTGCTTGTGCAGGCTGTGTGTAAGGGGGTCTGCATGTCACAGTGCTGTGCAGGCTGTGTGTAAGGGGGTCTGCATGTCACAGTGCTGTGCAGGCTGTGTGTAAGGGGGTCTGCATGTCACAGTGCTGTGCAGGCTGTGTGTAAGGGGGTCTGCATGTCACAGTGCTGTGCAGGCTGTGTGTAAGGGGGTCTGCATGTCACAGTGCTGTGCAGGCTGTGTGTAAGGGGGTCTGCATGTCACAGTGCTGTGCAGGCTGTGTGTAAGGGGGTCTGCATGTCACAGTGCGGGAGGCAGGTTGCTGTGGTGAGGGGGTCTCAGGGTCTAGCATTGTAAGCCTTTCGGCGTATATACGCCGATTCATAGACCCCATACGCCGATTTCGATTGAGCGCACGCCGAAATCGTTTTTATCGCGAAAAAAAAAAAAATTCGCATCCGGCGCGCTTCTTATTCGGTACGCTGTCGCCTATTCCAAATCGGTCGGGTTCGCCGCCATCTTTGTACACTTTCCCTTGTTAACTTACAGCAGCGAGTATCATGGCGCGAAGAGTCGATGTTGTTCAACGCGGAAGCCGTTTTCTGACCAAGGATGCCGCTACCAATGGAGATGGGACTGGCTTGATGCCGATTTTGTCATTTTCGACGACGACGGAAATGAAAAGAGCAAGTGCCATATGGTGAATTTTTCAGGAAACTGACTTGTGCTGGCAAGGCCCATTGCACGTTGTGCGATAAGGAGATCGCGTACTCAAACAAAGGTTTCGTTGCGCGAAAAACCACTGCGAGAAAGGGGTGAAGAACAAGTGGAGATGGGAATGGCTCCCTCCCCTCCCCCCCCTCCCCTCCTCCCCCCCTGTTGCCGCTTACTCGTCTCCGTCCCCTTCCCGACCCCCGTCTCTCTCTCTTGATGCTTACTCCTCTCCTTTATCACCTACCCCATCCTTTTAGCTGTCATCAGTGTGGTCTGGCTGTTGTCTATTCCAAAGCTGCCTGCAAGCGTACTCCCCCTTAGGTATATGTAAAAAGAGGAGGGGGTGGTGTGTGTGCTGTCTGTACAGCTCTCTCTCTTCTCTCTCTCCTCCCTCTCCCCCCTTCCCTCTCTCTCCTCCCTCCCTTCCCTCTCTCCTCTCTCTCCCCCTCCCTCCTTTCCCTCTCTCTCTCTCTTTCTCAAAGAGCAAAGGACTTGGATGTCATCAGAAATCTCTCTCTCTCTCTCCCTCTCGTTTTCACACACACACACACACACAAAGTCATTCAAAGAATCTCATTTTCACACACACACACACACACACAGACATTCAAAAGAATATATCTCTCATTTTCACACACACACACACACACACAGTCATTCAAAAGAATATCTCATTTTCACCACACACACACACAGTCATTCAAAAGAATATATCTCATTTTCACACACACACACACAGAGTCATTCAAAGAAAATCTCTGATTTTCACACACACACACACACTTTGATTTTCCAATTTGATGCCAGAAGAGGCCATGAAATGCTCCTAAAATTTCATAAAATCGTCTTCGGTCGGGGGGCAAAGCCCCCCGGACCCCCCAGCGGGGCACTGCCCCTGCACCCCGCCAGGGCCTGGGCGGCCCTTGGACCCCTGCCTCATTTTCAGTTTTTTCAGATTTTCAAAGTGTCACCCATGAATCAGCCTAGGCGGCCCCAGGACCTCGGCCGAGTAAGCCTAAATCACTTTTTCCAATGCTAGGCTCTGGGTCTGCATGTCACAGTGCTGTGCAGGCTGTGTGTAAGGGGGTCTGCATGTCACAGTGCTGTGCAGGCTGTGTGTAAGGGGGTCTGCATGTCACAGTGCTGTGCAGGCTGTGTGTAAGGGGGTCTGCATGTCACAGTGCTGTGCAGGCTGTGTATAAGGGGGTCTGCATGTCACCGTGCTGTGCAGGCTGTGTGTAAGGGGTCTGCATGTCACAGTGCTGTGCAGGCTGTGTGTTAGGGGGTCTGCATGTCACAGTGCTGTGCAGGCTGTGTGTAAGGGGGTCTGCATGTCACAGTGTTGAGCCAGACCTGGGAGGCCAGCCAGGCTCCAAGCCCACGAAGCTGAGGCAGAGCTTCAGGTTATCAGCGTGCCCACAAATTTTTTTGTGAAATATGTAAGAGATGCATCACATGTCAAGCTGCATCGAGGCGTCACTCGTCTGAAACTATAGATAATGCTGAGGTGGGAGTCGGTCCTCTCTCTCAGTGAGTCTTGTAGAAAATCGGATGCAAAAAAATCTGCCTTTCTGTGCAACCACAGTTCATTTCTGAGATATAAATGATCAGCTGTTGGTCGATTTGGAAGCAAGACAAGCGACAAGAGTTCAGGATTGGAGGTAGAACAGAGAAGCATCTGTCTGCGACGATCGGCTTGATACATCTTGTGTTCATGGCGTTGTGCAATAAGCGTTGACGGAAATGCCGCCGAACACAAACCAGACACTTGCAGTGTCACAGACTGGTCAGCAAAACGGGGACAAGGGTTTGTTTCCAGCAAATCAAACATGACAGTTTGCAAATGTGATAACAAATCTTTACAAAGCGATGTTGGAAGAGGGTACACACAGACACACCTCGCCACCTCCCACCTCCTCTTCTCACCACTTCCCACACCACCCTCCATGTGTCTTTGTTTTTTTCTTTTTGTGTCTGATATCACATTTGTGAATGGGCAATTCTCTCTCAAAAGATGTTCACATTCTCTCTCCTTTCCCTTCCCCACCTCCCCCTCTCTCTCTATACACACATTGTCTCTCTCTCTTCTCTCTCTCTCTCTCTCTCTCTCTCTCTCTCTCTCTCTCTCTCTCTCTCTCTCTCACTCTGTCTGTCACAGCCCTGATGTGGCCCTTTGCGGTCAGCTGGGCTATAAGCAACATTATCTTATCTCTTTCTCTCTCTCTCTCCTCTCTCTCTCTCTCTCTCTCTCTCTCTCTCTCTCTCACACATACACACACACACATGCCACACACACACACACACACACACACACACGCACATACACAGGTCACACACACACACACACACACACACACACACACACACACACACACACACACACACACACACACACACACCGCACACACACACACACACACACACACACACACACACACACACACACCACACACCACACACACACACACCACACATATTACACACCACACAGACACACACACCACACACACACACACACACACACACACACACACACACCACACACACACACACACATACACACACACACACACACACACACACACACACACACACACGTCTACATGTACACAGTGCCCTCTTGGCGAAAAGTACTATGACAGCAAATTCATGGCGCATACTCTCAATGATGGGTTAAAACTGCATGGAAACTCTGATGTATAAACTTGAACTTTGTCTCATGCTTTTGCGTTTTGTTCCCTCACTTCAAGCTGCTTGAGGACATGTTTCCCATGATGATTTAACAAAATCTGAAGCTCATGTAAATTTGATACAACACAACACCAAGGGAGTAGCCTTACCCAGCGCTCAGAAAAGGCCTCACGACAGGCTGTGACTGCCAGCCTGCGCAAAGCGAAACTGAAGCAAGAGTCACTTGATGTATTGCTCAGTTGCTGTGTTTGGTGGTGCTGATGAAAGAAGGTACATGACAGTGACAGGTGCTCTTTGGCATGTCTGATTTACTAAGCAGGTGTGTGTGTGTGTACACACATGTGTGTTATGTGTGTGTGTGCAGTGTTAGGTGTGGCCTGTCACTCTGTGCCTAACATGTGCAATCTCATTGGTTCAGGAAAACTTTCAGGCTGTCACCTGGGCGAATGGAACTAGGTCATTCTCAGAAACATGTGTGGTGTGATAGTGACCCAATTGCTCGAGCTATTATTTGGCTGTATTAAATTGAAAACTGAGATGAATGCTTTTTATTGACTGCATTTGTATTAAAGAAATAAATTTTAAATGATTCTGTGAGTTGTTGTGGTTTTCTTGTTAAAAATCTCGATGTTAGTCACAAAATATGGTCAAACCAACATGGCGGATTTGTGACATGATGGTGCCTGCTTCAAACAAATAGTTCTTGGGACCACAAAGATTGATATTTTGACAAATAAAGTATATCAAATTGATACACACTCATCCTTTTACAATCACATAAAGAACAATTACGTTTTTTATTTACTACCAGTCAAGTAAGGGGCACATTAAATACCCGTCGCGGTCGCGACCCTTGGTTTCCGATTTTTGCCCAAATAAAAAACTTCATGCACAAACAACTAAACATTGTAATGCATGCATTTAAATACACACTGATGAAGAAAACAGAGTGCAACATTAAGATACATCGATTTATGACGTCTGCTGTTCTAATCCTCGTACGTAATTAATTTCGCCTGAAGAGGAGCATCGTTTCCGTTTTTCATCGTCGCGACCGATCAACGAAAAGCGGCTGGGAAATCCAAGACCTTCATTCACTTGCTGATATTTTTCCCCCAGCGCTGACTCATTACCTAAAACATCTCTGGCATCTACTTTTTCCCGCCGAAAGAACATCGCGATGATATTACCGAGCTGCTGTCTTTTGTCTTCTGCCTAGTTCGTGAGAGGTCGCGACCCGAGTGCTTCGTGCCGACTGCATCTATTCAAGGTGAGTTTACTGGCTTCTATCTTCATTCTCAATCGTTTGAAAAGTAACACTCTCTTCCCAAAGTATTGTTGTTTCGTCAGTGGTTCTTTAAATTAACTTAAAACCGCACTATGTACTTAGAAATGCATGTGTTTTCACGTACTCGTCAACTCTGTCAACTGTCGTCTGCTACTCTTGATTGTTATCGGCGGACACGTTTTGCCAGTTTTAAGAAAAGACCCTTTCAAATCACTCAAAAAAAGAACAGGAAAATAATCTAATTTAAATACTGAAAGTGGTTGTTCATGTGCAGTACGGGAATATTAAACGAACTCTAAATAGATTTATTTTCTGTTGTACAACGTCGCGGTCAAGACCAGAAACGTACGCACTATGGTATCTTGTGCCGACCGACACACTCTTAGAAAGCTTTTTTTATCTTCCTTTGTTTTAAAACATGTTCAGTGTATTTCATTTGGAACAATTACAAACACGTTTTGCAACATGGTTGTGGATTTTTGTTTTTTATCTGTAGTGTGGGGTTTTGTTTTCGTAGATAGCAAAAATTCCGACAGAGCGTGTTAGTAGTGACGGGAATTCACGGCTCTATGGTATCTTGTCTCGACCGATAGATCCAGTAACTTGGACAGAACTATGTCGCGTGTTTTGTCTGTCATTCATGATGTTAATTAATATGTATCACTCGGCAGTCCCATTAAAAATGCAAACCAAAATATTACTATTCTGTTAGTTATCTCACATAATAACTGTTGGCCGTAAAACACTCAAACCATATCGGTCGAGACAGGAAATGTAATCAATTTGGTTTCTTGTCATGACCGATCATTTGTCATGATAAATTATCCCTTTCTCTGTTTCCACATTTTCTTTTGTTGATGTCTGAGAAGCGATTGTCTACACAATCGTTGTCCGACTTCTGTGATTCACGTTCCGTACTTGTGCAAGCTAATCGTCATTTTCGCTGTGACGTTTAGTTTAGAACTGTGCTCGGTCGTGAGCGGAACTCACTGCTCGGCGTTTCTCGTCACAACTAAACACGTCACTACGTTCTAATCACGTTTCGCTGTATTTTTTTTAATCTAAAGGGAAGCAGAGCTGCTTTCTTGTTTTAAAATTAAGTTCCTTACGAAATCTGTTTTTATGCTCCTACTTATGCTTACTACTTTTGTTTTAAAACTAATGAATCTTTTAGTCTATGATTTTTGACAGAAACCAAACCTTGGGATTGGATATTTCGCTTTTTGTTGCTGTTGTTATTGTTGACCTCTATATTTACACTCATTGCACCATTTCATATAGGAATGTATGAGACGCGTGCTTGAACAAAGATAACAACCCCCAGCTGTAAGAGTTTGACACAAACAGCAAATAGCGTTTCAGTTCACATCACACACACACACACACACACACACAACACATCATAACACACACACACATCACATCACATCACATCACATCACACAACACACACACAAGAAACCATGAACACCCTTTTCAACTTGTTTCTTTTAAAATTATTTCCCCAAGTGAAAACAAGCAGTCCATGTAGGCCTACAGTGTAATGCGTTTGTGTGCGCGCACGTGTGCGTGCGTGTGCGTGTTTGTTCTTTAGTTTTGCATCTTTTCGCTTTAGGTAAATTTAGACCAAAGTGATATTGTCGGAGTGAATGAGAAATTGAGTACGTGTATGTGAGAGAGTGAGTGTGTTTGTAAATAGATGTGTGTGTGTGAGTGTGTGTGTACATGTGCGCGCGCAAATGCAAATGTATGTATGCCTGCGTTTACGAGTGTAGAGCTGTGTGTGTGTGTGTGTGTGTGTGTGTGTGTGTGTGTGTGTGTGCGTGCGCGGCGCGCGCTATTAAATCTATACTTGCAAAACTAATTAAGATTAAGATTTTTTTTGCGTATATCTTTTGATATAAGCTACAATTTTCTTACACTCTGTTGTCTAGGCTTATCCTCCTACCCAAACCCAACCTATCTTCCTTTCTGGAAGCCAAGACACTAGATCCCAATATGGAACCACGCAGATGCGGACGACTTGCACAGAAAAGGGCAAAGCCTACAGCAACTGAATCTTCAACCCCTGCCCTAACCCCATCCCTCCTAAAAAAACAGCTTTGTCTCATGCTGAGAGGTGTAAAGCTTACAGGCAGAAAATTAAAGAAGACTCAGACAAGTGTGACAAGTACTTGATTGAGAACAAAGAAAAATGCAAAGCCTACAGACAAAATCTATCTGAAGAGAAAAGGGCAGACCAAAGACTCAAAAATACACTTAGAAAGCAAAAGGAGAGGCAGAGAAAGAAAGCTAGCCAACAACAAAAAATGCTCACTAGGACAGATGTTTTAGCAGAGGAAACTCAGAGAGCAAAATGGAGGGAAGAGAAGAGAAGGCAAGCAGAAAAAATGCACTGGAAAACTAGGGAAAAGAAGAATGAAAGGAGAAGACAACTTTATCAGGAGAAAAAGGAGGCGGCTAGGCAGAAGAACAGTAAAGCAGTTCAGTGTGAGGCTAGCAGTAGTTCAGTAGGTCAACTGACAGTTCCAACAGATTTTGAAGAACGGTCCCCAGAGGCCCAACGGAAGGCACTGCAGAGGGCCAGATCCACTCTTCCAAAGAGTCCTCGGAAGTTTGTTTGTACTGTTGCTTCCCTAATTCAAAAGGCAAGCCCCAAGAAGAAAAAACTCTTTGCCAGTTCCATGAACACACTTCTTCCTGATCAGCGAATGGGCCATCTCTTCATGAACGCTTGTCTGCGTCTTAGAAATCGGCAACTTTCAGCCGACAGGCAGGCCAGGCGTATTCTTCTCAGTGTCTGCAAAGGCATTGGGACATTCAAAGACAGAAGTGCCATGCTGGGTGTTCACTGGACAACCATCAAAAGGCATGAGAAGGGGCAGAAAGCAACAGCCAAAAAAGAAAATCCAGCTGATGCGCTTGCAAAGCAGTTTTTAGGAGTCGGCCACTACCATTCCTGACAAAAAGTTGGTCAGCAAAAAAAGTGGCAAAGCAGCTGCAGTGCTGAGTCGACCACTCAAAGAGCTGCATCAAGAGTTCATTTCCAGTGGCCAGGAAATCAGCTTTTCCAAGTTTGCCAAGTGTCGTCCAGCCAACATTCGTCTTATGGCACAGGCAAAACTGAGGCAGTGTCTCTGTATATACTGCACAAACACAAAGCTGAAGCTGGAAACACTCAATTCTGTTGCGGCTGCACAGAACAAACATTGCTGGATCCGGCATGAGCGGCATGCTGTTGCACTCATTACGTGTGATCCAAAGAAAAAAGCTTGCTGCTATGGTGAATGTGCTGACTGTGGCTTGCACTTCTTTCATGCTCACGTCAGCCCACTTCTTGGTCATGCTGGAAAACTCACCTGGCATTGCTGGGAATCCAGAAATGTACTCTCCAAAGGTAAGCGCATTTCGCGCCAAGTTCTTGCTACCAAGAGAGGAACCATCCAGCAACTTGTCAGTGAACTTTGCAAAGAGTTGAAGTTCTTGGCTCAGCATCTTTTCCGAGCAGACTGGCAGCTTCAGAAGTTTGCTGAAATGAAGAAGACCAAACCCTTTCCATCTGGGTGTGTGTGTATGGTCATGGATTTCGCTGAGAACTTTTCTTGTACATACCAGGAAGAGATTCAGGCTGCACACTGGCACCATGACCAGGTGACTATTCATCCAACAGTCACCTATTACAGATGCCCTGTGTGCAGTGACACCACCACTGAATCCCTGGTGTTCATTTCACCTGACAAGAAACATGACCATCACGCAGTGCAAGCCTTCACCAGCAAGGCTCTGACCCATCTGCGGGAGACTCGAAGGCTGGACATCTCCCACATTGTCCAATGGATTGATGGCTGTGCTTCTCAGTACAAGTCCAAAGGTCCTTTCGCTGACATCTCTTTGTCTCTTGCCAACTTCAATGCCTCTTTAGAAAGAAATTTCTTTGGTTCAAGGCACGGTAAGAGTCCATCTGATGGGGAAAGTGCAGTTGTCAAGCACCATGCTACTTCTGCTGTAGTGTCCAAAAGGGCAATCATTGCCAATGCCTTGGACATGTACGAATATCTTCAGAGTTCATCTCTGAACAAGCAGCCCCCAGCAGAAGGATGTTCACATTTTCTGCGATCTTTTTTCTGGGTTGCCGAAGAAGATATTCACAGACATTGTCCACAAAAGCAAGTCAAGACAGTGCCAGGCACGCGGTCATTCCATTCTGTAAGGTCTACAGAGCTGAATACCATCCAAAGCCGTCACCTTACATGTGTTTGCATGTCTTGCCAGAATGGAGTAGGCGACTGTTCAGAAGAGCAGGTGGTGGGCTCTTGGACATTTCATAATCTCCAGCAGCAGTCACATCCTCAAAAGGACACCAAACACTCTCTGCTCTCCTTCAACAAGTTAAAGACTTTCCAAATCCATCCATTCCATCCAGTTCAGTTCAGCTTGGCCCTCAAAGCATGGAGGATGAGGCCCCCCTTCCACCACCCTCCCCCTCTGACCCTCCTTCACCCCAGCCCACCCCCTCAGTCATCACCCTGCCTGCCATCCACTCTGTGGGGGATGTCGTCAATGTGCAAGTGATCCACCACAACGCCGCCGCCTTGCCGCCTCTGAAAGTGGATCTGGTCCCTTCATCATCTGTGGAGACCAGCCCTGCTGTTAGCACTGTGGTAAGTTTTTCTACGGTCTCATTTTGTTTTATAATATGATTTTTTTCACGTTGTACTTAGGTAACATGAAGATAGGCTTAAGAAACATAAATCAACATACTGTTCTTTATTTTAAATATCTCAACGACATGCACTGAAAGAATAAAGACCCAATCCCCCGCCCCCACCGTCCCCAAGCAACATTATGCATGCATGCATAATATGTGTATATACACACAAGCAACACATGCATGCATGCGTACACACTCACACAAACATACAAACACAAATAAACACACATGTAGAGAAGCTTTTATTTGAAGTTTGTTTCTGCTCCATCCAGGTATCACCAATCTCTTCAGCAGACCCAGGCACTTCAGGCCTCCAGCCAACAGTTGCCCCTTCATCCTGGTCCCCTCACGAGCTGCCTTCTTGCTCAGCCCAACCCTCCAGTTTATTCCAAGGCCTCTTGCAATCACTTCAGGCAGTGGATGATTGGAGTACATTGGAGATTGCAGCTGCTGAGCAAGAAAAGCATCTGACTCCTGTGGCAGTGGGAGGCCTGCAGGTGAGGGGTTGACAGTGGATAATCCATCACTGGGCCTGTATCCATCTGATGGGCCTGCACACCTGACCCCTATGGCCATCTACGGGGATGGTAACTGCCTGCCCCGATGTGGATCTGTCCTGGCCTGGGGAACAGAGGACCGCCACCTGGAAATGAGGGCCAGAATAGCTTTAGAGCTGATCATCCACAGGTCCCCATTATCTGGGGGAGACGGGTCATCCTGCCATTGGTGATTTTGCCCATCTTCTGTGCTCAGTACTCCGATCACTTCACAGGAGAAGTTCTGACCACAGACGCCATTGGCAGGATCTTTGAGACGGAGGTGAGGGATCTCCTCAGGCCAGGCACCTACATGGGAATGTGGCAGGTTCTGGCCCTGTCCTCAGTTCTGCGGCGCCCCATTTATTCCATCTATCCTGACATGGGGGCTACAATGTCAGGCAGCAGCTCCATCAAGTCTGCACCCCAAGATTGCCACCTGAAGACCACACCACCCCTCCCTATCTCCCAGGCATCATGTGGACACACACACAGGGGAAGAACCGTCCTGCCCTGACATGGCGACCAAACCATTTCGTCGTCTGCTTGCCATTTTGTCGTATCCTTTTCATTTGAAATGATTTGACTGGAAGTTGGATTACATTCACCTTAGTAATGGGATAAAAAGTAGTAAATACTTGCAGCAAGCATCCACCCTATAATACTGGAAGTGCTTGCAGGAGTTCAAAAACCTATGCTTAAGATTAAGATACTATTCTGCTAAATCATGATTTTGTAACAAAATTATACAAATAGAGGTTATGGCAATAAATAAATAGTAGTCACAATTGTTGAATAACAGTAATATGATAATATGATATGATAATGACAAAAATTGCTTTTAAGTATTAAATTACTAGCATTTAATAAGTTATTTAGCCAACATGCTTTAAATCTATCCCTCTCTCTCATAAAAGTGACATGAAGAAGCCGGCTTTTATTATGAGTTCTTATACTGAACTATAATTTGACTTCACAACCACAGTCAGTATAATTTTGATGAGCCTTTTCCCCTTAACACTATTTATTAGATACTTCAACTTGTTCAAATGTCAGCACAAAGCCAGGAGACTTCCTGTTGGTTGCCGTGCCCAAGGACAAGACAGCAGTCCAGTGTGTTGCCCAGGTAAATATAGGAGACTGATAGGACCAACGGCTTTTTTGTTTAATGTGACTGAATGTTCGTTTTTTCTTTGAGTTTCGTTTAACTTACAGTGCAAGAACGTCACATTATGATTTAAATCTACTTTGAATCTGTTTCAGATCACGAAGAAAACTGCCGAGGGAGACTGGGGGGTGTACCTGAAGGATGTTGGTGAGGAAAGTGGAAATGGCCAGACAAGGCCACAGAATTTTTCATTCCCCTGACTGACATCCAGCGTGTCTTCAGGGAGGAGGACTACACCATGAAGATGGAGCACAGGGCCGTCATCTACAAAATTTCAATAGAATTATAGTGTATAGTGTAGATGATGGCTGTCTCCCTTCATCAGCAATGACACAGCAGCTCAGGTATGTGTGACGGCGAACTATGTGTTGCCACAGAGCTCTAAATATCATTACCATTTGAAATATATATTCAGTGGAAGGCAATATTTCAAGTTTCAGCTCCTTATGTTCCCTAGTGTTATATTTATTGCCTTTTTGTGAGATTTTGTTTTGTTTTGGGGTTTTATTTGGTTTGGGTTCCATGTCACAACCGACACGGTTTCTGTGTCACAACCGACACATTTCACTTATATTAAGTGTTGAAATATAGATTACTACAATTATTGTACAAAAAGATGTGCTATGTGTCATGAATATGATTGCATGGTTAAAATTTATTCAAATTTGGTGTCTTTGTGGTGGTGAACTGATTGAAAAATAAACTTCAAATGAGCGGATACAAAACTGTCTTATAGTGTCATTTGAAAATGAGCTTGAATTGTATTTTATCAATGATCCCCATACTTTTTATTGTTGGGTTTGTTTTATTTATGATTTAAAAGACATTTTGCAGTGTTTTTTGTTAGGTATTCCATCTTGAAACACTTTTTTATGCTACTTTTGGTTTCCATGTCACAACCGACACGGGGCTAAAATAGAATTTTTATTCTTCAAATACAAGGAAATGAGCTGATCAGTTATAATTTTTTTCTACAGCAAATAATGTGTGCTAAAGTGCTCTATTATATGACAAAAGTGCATTAAGTTCCATTGACATCTATTTTTGAATATCTATGTCACAAAAACAGCACATGTTTCTGAGAATGACTCAACTGCAAATTGAACTTGATTAACAAAGTGTTTTAGGTGCCGATGGCTGGTTAGTGAATGTTAAAAACTTAATCTTGTTTGCGTTTGAGCAGAAGACAAAGCAGCCAAATGCTAAGCTTATAGCATAGTATGCTTGGATTTCATTGACAGTGCTATGCTGCCGCACTTCGTGATGAAATGCTACACCCAAAAACGAAAATTGGGGGAAAAATGTTTTACAGACTTAACAGCAGCTTAAACAGAACCAAAACAATGTAGAATGACGGCTTATCTATTGTATTAGAACAAAAAGCCATGTTCAGTAAGGGTAGGAAGAAAAAGAAGATACAAAAATCACGAAAAGCAATCATGATTTTGCTGGCTTATCGACTGTTTTTTCTGACATTGCTTGTTTTGATTTTTTTGTGGATCAAGTCGGAACCACATGAGAACTTGCAAATTTCCATCTTCCTCATTTGTGATGGCATTTTCTGCAAAGTGAAGTGCAATGGAACGTGCCATAAAGTCTGACTTGTCAGGTGTTGAGGACGCCACAGACAGTTTGAAAGAAGAAACCAGCATGGTAGAACACAATGTTGGCTGTTTGTGCTCGCATCAGAGCAGGGGCCTTTATCAAAGGAGCTCATTGTCGTGATAATGTCAGGAGTCCCCCACCCCCACCCTGCCTCCATTCCGCAGTATGTTCCTGGAAATGGCTTGACTTGCCAAGAAAATGAAGACTGGTGCCTAGTATTCATATGTTGTTATCAGTGCCTTAGATCATCTGGACCCACATTTTCAGGGATGTAACCTTTGCTATTTTCTTCACAGCTGTAAACAGTTTGCTTCTTTTTTTTTTCTCTTCTGTTGCTGCAACAGCTTGTTTGTGTACATTTGCTATTTACTGTAGAACATACCACAGCTGTTGTCTTTGTCTTTGCCACCTTTAATATTTTTTACATATTTGCTTTTTCTTCCTCCAAATTTATTTTTTTTTTTTTTAGTACACCTTGACACCAGCACTGTCTCATAATCAGCCTGAACAGTGTAAAACCAGGCCACCTCCGGTAGTGTTGAGCAGCGTGTGAAAGAGGCCGAGTTGAGACGTACACAAGGCTTGCTGTTTTATAGTGCTGTATATGAACAACATGATTAGTCTTTTTTTTTGTTTAATGTTTGAGGGGTTGCTGTTTTTATAGTGATGCTGTTTTTATATTGCTGTATATGAACAACATGATCTAATCTTTTTTATTCTTTTAATATTAGAATCGAAGAAAAACTTTTCTTATGAAAAAAAAAAAATTCTTACGGAAAACTGTGATTATCTACTACGTTTACCGATTCTTCTTCTTCTTCTTCGTCTTCTTCTTCTTTTTCTTCGTCGTCTTCTTCTTCTTCTTCTTCTTCTTCTGCGGTGGATTTTGACTGGCTGTGTCAGATCTTCAATTCTGACACCACAGTGAATCCGCCTTTGCCCCTTTTGGGTTTTGTGTCATTATGAAAGAAACACAAACATGAAAATAAATCAAACCTGATAATTTATCAACACAATGAAAGCAGGGTACATGGCAGTAGGGGTTTGTATGTGTCACCATGAAAAAGAAATTGTGTGTGTGTGCTGTCCCATCTACTGTGCCACTTCAGTGGCATTGCCCCTGTGCTGCTCATTCCGGCTCCCCGCCCACAGCCACACCTGGGCTTGCCCTGCCCGCAGCCCTGCACCAGCACTCCATAGGGAGCACACATTGTCAAGTCATTGTGAAGCAGCCCACCAGAGGAGACACTGCACTGCTGCCGAGTCACTTTTGTGGTGTTCAGTAGTGTCTGTTGTGATCCAACCTATGCAGGAGAACACATACGATATAAAAAAAGAAAGAAGAAAAAGGCTATTGACGACATTTACCACTGAGTTGCAAAGCCAGAGTGATTGAAATGTCCCACTGCCAAGGACGCAGCCATGTCTGTGCGATGAAAGTCTCCATGAACGCGTCAGCACTAGCAACATAGACACGAAGCCATTAAGGTATAGTTGCAAAAAGGAAATCAACTTTAGAGCAGGGCAAGAAGGGCCACAAAATTTGATACCTTTTTTTTTTTGTATGCTGATTGATGAGGTTGAGGATGATGAAAGTGAAGCTGCAGAATTCCAGTTCAGTCTGAGACTGAATGACGGGGCTGTACTCTATGCTTACTTTCATAGTATATCCTGGTGTCAACCAGGCTCGAGAGATACAGACACCTGCAGTGTTGGTCAGGAAATTTGAGCAACACTCTCAGAGACACACCCACTAAGTGGTTGAAACTCAACTGTGTGATCCCAGTCTTCCCAAGTGAGTCTATAGCAAACCAGACTGTGA
>CM031619.1:35312374-35317374 GCA_018398815.1 Conus ventricosus | reverse complement strand
TTTGGTTGGTTGGTTTGTTTGTTGTTGTTTTTCTTTAATACTGTCATCCGTTTTGACTTTAATTGATTAGTTAGTTGTTGGTTATAAGTATTTTGTTTCATGTTAATCTTCTCTTATGACTTGCGTAAAGATATTCATACACTTACACATCCATAACTCTCTCACTCACACACAGGCACACATACTCACACACATACACACACACACACACACACACACACCACACACACACACACACACACACACACACACACACACACACAAACACACATACACATTCGCGTGCACGCGCACCCATACATATACACATACACACATTATGTGAACGCTCGCAATTACTTCCGTACACATTCACTTTTTTTTTTTTTTTTTTTTTGGATCTAATATCACGAATAGTGGCTAGACGTTAAATGAAGGACACACACACGGGATTTGTGCACACACCACAAAGAAGATTCTGGTGTCACTGTAGGGCCGCCTCCCCCCTATACTGTTTCCTTGAGGTTTTGTCCATCACTGTCGTCAAGGTCATAGCCTACTTCTTGCAGGTGGTCGAAGATCATGGCCACACATTTTCCCTCACTCTTTAGTTTCTTTAAATGAGGGGTTAGTTTTCTCCTTACCTCTCTGACTCTTAAATCCTCTCCTATAAACATCGGCGTCCTCTTTTTAAGTATATATATATATTAGCAGCAGTAGTTCACTTGAAAGCATTGTCTCCTTTATGTGTCGTCAAATACAAAACGAAACAAAAGGCGTCTGTTCTTTTGCAATTCTTTTTGATCGAACAGCCTTTAAGCTAAAAAAAAAAAAAAAAAAAAGCGGGCTGTGGCTGTCCTGAATACTATGTTCAACTGTGACAATAAGAGCTAGTTTTCTTTTAAATCTTGACAATTATCCTGTTTGAAGCCAAAATATTTGGAGTTTTTGAGAAAAAGTCTGTCTGTCTGTCTGTCTGTCTGTCTGTCTCTCTCTCTCTCTCTTCTCTCTTCTCTCCTCTCTCTCTCTCTCTCTCTCTCTCTCTCTCTCTCTCTCTCTCTCTCACACACACACACACACACACACACACGCACGCACGCACACACACACACATA
Source organism: Conus ventricosus (assembly GCA_018398815.1). Taxonomy (NCBI): domain Eukaryota; kingdom Metazoa; phylum Mollusca; class Gastropoda; order Neogastropoda; family Conidae; genus Conus; species Conus ventricosus. The sequence continues at coordinate 35,316,280 of CM031619.1, read as the reverse complement.
CACACACATACACACGCACGCATGCAAGCGCGCACGCACGCACGCACGCACGCTCTCATGCATACACACACACGCACGCACACACACACACACACACACACACACACACACACACACACACACACACACACTGTGTGCGCGCGCACGCACGCACACACGCACACACACACACACACACACACACACACACACACACACACACACACACACACACACACACACACACAAGCGCGCGCGCACGGGAGAGAGAGAGAGAGAGAGAGAGAGAGAGAGAGAGAGAGAGAGAGAGAGAGAGACAGACAGACAGACAGACAGACAGAGGGCACATTTCTGTGATAAAACCACCAGATCTAAGTCGCGCATCATTTCACACTGATTGTAAGGCCTCCAGCGCCTCAGTTTAAGATATGATAGTCCTTCAACATCTGACAACATCCGAGACATTTGAGAAACTTCACTTTAACATTTGCTTCAACCACAGTCTGATATCAATATAGGTTGCTATAGAAATATGAAAATTGATCAGTATGTCACTTCTGTCAATATTAGGCAAGTATTGTTTATAGTTTTTAAAAGTACAAAAGCCATGTGACATACTGCTGTTTTTCCACACTCAGAATCCCGTGGTCATCACCCTTTTGTCTTCACCGATCTACCCACACCGCAACGAGAGTGGAATGCTACACACTTTAACACCACTCCCAGTCTCCAGAAAATCATTGATCTTTGCCACAGGCGTGGAATATCTCCTGAGTCGTGATAGCACGGACTTCACAACTATACAATCCAATGCAACATTCTGTTCCAGGCGCTGTTTCCCGTACATCGCTGGGCAGGGTGTAGTGTATGGGCTTTGCAACCACATCACGCCTTTCTGTGCGGTGCACGTGCGCGTATCCAAGGGTAAGTATGTGCGTGCTCGTATCCAACGGCTAGGATATGACTGTCATTCCAGGCACTGGAAAACTGAAATATATGCCAACAGACGTCATCCTTACTTTACTGTGGCTTGCTATTCTCACGATCTGAAGCGTAGTTTTGTCGATACACTCAGACATGAGATGCTGATAGTACACACCAACCGTCCTGTCATTGACATTCATATTGCGTCGATAGAATATCGTCATTTTATCGTAAAACACATCCTGAAGCACACAATGTATTTAATCACACCATACATACCAGATAGTTCTCTTGTAAAAAATGCATTTTACTGATAGTCGGAGAATATCCATGATGTACTTGGTAAGCTTTCCACATACCATTTCTGTAAAGGGTCAGTTCTTTTTCCCAAACTTTAATTTACTCAAACCCAAACACAAATGTCCAACGTACAGAAACGGTATGTGTAAACTGCCGTGTATCTTCAACCGTTATTTACGCTTCACATCTCGAAATAACGTTTGTCCAACGGGATCGCGACCACAGCGGCTGGACAGTGCTGATATCTGTGCTTCCTATCAGCAGACAGACAGTGAAGCTGCCCAGTGGTTTATTCAACTGTTCTGTCCCATACTATTCTGACGTTCAGCCTCACCTGCACTGTAATCATCGGACAGAATGTGAAGACGGGCGGGATGAAACAGGGGACTGTCCCTTCAGCAGTGCTGACTGCAAGGGGCTGGTGGCCTCACGGAACAAGTGTTTCAGAGTCATCATTTCTCCAGTCACTGAAATGCCCATCCAGTTTGCTGAGACTGAGTGCCAAAAATTGGATGAAAAACTGGCGACTGTAAAATCAAGACCGAAAAGATAGATTTTCAGCAACTGGTTTCAAATTATATTAGATTTGAAGCATAATAGGTCTGAGGTCAGGTTGGTATTCTGTGCCATTCTTATATAGTAAATTTCGTGCATGGTTTGACAACACTTTAATCTATAACATGAACCACTTTTATTCATTTAAGCAATATGTTCCTTTACGAAGATTTGAAAACAAACATTTTGTCGGACATAATGGTATGAATTCAGGAGTCCACGGTATACTAGTTTGATAACATGTGAACTCAGATTACAGTCACATGGGGTCTCTCATTCACCGGTGCTGTATCCTTATTCCCGGTCCTCTAAATCTTTCTTCAGTAGCACACAACAGCATTTGTCAGTGTGTTCTACTGGTTCTTTTACACACACATTTTCCCAATGTGGCGGATTGAAGAGTCACGGCGTGAAGTCAACAGAATCAGAATTGTTAAATGTTAGTTCTCCACAGCTTGCCGACCTGCTTCTTCAAGGAAGACGATTCCCCTTCGCCCCATTCACCTGTGATGACAGGACGACGGTGCATCACACTTCACTGTGTGACTTCAGACAGGATTGTCCAGACAGAAGTGATGAGTCATTCTGTGAATTTTCGTGTGACAGTTTTCTCTGCACGAACGGTCAATGTGTGTCATCCAGTCAACACTGCAATCAATACACAGACTGTATGGATGATTCTGACGAGGTGGGGTGTCGTAAGGACGCTACCTTCCATTCTGCGATCAAAGAGGAAGACATGAAACAACAGTTTTACGTGGACCTGGATGGGACAGGTTACTTCACGCAACAGCGGATCACAGCTGGACACCTTTGTCCTCATAGTCATTACCGCTGTACGTCTGAATGGCTGTACTGCCTGCCTGTCTACACTAGATGTAATGGATTCTTTGACTGTGTGAACGGAGAGGACGAACATGAGTGTGAGACAATGACGTGCTCTGGTTTCTATCAATGCCGAGCTTCCAAAATCTGTGTGCATGGAGATCATCTGTGTGATGGTTGGGTCAGTGCCCACAGCGTGACGATGAACTGATGTGTGACATGAGCTGCCCTGAAGGATGCCAATGTCAAGGGCACGCTTTCCTATGTTCAGAACCATTCCTTTCTGGCCGCTTTCCTCACTTGCGATACGTGGATGCAACAGGTTCAAAGATGTCACTGACTGATTTCAATGCAAATACTTATCTTGCTGCTTTAATTTTAGCTCATTGTTCTATTGATAATATTTCACACACTAAATTTGTGCACCTCAGATACGTGGACCTTGCTCATAACAATGTCACAACGTTTGACATGGCTATTTTCCTAGCACTAACCAAATTTGAGAAGTCTTCACATAGAAAATAACCCGCTCAGCTCAATAACAAGCAAAACATCAAAGCGCATTGTATATTCATTGAATCAAGTGGGCTTGTCCCGAACACATCTCAATCTTCTTGATAATGATTTAAATCTGTATTTACCTTATATGACACTGTTAAATTCTTCGTTTTGTGCTGTTGAAACAATTGGTCCGACGGTTTGAAAAATATGCCACAAATTCAAGAGCTGGATTTGAGGGGGAATGCACTGGGCAACTTTCCACTCGATCTGTTGTCAAGGTCAGATAACTTGCGACGTATTTTTTCATGGAACTACAGGGTCTGCTGTAAGAATATTCTCCTTCAACACTCGGATGAAGTCAGGTGTTATGCTCCTACCACTGCACTCCCGTCGTGCTCAACGCTGCTGCCAACCGACCTGTACAGGGTTTTCTTTTGGCTGACCTGTGTGACAGCTGTGCTAGGAAATGTGGCCTCTTTCATGGCTTCCCCCAGAGTCACAAACATGACTGACAGTAACTTTATAATGGCTATGGCTCAGGTGCAGTTTGCTGATGTCTGTATGGGATGTCACGTCGGCGTTATCGTGGTAACAGACCTCCTATCTCACGGAGAATACATGCATACTGAAAAATCGTGGACCAGCAGTGTCATCTGCAGGCTGGTGGGCTTTCTGTCCTTGCTGCCCTGTACAGTGTCGCCAATGGTCATCTGGTTCATCACGTTGTATCACACTGTTGTCTCCTATTTCCTTGACAATGTATGGAGATTAACCAACCGTCTAACAGCTGTGGTTTGTACGGTGGTGTGGATAACTGGAATC
>CM031619.1:35234471-35307046 GCA_018398815.1 Conus ventricosus | reverse complement strand
AAGATCATTATAATGATCACAACAATAACAACGTCAACAACAAGAAGATAGATACCACCACTACTACTACTGCTTCTACTACTACTACTACTACTACTACTGATAATAATGATGACAACAACAAACATTTATAGGCCACAGTCCCGGGTCTCTGGGTACCAGGACGGATGGGAGTGGAAGTGGGAGGGGGAGGGGACAAGGGATTCGGGGGAGTTACCAGGTTATGAAACGACAAACAAACATAAGCTTTGTAAAATGGTAACGATAAAACAAATTAACAAGTGACAAGAAATATAGATAATCAAAGAGGAAAAATACAAAAACAAAAATTGACCAAAAACAAAAACCGTGGTGAGAGGGCGGGGGGAGGAGTCCCTTTCTCCGCACAGCAATGTATGAGGAGCATCTGGCAAGACTTATCACATAGAATCGTTAATACTCGCATAGTACAGATTCATCAACTTCTTCACTTTGGCATGGAACGAATGTGCAGGTACATGTACATGGGTTTGCCTTTATGTGTAAATGCAGAAAAAGAAGAAGAAAAAATGTCAGAAAAAAAAAGGAAGGGGAGGGTGTCTTTCAATTGTATAAATATCTCTGCCTCGTGACCGATCTCCACTGGCACCAAGTTTCTTCTCTGTGTGTCTGCCTTTGTTGTTGTTGTTGTGGTGGTTGTTGTTGTTGCGGTGGTGGTGGTGGTGGTGGTGGTTTTTTTTCCTTTTTTTGTACTCCCAGTTCTTATAGAACAGGGAGTACTTTGCAATGGGAACGAAGAAATGTCTGTCTGTCTGTTCGTCCGTGGTCAAAATATGTTCCACTCGCTCCAGACAAACTACTGGGCCGATCTTTTTGAAAATCTGTAGGGTCACTAATGATGCCCGATGTTTTATTTCACCATTATATTCGTTATCAACGGCTATAACGGCCCATAACGGTTTTTCTTCTTCATGGAATATCCCAGAAAGTACGTGGCCGCTCTGTCTGAAAATTTGTAGATAGGCCTATGTTCATTATGGGTCACGGATGATGCCCGATATTTTATTTTACAGCTATATCCGTTACTAAGGGCTATAACGGCCTATAACGGTATTCTTCTTTATGGAAAATCTCAGAAAGTACTTGGCCGATCTTTCTGAAAATTTGTAGGTATGTTCATTATGGGTCACGGATGATGGCCGATGTTTACCGTTGTATCCGTTACTAACGGCTATAACGGCCCCAAAACGGTTTTTCCTCTTTATGGAATATCTGACGCGTATTCAAGATAAACTGGGAATACCTTTATATGCTTTGCATCTTGTTTTTAATTTCTAGTGGCCTCCGGTCCATTCTACCTGAATTGTTTCCATACAACTTCTACACATTTCCAGCACTTCAGATTCTTTTCAAAACAAGTTAATAGAGTTCCAGCGCTGGAGCAGGTTGCGCATTCAGTAGAATTATGAAGCATTTTGCAGCTTTGAAAAGAACATCTCGATGTATTTTTTGTTTTTCACAAGTCAGTTCTCGGTTCAATTCATGTTGCTTATAGCCAAGCCCATCACATCAGGGTCATATCAGGGTGGTCATATCGTTAAAAAGTCAACTTTCAGGACACTTCTTTTCTTGTTTGCATCTTCCAGATGTATTTCTGATTGAAGAGCAAAACAACTGAACATTATTTTGTTTTCATTATCATTATTAAATTTGGAGGAAAAAAAAAGAAGCAGAATATATGTCAGGCGATTCCCATTGTCTTCGGAGTGTAATAGTATAGTATACGGTATCCACTGTTGTGTGTATGCTCTCTCTCTCTCTCTCTCTCTCTCTCTCTCTGGTCAAACTTCACAGACCCCCCCCCCCCCCTTTTTATTTTTTTTATTTTTTAGAATTGGTGTGATTTCTTTTGTTTCATATCGTGAAATGAACTCAGTTCTGGTGTGATTCGCACTCTCAACAGAGCCATGAACAATAACATTGAGATATCGTGGGTCCGGATGCTTTCGGGGAGATACAGGAGAGCGGGGTGGTGGTGGTGGTGGTGGTTGGCCCACAGGAAGGGAGCATTGAATCCGCTGTCAGACGCTGCTAGTTCAAATCCCAGGAACACCTTGCATGAACGTTCCCGTTTTAGCATCTTATTGTGTTGTCGATCTAGTTCCCGTGTGAAGCCACTCTCCTGGGTTCAAGGTACTCTAAGCATCTCTTTCCCGTTCCAAACTACTTTTCTGACACAGTTTAATGATTTTGGTCTAATGTCACAGACATGCTCAGCATCATCAGAATTGTAATACGGAACAGTACAGAGCAGTACAGTTTAACACCCCCCCCCCAAAAAAAAAAAAAAAAAAAAAAAAAAAAACACCCACACACACAGTGCAATGCTATACAACCCCATAAAGTAGAGGACAATGGAATAAACCCAAGGCAATGCAATACAAAACGAGGCGGCAGTACAATTCAATAATTGCAACACAGTACAAAACAATACATCACACACACACACTCACACACACACACACACACACACACACACACACACACACACACACACACACACACACACACACACACACACACACACACACACGGTGAGCTGCAACAAGGAAAGCTTTCCCATGGAGGTCAGAAGAAACGCTTCATGGACATTCTCAAAACATCCTTGAAAGCTTTTAACGTCAACCCTGACACATGGGAACACACTGCCATGGACGGAGTTAGATGGCGCGACTCTATCCGCAAAGGTGCCAACTTAAGTGAAGAAAGGACAGCTGCAGCACAACGAAAGAGACAGGCAAGGAAAGAGACAGGCAAGGAAAGAGACAGGCAAGGAAAGCCTGAGCCAACAATCAATGGCAGGTCTCCCACATTGCCTGTTCAAGTTGTCACTGCACATTCCGTGCACGCATCGGCTTGATCAGACACCTGCGTATCCACAAATCCACCCCCCCCCCTCCCCCCGAGCCTCCCCTCAACCGCCTAGACGACTGAGGTGGTCCTTGTCGATTCGACGGACGATCAACATATCTATATTTGACAGAACTTGCTGAGCTGTCTCCTGAACGATGCCAGACAGGAAGCCGCAGCCTCTAGAGTCTGAAGAGCGATCCAGACTGGGATGGAGTGGGGAAGGAAACGAAGTGTGAATGAAGGGCTGATATTGGCTATGGGAGTGCTTTGACGGAACGTGATCCAGTGACTGGTCTGGTTCTTGCAGTTGCTGGCTGCAGGTAAGGGTAAGGACGAATATCTACCAGCCTGTGACGATCTTGAACGGTGTACAAAGCCGAGATTTGGCTTGTCTCGGCTCCAGAGTTTCCCCATTTAAGATCGCTTAGTAACTCTAGACGACCGCAGATATTGACTGGTCACACATCTGGTTGCTCTCCTTTGGACAGTTTCAAATTCGCTACGGTGTTCTCTACGGTGTAAGTGTTCCATGTAGAGCAGGTGTACTCTAGATGAGGGTGGATTAGGGTGTTATCCACGGTGTAAGTGTTCCATGTAGAGCAGCTGTACTCTAGATGAGGGTGGACTAGGGTGTTATCCACGGTGTAAGTGTTCCATGTAGAGCAGCTGTACTCTAGATGAGTGTGGATTAGGGTGTTATCCACGGTGTAAGTGTTCCATGTAGAGCAGCTGTACTCTAGATGAGGGTGGACTAGGGTGTTGTAGGAACTGGTGTTTACTGCCTTGCTCGTCAGAGGAAGGTTACGTCGAAATAAGCCCAGGATGCTGTTTACAGTCAGTGATACCCTGGTGATATGGATGTTGTGGTTCAGGTCCTTGGTAACGACAATGCTGATATGTTTGTCTAAGCGTACTTGCTCCGACGCATGAGTTTTCAGCGTGTATTTGAAGACAATCGTGTGTGTGTGTGGGTTTTTTTTTCCCACCTGGCACAGGACGGGATGCTAAACTTCTGGGAGTGGAACTCCACGCTCTCCATATTCGTTCCCATATTGACAAGACGTTTAAGTCATCTTGAAGGAGATGGCTCTTACTTTCCTTAATACAATAGCATCGTCGGCAAACGGTCATGCTTTAGTATGGAGCTAGTCGGAAAGGTCACTGATGATTTTTTAATAGTGAGAGGCCCAGAGCTGTGCAGTGTGGGACACCACTGATAAAAAAAAAGGATTTGGTCAGCTGTGGCGCCATCTACGGTCACTTGCCGGGTGTGGTCAGTGAGGAACGCCTAGATCCACCAACAGGTCGATGTTCGGATACCGTCATGGTACGCTTACCAACGAGAACCTTGCGTGGAGCCTTGTCAAAGGCCTTAGTAAAATCTAGGATGATCTGGTCAGACGGGAAAATAGAATTAGAAAAGAAAAGTTATTCTGAGAGCCTTCTATTCTAAACCCTTCAGAACATCTTCCTTTTGGAAAGATTTTGGCCGAACCCTTCAGAACATCTTCCTTTGGAACGCTTTTTGGCTGGGTAGTAGGAATAAGCCTAACACCGGTGTTCCACACACCTCCGCCACAAAACGGGCGCCAACACCCGTAACGTAGATTATTCACCAACCTAGCTCGTGGAGAGTGGGAATCCCAATGGCTTTTCCTAGCAAGGGACGTAACAACTATCCATGCATGGATGGTAGGGGGAGAGAATCAATGGCTGATAATGATTAGAGATCTCCCTTTCGCCCCCTATCCCTTAAGGACAATGTATCTCGTTGGCATTGAAGATCAAGTGAGTTTTGAACGGAGAAAAGCTAAATCTGAGACTGAACTCTTCTCTCTCTCTGTGTCTGTCTGTCTCTCTCTCTCTCTCGGGCCTTGTGATTGGTCGAGTTTGATAAACTTCATTGTGATTGGTAGGAACAGCCATCGGTGTTCACAGTAGCATACGTGTGTGTGGGTCGACTGTGCAGACAAGCGGAGTGCCCCGTGAGAGACTGGGTTATGCCCCCTGACGCTTGGGACGCGCTGCCCGTGCAAGTCAGGCTGTACCAGCAGTGGACCGACCAGCTGCTGGAAGACCTTCACCGCTGCCTGCCAGACTCCCACCCACACCCTCACTACCATCCGCACCACCTCCACCACCAGGACAGTCACCACGACGACGACGACGACGACGATGCTGGTGATCATCGTCATTATGATAATAGTCACCACCACAATCATCATCACCATCACCATGATCACAGCGATGACAGTGACAATGACCATCATCATGATCACAGCGATGACGATGACAGTCACCATCCCCATCATGATGATCACGGAGATGACGATAACAGTCACCACCACAATCATCATCATCATCATGATCACAGCGATGACAGTGACAATGACCATCATCATGATCACAGCGATGACAATGACAATGACCATCATCATGATCACAGCGATGACAATGACAATGATCATCATCATGATCACAGCGATGACAGTGACCATCATCATGATCATAGCGATGACAATGACATTTACTATCATCATGATCACAGCGATGACAATGACAATGACCATCATCATGATCACAGCGACGACAATGACCATCATCATGATCACAGCGATGACAATGACAATGATCATCATCATGATCACAGCGACGACAATGACATTCAACATCATCATGATAACCATAGTGATGACGATGACAGTTACCATCACTATCATCATGATCACAGCGATGACAATGACGATCACTATCATCATCATCATCATCATGATCACAGCGATGACGAAGACAATCACTATCATCATCACAGCAATGACGATGACCAGCACCACCATCATGATCACAGCGATGATGATGATGATGATGATGATGATAATGATCACCATCTACAACAGCACCCGATGATGAAAATGATGATGAAAATCATATTAATCACCACCATCATCATCATCGTCATCCTCATCATCATGACAGCAGTGAACATGATGATGATGCCAGTCAACAACTTGAAGAAGATGAATGACACCAGGGAGAGTAATAAAAGTGATGATGACGATGAAGACGACGACCATGATGATGAGGAGGAGGAGGACGATGATGACGATGATGATGATTAATCACTTGCTAATGTTATCCTGGACATGAATTGCATCGATATGTTTTTTCACATTCTTCCAATTTAATGTACCTGGGGGGGGGGGGGGGGGGGGGGGGGGGGGGGGGGGGGGGGGGGGGGTGAAAACAAATGTGTGCATCTGAGTATGTGCGTGTGTGTGTGTTCACACGCTTGAGTGAATGAGTAAGTGATGTCACATTTCAGGCCTTTGTATTCACCGTGACTGTACCTTTGGGCCATGGAAACCCCAAATAGTCCCATTCCTTTGATTTTTAATCTGTCTGCTTGGAACTGCCTGGCTTGTACCTTGATGGCCGTAAATAAGAGAACGAGGAGAATCAACTTTCAGACACAATGAAAATTTTCAAAACAATCTAACTGCGCGGTCTATAAATACTAGACCCTTAAGCAAAGCCTTGGCGCATTAATATTTGGTGCGCAGCCTCTGTGAGCGAGATTACCCCAGAGCTACAGGGAAAGCCGGAGTGTGGCCCTAAGGTACAGCCACTCCAGTTGCTATGGATGTGACGTGCGGCTCTGGATGAAATGGGAGGACCAAGGATGCATCCAGAAAATGAACCCCAAACCCACTGAGCTGATTTTAAGCAAACTGGGTGGAAAGAGAATCTGGCCCAAGGACGAATTCATTTTTTGGTGCAGATCCCATCAAAAGGATGGATCTTCGATCCATGTCACGTGGCAGAGGTCTTTAATCTCCTCAGTGCCTTTCGAGTTCTGTCTGTTCTGTGTGCATGTCCAGGCGCAGATGCTACTTTCTGAAGGAGTCTGCAAAACGTTCATACATGATGCATCACCACTTTATTGCCGTGCACAAAAGCATGCTGGCAGTGTTGTTGGTTGTGGTGTATAATTGCTTCTGTGTGTTTTTTTGTACGCTTGTGCGTGTACGTGTGCGCCCTGTGTTCATACAGAATGCATTTCATTAGTGCATAATATTTTGGCCATGCTATTTTTCGTTGAGTGTGTGTGTGTGTGAGTGTGTGCGTGGTACTGGTGCTGAGCTGCGGTTGAAATGGTTTCACACTTGAGTGCAAGGAGAGGTACAAACGCAGACATGCCGTACAAACGCAGACATGCCGTAATTTTTCAGCACAACCATCACAAAAGCAAAAACTTTTCCTTAAAAACAATTTGTTTTATTAAATGTATAAAGCCTTGTTGGATTTGCACAAAAAGTCACCGCAATAGACATGAATAATGCGAAACAGAGTCAACACATGAGCTGGAAGCTGGTTTCAATGCTGTCAAAACACACACAGTTCATGACTCGTACACCGACAAAAACAAACAAAATAAAAAACACCATCTGGTTACTGTTTCAGACACACAACAAACAACACACCACACCAGCCTGACGATCTGGTGATGTGGGGTGGCGGTGAAGGGAAGTGGCGGAATGGGAGGCAGGGATGGGGGGAAGGAAGGGGGAAGTGTTCGCAATGAAGTAAAAGAAGTCATGGCAAGATACTAAGGGCAGCTGAACTGGTACTGATCAGAAAGAATGGGGCCACAGATGGAAGGGAAGGTGGGCGGTGGGGGGGGAGACGGGCAGAGGGTTTAGTTAAACTTTTCTGCTTCCCAGTTTCCTATATCCTGTTGATTTCAATGCTCAAATCAAAACAAAAAATTTGAAAGATGCCATTCTTCTGCTTCCTTTCCCTTGGTTCAATACAGAATGCAACTGTCCCTAAATTTTTTTATAGTTGTGTTCTTGAACTTGCCACGATTTTTTAAATCTCCTTTTGTTTTTTGTGTGCATATATCCATGAGCAGCCAATACCCCTCAAAAAAGCTTGTGTGTAAAAACACACACACACACACACACACACACACACACGCGCACGCGCGCGCGCACGCACGCACACAACACACACAAGCACAGAAAGACTCCAGTTGGTGCGGTCAGTGCAAGCTGCTGACATTACGAGCACAATTAAGAAAAATTGAACGAGTAAACTCACTCACACTCCACACAAATGTGCACACTAACGTGACCCACTTACCTCACACCATAATGCATTACACACCAGTTACCTTCAATTCCTTTTCTCTATATTGTTTTCAAACAAAAACAATAGTCCTCCAAAAGGGAAGAAAACGGGACAAAAATCACAATACCAATCACTCTTCACATTATCATGAAGAGTGGTATTGTGATGCTTATATTTTGTATTAATAGTGCTGCATACAACTTATTTTTACAAAAGATTTCGCTATGACAAGCGATGTCAATTTTTAGGTTTTAACCTTAATATTTGTGAAATCTATCTGTTTGCATACAGCCCATTTTCCCTTGCCTTCCATTGCGCGGAAATCTGTTTGCATTCAGCCCATTTTCCTTGCCTTCCATTGCGCGGAAATACATAAGTGCAGCAAATTTCTTGAAAGAAAAAAAACATGGATTCGTTTTGCTGTAGATGTACTTTTCTTTTTCCAGTTTGGAAGACATCTTACGTGTTTTTTTAACGGTTTAAAAGATGATTTTGTTTTCTTCTTTTTCATACCAGCACGAGAGTAGCTGTTGATACGATGTCACTGTGTACTTCTCTCATGTCTTTCATCCTGGCCTGGCCAATCACACAGGTTGTTTAACATTACCAAGCAAATAAAGGTCACACTCTGAAAATCAAGGTCTGACCCCCTCACCCCCTGCTAAGAAACCCCCAAAAAAACAACACAAAAGATTTATCCTGAAAGAGCAACAAACCACACGCACACATACACAAAATGACATGGTAACTAAACCACGACATCTGTATGTGGATAAGGACAGGTTGTGGCAAGAACACCGATCATGTCTGCTTGATTTGTTGGTTCCAGACTTCTTAAAAAAAAAAAAAAAAGAACCAGACAAATTAAATTTAAAAAAAGTACATCAAGACAAAATGCAAAAAAAAAAAAAAAAAAAAAAACAAAAAAAACCCGAACAAAACAAAAGCCATATAGCAAACAGACAATGTAGAAGGGACAGATAGTGTCCATTTTGGACAGTGTGTACAATTTTCACCACTTGACTCTCAGATGATGACAAAAAAAGAAAAAAAGCCTGCATGTCTAAAAACTGCTTTCAGGAAAAAACAAGTACACCAAGCCCCCCCCCCCCCCCCCCCCACCCCCCACCCCCCCCCCCCCCCCCCCCCCCCCCCCCCCCCCCCCCCCCCCCCCCCCCCCCCCCCACCCCCCCCCCCCCCCCCCCCCCCCCCCCCCCCCCCCCCCCCTTCCCCTCCCTGTGCAGAGCAAAAACTCGCTGCAAAAAAAAAAAAAAAAAGGAAGTTTTTCTGTGGTTAAGTTCTCATCAAAACTGGCTGTAATAAGAAAAATACAAACAAGACAGCTGAAAACAAAGGGAGTAGCACTTGCTATGATTAAAAAAAAAACCCTCTCCCTGAGTACAGCTAATTTCAATTCAGTTTTATCATTAATTTCAATTTAGTTTTCATTATCATTATCATTAGTATTATAGCCCAGCTATCCACGCGGGGCCACCTCAGGGGTTGTCACGGTACGAGGTAAACAAATCCTGTCCGGCAAAGAACAATAACTACTTTCATCTTACATGGAGCTCTCCCTGAGGACATGGTCGGGTTTTAGTTCAGCTTTACTATTATCATTACATAATAGTTATAGCAAACTACAAACAGCCTTTTTAGGACTGTCACGGTGCAAAAGTCTGTCCTTATTAAAAAAAAACACACACAAAGAAAAACAAACGAAAAGAAAACTCACCACCACAAACAATTTTCTAACAATGTTTATGCATGAAATTCATATGAGAACTAATTACTGACACCGCTAGGCCAGTTTCAAGTTGTGCTGAAGGCACCAAGCATTCCCTTTCATCACCCCACCCTACCACCTCACTAAGAATAAAGTTAAAAAAAATCAAAACTCAGTAACGGTGCGATAAAAACACGGACATGGAAGGTCAAATGGGCAGACTGACGCCACAACGGTCAGCCTGCGTCCACTCTGGATTTCATGTGCAGTTTCAATGCCTAGTTGCCAGGTTACAACATCAACAACGAAAGTTGGTGTGCTATCATTCAGAGGACAGCCGTCTAAATTTCCCATGGAATCGTATGCGTTGTGGGGGCCGGAATAACTCAGTTGGTAGAGCGCCTGACTCGTGATCTGGGGTTGCGGGTTCGAATTTCGGTTCAGGGGGATTTATCCCTGGGAGTTAACATTGGTTCTGACTCCATTCCCCATACAGTCCTTCGAATGAGACTATAAACCGAGTTTCCGTGTGTGAACGCACGCACAACATCTTGCACACACGTAAAATCCCATCACCAAGTTTCGGAAAGAGAAGGCCAGTTTGGCCGTTGGTGTGGTTGACACGTTACACATAGCATGTACCTTCCCCAAAGATGGAGCATGGCTGCCTTAATGGCGGGATGAAAAACAGTCATACACACAAAACTCCTACTCCCTGTCTATACAGGCAGTGTCGGCAGGAGTATCAGCCTGCGTACGCAGGAAATAAAAGAAAAGAAAAAAGTATGCATTGTGATGAGACACTTAAAAAATACAACACACACTGATCACACTCGAGGCTCACACACACACACACACGCACACACACACCATCTGTGGTTGATATAGTGCATTTCAACAAGTAACCCACTCGCAAGCCGAAACAACAAAAACTTTTTAAAAGTAAATTTTTTCGCACTTTCATTTCACAGACCTTGTTATTTGTCCATTGAAGAAGAAAACAAATGTTATCCTTGGCAATTCCTTAAATGCACTGTCTTACTTAACTCAAGGAGTTTATAGCATTTCAGGATGTACCTCCAAGACCAAAAGTTACCAGCTTAAGAGAATGCATCAACTCCTTAATGATACATGCTGAGCAACTCACTATTCAGAGACCATACATCCCTGGTGTTTTCTGGCTTGAAGAACCACCAAATTTGAGTATGTAGATGTTTTTATCTTTTTGTGTGTGTGCACATTCAACAACACTGTTGGGTTTAAAACACAAAATCTTCACAACGAAAACGACTGATCACTTTGTAAACAGAGTCACAGGCATAAGAGTATTCACATCCAACCTAAAAATTCCCTTCTTGTCATGTCGCACATACATTTTACATTTCAATAAAATGACCCAACTTTCAGAAAAACAAAAAGTGAAATCAAGTGGAGATTCATGCCAGACTAGCGGCCCTCGGTGGTACACAGGGTCACTTGAGAGGTCAAGTTCCAGTTTTAATCACTATAGCCCAGATGACCACACACTGCCTTTTCAGGGCTGTCAAACTCGTTATAGCAAGAAATATCGCACCATATACTCAAAATGATTAATACAACTTGAAAAAGAAACAAAAGTAACGCAGTCCATGATGTGGTTAAGCTAAACTACTGACCCTCCGGCGTTTAATTAGCCCGTGCTGAGAGTGCCAGTTATTTCCCTTAATTCGTCGGTCCAAGATTTTAAAAACTAAAAAAAAAAAAAAAAAAAAAAACTGAAGAAAATTAAAAATAAATAAATGAAACACACACACACCCCCCCCCCCCCCCCCCCCCCCCCCCCCCCCCCCCCCCCCCCCCCCACCCCCCCCCCACACCGCACACACACTCGCATACACACACACTCGCACACACGCACAGCCCTAAGGGCATATAAACGCTGCAGAATGGGCAGCTGGTGTACACTTGGGACTGTGTGCATAATAACAGCTAATCGCCAGATTACACACACACACACACACAAAGCTTGCATGTCATGAACTGCCATCAAATAAATAAAAATTTGAGAGTTTCCAGAGCACAGACATGAAAACGGTCCACAAAAGAAACAAAAAAAAGTATATGAGGCATTAATGAATTGATTCAGGATCCATGGAATAATCCAGAACAAAATGCTCGGAGTAAAGCTATATAAAAATCGTTCTGGTAACTTATTTTCAACCTGTATGACTAAAAAAAAAAAAAAAAAAAAATCCAAACTAGTAAATTCAGGCCAAGTAGAAAGTTAGGACTAGCTTTTTTTTTATTTTTACACACCAATCCTTGCAGTCTTCTTAAGGACATATATGTGAGAATCTCGGTAACAGTCAACAATAAATGCATCAAATTAAAAAATGTTCCAAAACGTACGGTCTAAAATGAAGAAGCTATGACAAATAAAATATGCTGATATATAAATGTGCATCTGTGTGTGTGCATCTGTGTGTGTGTATATGTGTGTGTGTGTGACAGCCCTGATGTGGCCTTTGTGGTCGGCTGGGCTAAAAGCAACATTATCTCTCTCTCGTGTGTGTAATGAAAATTTCACACAATATATAGATGAAACAACAGTATTCCTATAACAACGGTCCATTAAACGTTTCCAAATTCTTCCTACACCTCATCTCCAACACCAATTCTCTTTCTTTCCCTCCTCCCCTCCCCCAGTTCCCCCTCTCTGACCTCCCTTTTTCTTTTTTTGTCCGAGAATTTTCAGGTGTTATCACAAAAACAGACGGTTAAGAAAAAAGACAAAAAAATAAAATCTGCAGATTTCGATCATATTTCTCCTCTGATCCATTTTCTTCATAAAATATCTGTGGAGGACACCAAACTTCATCAAAAACATCAGAGGGAGGCAAACGAGGAAAGAGAAGAAATACTGTCATGGTAATCATGGGATGGAGTCGTGGAGACTAGATGAAAAGGCCTACATTTTTATACCGTCCCATCAACTGATGAAGACATTAACACCACCACAAACACATACTATTTTCAAGTTTCAGCTGTTCCTTAATAACGAAAACAATATTTATTCCTTTCGCCCCTTTTGGGGTATGGAGGAAGGACGAGTTTAAAGCAATACCAGGAATAACGAGCTCAACCAGCAGTAAGCCTTTCCATCAAAGTACATAAATCACCTCTTGATAATTTTCCCACTGTGCAAGAGAATTCAAAATATAATGTCATCAAAATGAATGTAAAGTCATGAGCTTTTTGTTCTCCGATGGAACATTCCCTCCCTTTCTCTCATTCACCGAGACACACCAATGTTCATCTCCCTTTCCCTCCAAATTCATGTACACATTCAAAGCAACTGGAAATGAAATATTTGGAAGACAGTCATCTATTTTGTCATGTCAATATCAGCCATCTCTTTTTTTTTTTTCACACACACACAGAGACTGACACAAACACATATATACACTCGCATCGTAATAAAACGATAAGAATCCAAACAGCTTTCTCTCTCTTTTCTCAACAAAAAGAGAGAAAGTTCACAATGAACTGAGTTCCTTTTCATTATAAGTTGCTCATATTTCCATGCAAGTCCACAAATTGTGGACAACTTTAAAGCAATCTGGATGCTGCTAGGAATGAGCTACTGCTCAATTTAACCCAAAAAAAAGTGTGGGAACTTTGCTTACAGCAGGAAAAGTGTGGCACTGAAACAACAGAAATCGTGACAAAACTAGCTCCATTAATCAACTTTTGAGTTAAAAAATAAAAATGCATAAGCAATGTATAAATAATTTCAACTGCAATTAAAGCTTGTGTATCTTTATGCTCGAGTTTTGTTTTATATATGGGTTCCATTACCATATAGAACATTCTAATTCAACTCTAGACATCACAAGTATTGTGCAAATCGGTAACAATTATTATACATATAAATCGACAGCAATTATTATCAACACTGTCATAATTTTATCCTTCCTGTTATTGCTATTAGTTCTTTGAGAGGCAAACTACTTGATGCCTCATCTTGGTCACCATAATTATCGAAAACTTGCCTTCATTATCATACCTTACTCACATGATCACTGGCATACTCACAAAAGTAATATGGACATTCTTCATTCAGCAACTCTGGACCCAGACATAATCCATACCACTCTGTGCAGGCTGGGTTCATACCAAGCCGTTTGCAACTTGTGTGGTGGTGGGGAGGTTGATGTTCTTGTAAAGCATTACTTTGTTCTTTGTTGGCTTGTATCATGTTCACAGTGTGTTGTACTAAAAATGTAATTTGTACTGTGCACTTTTGTCTTGTACAGTAGTCCGTTTTGTGTGCCCTGTTGTTGTTTATAGTGCTGTAATACTATTTCATGTTGTACTATACTGCATGGAACTGCACTGTACTGTAAACTGTTGAACTACATCCAACTTTATTGGCAAGAAAAAAAAAAAAGCCTGATTGCTTTTCTCATCACCCTGTAGAGAAATCAAAAGAAGTTTTCCCACTAATCAAGTGTATATTTAAATTGTCTACTTCGTTTTTTTTTTTTTTTCTTTGTGAGTCTTTGATGATAATTTTTACTTCATTTAATCAAGTGAGAGTTTAATTTGGCTAAATTTCTTTTTTTGGTGATGGCGATCGATAAATACTTCAATCCCAGTATTTGTTCGTTTGTTGCTTTTTTCCATCTTATCCATGTTTAGTATATGCCCATGTCCATTCTACATGCTTTTTTTCATTCATCAAATATTTTTTTTTTATATATTGTCACCATCAACTGTTACCTTTAACAAATTCTGTCTTATTTACTGAAAATGTCCCCTCTCCCCCCCATGCCCTCCCCCCAAAAAAAATTAAAAAACAAAACAATAAAAAAAAATCTGTCGTCTCTGTGCTTCATTTTAGCCACTTGCAACAGCACTTGCTCACTTTTTTAAAAATTTTTTCAGCCTGCACAAGAAACCATTTAAAACTCATTTACGTATGTGTGTGTGTGTGTGTGTGTGAGCATGTGTGTGCGTGTTGTGACATGTGTGTGAGCATGAGTGTGTGAGTGTGTGTATGAGCATGTGTGTGTGTGTGTGAAGTGTGTGTGTATGTATGAGCATGCGTGTGTGTTTGTGTTGTGAGCATTGTGTGTGCATGCGAGTATATGTGTGAGCATGACTGTGTGTGTGTGAGTGTGTGTGTGTGTATGAGCATGCATGGGTGTGAACGTGTGTGTGCGTGTATGTATGAGCATGCGTGTGTGTGGCGTGTGTGTGTGAGAGCATGTGTGTGCATGCGAGCATATGTGTGAGCATGACTCTGTGTGTGTGTGTGTGTGTGAAATGTGCGTGTGTGTGTGTTAACGTGTGTGTGTGTGTGTGTGGTCTGAACTGTAAAGACACACTACAAGGCCAGTAAAGTGGGGCGGTGCAATCACCCCCTTGAGAGATTCCTCATCTCCAGCCTCATTAACATAAGGCAAGGTTTCTGTTCCTCAATCGTTTGGAGTTTCAGTTAATTCTAAACTAGCAGACCACACAAACAGCCTTTTAGGGCTATCATCATATGGAGAAAACAAACACAAGAAAGCTATCTACATAATGTTTACTGCAATTTATGACACAGCAGCTTTAACTACGGATATCTTACAAAGACATGGACAGAACATCTACATTAATGATAGGCTTAAAAATTAAAAGTAAGGTATGGCAGCTAAAGTTTTACTGATATCTTAGGCGAAAAAACAACAACAGCAAAACAGCTAAATTGTTGACTTCCCTAAAAAATGAAAACTAAGATAAATCAGCTACATATTGATATCCTGAAAACTAAAATCTAATATAAATAACCTGAACTACTCACATCCTTAATATAAACTATGATAAGACAGCTACACTTCTGACATACTAAAACAACAACAACAGCCACTGACAATACTGATAACATAAAACAGCCACTGATACCCTTGAAAAATAAAACCTTAAACAGCTGCGTTACCAACATTCTCCAAGAAATAAAAAAAAAAAAGACGAGGTAAAACAGTTAAACTACAAAAAAAAAAAAAAAGGTAAAAAAACTATGGTAAATCTAGGCCGCAATGACTGGCAAAAAACAGCTACCAGTACACAACAAGCTGTACTTTACTTTCAAGTTAATTGTGGCCCAGCCAATTATACAGTGCCTTTAATCATATCAAAACACACTGCAGGTTGAAACATGAAAACAAATAGAACAGTTATTCTACAAAACTGCGCTTACAGAAAAATCAGGGTGGGAGAGGGGGCATAATTGGTTCTCTAAACATCACTCCCTACAGAGAAAACATGGCCCAAACCCCAGAGTCCAGAGAATCAAAGGTCACACATTACTATGTTGGAAGGCAAGCGCTTGACCATAACGTGAAAACGAATCAAAAGCAAACACCAGCCACAAAGTAAGCCCTTGGCAGCCACTAGTCTTATAAATACATCCACATTTCTGTTGCCGTGCGCTTTCTGTGTTAAAGCATAAGAGCAAAGGAAACAATGAGGTCACAAGCCCTAAAAAAGAGCAGTGTTAAATCAGCTGATGAGGGAATTGCTATGAGTCCAGAACAGTTGGGCATGAAAAGATAAAAATGGATGCATGTGTACGTCAAAGGTTTCAACACGGTTAACTTTTTCACATACATTGCAACTATGCTCGCAACGGTGTCCCTCATTGCTCAGCAATACATCACGAGTACTATCGTAGCACATGACTTGTCATAATTGACTTTCTAGTCGAGCCTGCCACGAAGGGATGGCGGCTTTTTGTTCCTGGAGCTGAACCTTCTGCTCATGGCTGGCAAACTATTCCCTGCAGCAGAGCCCACCTAATCTGGCATCTGAATAACAAAAAATTCCGATTGTTTCCCCACTCCACCCCCATGTACAGTCTATGGGAAATAACCTCTATAACAAGCCTTGGAGTGTCACCCCCATGTACAGTCTATGGAAATAACCTCTATAACAAGCCTTGGGAGTGTCCAAGCACAGCTGAAAGTCCATAGTCTGGCTAATCTAATACCACCTACGTGCCAGTCTGCAAGATTGAAACAAGTAACCCCAACCAGGGTTTTCCTGACTTTGCGCTGCATGAATTCCAGTGCCAGAAAGTATCAGCTGGGCAGAAGCGTGGCATCCATTGTGAATGAAGTGCTGGAAATAATACTTCTGTGTGGGTAGGATAATGTGGGCGGTGACATAAAAATGGAACATAACCAGACAAAGGGAGTTTTCTATTCGAAGATGCACATAATTGCTAACTTCCATGACCATGGCGAAGAAGGAAGCTTTCTATTCACAGATGCACGCAGTTACCAACCGTGTTTTTTGCACTGGCAGTGATGATGATAATGAATCACATTTTGACTCGAATTCCGGCCATGAACCAGACACAGTGATCGTGAATGAAAGTAATGTGTTGTGGACTGATCCTTCAAAAACATCAATAAAACTACCATGATTTTTTTTCAGCATTTTTTCAATGAATGGATTACTGGACGATTTCAAGGTAAGAATACAAGTTTTTTTTTTCCAATAATAACCTGACTTAAGAGGTGTACTGGAATGGACTACGACTAGAATGTAAACGAAATTTTATTTTTTACCTGTTAGCTGTGTGGCTTCTATAGACAATGGTGTCCACATAGAAGCTACCGATAAAAGTTTACAATAACCAATCGGCTGAGTGCTTACTTTTTCCAGTCACATTATACCATTTCCTTTTATTTCTCTGTCGAATAACATACACTCGTAAAGCGGCAAAACACATGCTGCAGCAGGGAATGATCACCATTGGTGGGTGTCAGCGCTAGGAAGGTCTACCCTGAGCGCAGCTTACGATGGGACAGTATGAAGATTTGTTTGCCAACTTTGAGCTGGAAAAAGTTGACTCTTAGACATAACTTTACAAAAATTGTCAAAAGTATTTACTATGTTTTGCAACTGTCTGAAGAGAAATTTTTTTTTTTCCAAAAGACCTAAATCGGGCGTCCTGTGACAATGTGTTGTGGCTGCAATGTTCTCAGTGCAGGGAGAATAGCATGACGAGTTGCGTTGATCTTGTTAATAAATCAGATCTGAAAGAGACGTGTAATACACTCATATCACTGCTTTTAATGTTCTTACTTCAAGTCAGACAGATATATGTTTTTTTCCACTTTAAGGATTAATTAAGAAACGGACTTTTCTGTTCTCACATACACACTGGTTTAATCATACACAAACTTTCTTTGGTATTAAACTCGTTAAAAACATTCTTAAACTTATGTCGGTTGATATTCTGATAAGTTTACACCTGACTTCTTACTCTAACTTCATACACACACACACACACAAATGTAAACAGTCCCCACTGAAGACAAAAATTCCAGCCTTGAGCCACTCAGGTGAACACAGGTCAACTACATCCACTGAAAAAATTCCATACAATGCTTGGTGTTGGCGATGAAAGTCCCCCACTGAAGGCAAAAGCCCTTCAGCTGTTCAGCAAAACACGCTTTTACAAAATGTCCACAGAATCTTTGGTATTGGTGACGACGACTCAGGCTGTATGAGGACAACAACAGACAAAAAGCACTAAAAAGTGAAATGCACAAATAAACAATCAAACAACCCCCACCCCAACTACAGCAACAAAGCTTTGTAAAGGTAAGCTGTGGCCGATGTATTTAACTTATGAAGCAAGAAAATCTTCGGTCCACAGTTCAAGTCTCATACATGTGGAACGGATCAATGGACCAACCCCCTCCTTTCCACCAGTGTTAAAACGTTGGGTCTGAGCGCTAGCTAGTCTTTCTGAGGGGATCATTACATTAACCTAGGCTGTGTGTGTAACAGGCTTTCACCATGCAGAAAAGATCCCATGACGACACGGCATTATCTGACGATATTCTATAAGCAAATGCGTGGTTATTAAGAAAAGAAACACATACAAGCATACCCAACCCAACCCAAACCAAACCAACAACAACAAAAAACCTGTTGGTGATGTAGAGTGGAGATTATGCCCTCCTGGACAGGCCGGGGAACTTGAATTTCACAGGGAAATCATTATGAACATTAAGTTACACCATAATACAAACAAAGAAGATTAATTCCCAATCATAACTTTACTACAAGTTTCATACTCAAAGAATGCTGCTCTGATACTTCACAGAAAAAAGTGACAAGCCCACCTCAATCTTTTGGTTGTGAGAAGCTAAATGTACAGCCCCTGCAACATGCAAGTCCTTCATGGCTTGGAGAAACAAAGGGGCACTCCCATTAAAAAATACACAAAAGTCAAAAACCTTACCAGTTTTGTTTTTCCCATGACATAAGTTAGTCTCCACTTGACTAAAAATTGGCTTCTTATGCAAGACCTATTGTTGCTGATTCATTAGTGTTGAAATCATTCGATTATTTTCTAGTAAGCCTTCACATCATATTTTCATGTTTGTTTCTGTATTTACTAATTTCCAATTGCAGTGCGTTACATTCTACTGTTTACTTGAAATAAAAAAAGCAACGACATGTTTATCATATATGTGTCTGTTACTAAAAGTATGGTTTGGTACAGAGATTGGTTTATGTGGCCATTTTCTTTTTGAAGAAAACCTACAATAACTTGTATCAGGTTTCATATTTGGACATAAATTTGTAACATCAACAAGGAAAATGATAGATTTCAACAAGAAAAGCCTGTATCGTGACTATTTGTACCATATGGGCACAAATGTCAATAGTTTAATACTGAAAGGGTAATGGGGACAGCAAAAAGATGCACACCTTTGTGAATGAGACATTAAAAAGATGCATACCTTTATCAATAAATAAAAAAAAGGCTAAATGAGACAGTGAAAAGATGCATGCCTTTATGAATGCGAGTATTACAATCTGCAATCAGCTTTGGAGATATTTTACATTTTTTTCTCTTCAATAAAACAAGTTAATGTAAAAATATACATATATACAGAGAGAGATATGGAATCAGTAAATAGCAATAAAAACTTTTTTTTCACACTGTAACTCTTAAATATGTCCAGCTGATATCATCACCATTTTATATTAACACAGTCTTTGCTTTTTTGAATAACAAGGCCAGTCATGTTATTAGCAAAAGCTAATTGGAAGCAAAATAGTACAGTACACTCACATTGTACACTTCATCCCAAAATGTGGTAGAGAAGTTATAGCGGTACTGAGCATAAAAAAATAAAGCTTTTGCACATAAGCTGGTATCCTAGGTCCAACAAGAATACAAACAGTTCTAATATCACATCACTCGCTGAACTCAAAACCCCACATGTGCGAGTTCCCACTCACAAAACACACACACAAAAACATAAAACCAAGTCTCCTTCTGTCAGTTCTGTTTCGAATGCACCACATGGCCCAGACAGTTGTTGTTGCCGTTCACGCCATTCAGCACCACCTTCCGGTCCCGGCCAGCCTTCCTGCTCTTGCCGGAGCTGCCCCGCAGGTAGTCACTGCGCAGGAGACGCATGAACAGGATGGGGTTCATGACCACCATGATGAACATGGAGCAGGCCAGGCAGATGTAGTAGTAGTACTCCAGCTGGTGGTACAGGACCACCATCCCCGATATGATGGCCACCAGAGGAAGGCCCCGGAAGACGACAAAGGTGGAGAGGTTGAGGAAGACGGTGACGCGGTACAGCCTGGAGTCGTACAGCGTGCCCAGCATCTGCAGCAGTTTACGCTGGTGCAGGAAGAAGGAATTGACCTCCACCAGCAGGCCTATCAGGTTGAATCCCACCCATTCGCAACGGACCAGGTTGTAGAAGAACATCCCGTCTACCTGCCAAACGCAAAGGTAACCAGTATGACGCACATGCCAGACACACGAAAAGGAAACAGAGTTCAGCATTTAAAAAACAACAACTAAGGAACCGAAATTGGGAGAAATATACACACAGAAACAGTAATAGTATAGAAAATGAAATAAAGTAAAACAACAAGAAAACAATAAAGATATAGATATTTGCAAACTTAAAAACAAGGGTGCATACTGACACACACCCATGCACACACACACACACGCACTCAACACGCGATCCCACACACACTGTCTCACAACAATGGACACAACAGCATGCGTGCACACACACACACACACACACACACACACGTTGTAGAATCAATGTGATGGGCAAGGTGAAGTGGGTTATACCATTGCAGATGTTGACAGGTGAAGTGGGTTATACCATTGCAGATGTTGACAGGTGAAGTGGGTTATACCATTGCAGATGTTGGAAGTTGACCAGAATGTTACTGTCCATCTCCCACTCTAAAAACCATATTTAATTTAAACGAGGTGAAAGGTCATTCCCTCCCTCTTAGCTGGATCACAACTTATTCGAGTGAGTGACATAGCCATGCCATTTTCACCAGGTTTCTGAAGGCAACTGTAGCAAATATCATGAACATCTGACATCAACAACCCACCACCACCAACAAGTTTCAAGCCACCATAGTTGCAGCTGAATCACAGTTCACAAAAAGGAAAGTCTAAGAAGCAATAGAAATCAGGGAGAGAAAACCAAGCTTGAACAGAGACTGTGGGTATGACCTGTCCCCCCCCCCCCCTCCCAATTTACAAGTGTGTGCTGAACACCAATCACTCCACCAGAGATGACAACTCAGAGGACACCAACACCCACCACAACTACCAGTCAGTCTGGGCTGATGAAGACCAGCAGTAGCTGGCCCCCAAAAATTTCCCTCTAGTAAATTTCATTAAACTCTGAGTCAGAACACACAGAAACATGAATAACCCGGAGTTGGAAATCGTCTTTGCTCAAACTGTTGCAAACTCACCACCATCAGCATGGATCGACATACTTTCATATCACGATTCTCACTTCATGTCACTATTCCTTGGCTGAAGCAGTAAATATCTGAATTTATAGTTCCATCTGAAAGTCAGTTTGCTGCCGACTGTGACTCTGGGAAACACTTCAATGGCCAAATTACTTTTCATTCGAAACTAATGACGAAACTGACTGACAGCATGACGAGTCGATGGAAAAGGAGAGAACTATAAAAGGGGCATTCTGGCTCACCCGGCCTCAACCAGTTTCGGCCGGGCGACTCCAGAATGCCCCTTTTATAGTTCTCTGCCAAGTAAGACTTCAATAACCAAAAAATAACGGCCCTACAAACATACATACTGTGTAGGATTATCCGTTTTCAATACTAATTTACTAAACTTTTCAGATTTTAATTTTTGCTTAATCCTGTGTTTTTCTTGATCATTTTCAATAACATCATTTTCGCGCAAACATTCTTCAAATGAGTCTCTGTCCTTCATGTGAAATAAAACTACAGTCTTTAACTGTTCTCTAAAGTCTTTTAAAACTGAGTTATATTTTTGACATAAAATCCACACACTTATTCCAGCATGTCTTCCACTGAAAGCCAGTTTTGACAAAGTATTTCTTTTTTTAACTATGTCTCTTTCTGCCGAACAGTCATCTATAATAAATAGTGCCTGCGTTCCTTCAAACAGTCTATAAAACTGTTTTAAACACTCACTTAGTTTATTGCTAGGATCAACAAAAAAAACGCCCCCCCCCCCCCCCCCCCCCAAAAAAAAAAAACCCCCCCCCCCCCCCCCCCCCCCCCCCCCCCCCCCCCCCCCCCCCCCCCCCCCCCCCCCCCCCCCCCCCCCCCCCCCCCCCCCCCCCCCCCCCCCCCCCCCCCCCCCCCCCCCCCCCCCCCCCCCCCCCCCCCCCCCCCCCCCCCCCCCTGGCAGAGCAAAACTCGCTGCAAAAAAAAAAAAAAAAAAGTTTTTCTGGGTTTAAATTTTCCAAAAAAAACTGCTGTAAATAAAAATAAAAAAAACAGACAGCTGAAAACAAAGGAGTGCACTTGCTATGTTTAAAAAAAAAAACCCTCCCCCGGGGAGTCAGCAAAATTTAAATTTCAGTTTTTCTTTAAAATTTCAATTTGTTTTCTTTTCATTTCATTAGTATTTGGGCCAAGCTATCCCGCGGGGCCCCTGGGGGTTTTGGTCAATTTAGAGGAAAAAAATTTTGGGAAAAAAAAATTTTTAAATATTTTAATTTTAAATGGGTTTGGGAAGGGGGTTTTGTTAGTTTTTATTTATATTTATAATGTTAAGAAATAATTTTTTGGAAGGGAAAAAGTTTTTTTAAAAAAAAAAAAAAAGAAAAAAAAAAAAAAAAAAAAATTTTTTATAAAAAGGGTTATTGAGAAAAATTAATATGAATGGGGTTTATGTTTTTTTTTTTTGTGGGAAAATTTTTATAAATAACCCCCTCACAAAAAAAAAGTTAAAAAAAAAAATTAGAAGGGGATAAAAACACGGACTGGAAAGGTCAAAGGGCAGACGAGCCACAAGGGTCACCCTCGTCCACTCTGGATTTCATTGGCAGTTTTCAATCCCTAGTTGCGGGTTACAAAATCAAAAGAAAGTTGGTGTGCTTTCATTCAGAGGACAGCCTCTAAATTTCCCTGGATGTTGCGTTGTGGGGGCCGGAATCTGTTGGGGCACGATCGGACCCGGGGTTTGCGGGTTCAAAATTTCGGTTCGGGGGATTTACCCGGGGGTTACTTTGGTTCTGACCCTTTCCCCCATACGGGTCCTTCAAATTTGAACTTTAACCCGAGTTTCCTGTGTGAAGCACGCCAACATCTTGCCACAGTAAAACCCCTCCCAAGTTTCGGAAAAGAGAAGGCCTTTTGGCCTTGGTGTGGGTTGCATTTACACTGCATGTACCCCCCCAAAAATGGGCAGGGGCGCCTTAATGGGGGATGAAAAACAGTCATAACACAAAACTCCCTCCCTTTTATACGGGCAGTGTCGGCAGGGTATCCCTCGTACGAAAAAATTTAAAAAAAAGAAAAAGTAGTTTTGTGATGGAATTTAAAAAAATACAACACACACTGTCACCTCGAGGCTCACAAAACCAACACACGCACACACCCCCTCGTGGTTTGATATAGTGCATTTCAACAAAAACCCCACTCCAACCCGAAAAAAACAAAACTTTTTTAAAAGTAAATTTTTTCGCATTTTCATTTCACAGCCCTTGTTTTTGTCCATTGAAGAAGAAAACAAATGTTTCCCTTGGGCAATTCCTTAAATGCATTTTTTACTTAACTCAAGGAGTTTTATCTTTTCGGATGTACCTCCAAACCAAAAGTTACCGTTAAAGAGAAGCATATCCTTAATGTACATGTGAGCAACTCATTTTCAGAGCCATACATCCCGGGGTTTTTTTCTGGCTTGAAGACCACCAATTTGAGTAGTAGATGTTTTATCTTTTTGTGGGGTTGAAATTTCAACAACACGTTGGGTTTTAAAAAACAAAATCTTCCAACAAAAACGATGCCCTTTTGTAAACAGAGTAAAGGGCAAAAAAGAGTTTCACCCAAAAAAAAATTTCCCTTCTTGTCAGTCGCACATACATTTTACTTTCAATAAAAGCCCCCCAATTTTCAAAAAAAAAACAAAAAGTGAAATCAAGGGGAGATTCATCCAGACTAGCGGCCCTCGGTGGGTACACGGGGTCACTTGAGGGGCAAGTTCCCGTTTTAATCATTAGCCAGATACCACACACTGCCTTTTCAGGGGCGGGGCAAACTTTTTTTATAGCAAAAAATATCCCCCCTATAAAAAAAATGTTTAAATACAACTTGAAAAAGAAACAAAAGTAACGCAGTCCATGATGGGGTTTAGCTAAACTAGGGCCCCTCCGCGTAATTACCCCTGCGGGGAATGCCTTTTTTCCCCTTTTAATTCGTCGCCCAATTTTTTAAAAAAAAAAAAAAAAAAAAAAAAAAAAAACGAAGAAAATTTAAAAAATAAATAAATAAAACACACACAAAACCCCCCCCCCCCCCCCCCCCCCCCCCCCCCCCCCCCCCCCCCCCACAAGACACACACTCGCATACCCCCCACTCGCACCAGCACACCCCAAAAGGGATAAACGCTGCAAAAGGGGACTGGTGTACATTTGGGACTTTTGGCTAAAAACAGAAATCGCCAGTTTACACACACCCACAACACAAAGCTTGCATGTCATAACTCCCATCAAAAAAAAAATTTTGGGGTTTTCAGAGCACAGCATGAAAACGGTCCACAAAAAACAAAAAAAAGTATTGAGGCATTAATGAATTGATTAGGACCGGGAATTCCAGAACAAAATGCTCGGGATAAAGCTATAAAAAAATCGTCTGGTAATTATTTTCACCTGTATGAAAAAAAAAAAAAAAAAAAAAAAACCCAAACTAGAAAATTGGCAAGTAGAAAGTTGGGACTGCTTTTTTTTTATTTTTAACACCAACCCTTGCAGCTTTTTAAAGGTTATATGTGAGACTGGGTAACAGTCAACAATAAATCCCTAAAATTAAAAAATTTTCCCAAAACGTACGGTCTAAAAAAAGAAGCTATGAAAAATAAAAATGCTGAATATAAATGTGCTCGGGTTTGTGGGGTTGTGTGTGGGTATATTTGGTGTGTGTGACACCCCTGATGGGGCCCCTTTTGGCGGTGGGCTAAAACAACATTTCTTCTCCGTGGGGGTAATGAAATTTCACCAATAATAGATGAAAACAGATTCCTATAACAACGGTCCTTTAAAGTTTCCAAAATTCTTCCTACCCCTCTTCTCCAACACCAATTTCTTTTTTTCCCCCTCTCCCCCCCCATTCCCCTCTCCTGACCCCCCTTTTTTTTTTTGGGGCCCCGGATTTTAGGTGTTATCAAAAAAACAGGGTTAAGAAAAAGAAAAAAAAAAAAATCTGAGTTTTGATCTATTTCTCCTTGCCCTTTTCTTCATAAATATTGTGGAGGACACAAATTCACAAAACATCAGAGGGGGCAAACGGGAAAGAGAAGAATACGTCATGGTAATCAGGGATGGAGGGGAGACAGTGAAAAAGGCCTCATTTTTTTTTTCCGTCCCATCAATGATGAAGACATTAACCCCCACCACAAACACTATATTTTCAAGTTTCAGTGTTCCTTAATAACGAAAACAATTTTTTCTTTTGCCCCTTTTGGGGATGGAGGAAAGGGGTTTTTAAAGAAATACAGGAAATAACGGCAAAAACCCAGTAAGCCTTTTAAAGAAATTTTTATAATTTTGGAAAAATTTAAAATATTTGATTGGGGAAAGTTGGTTTTGTTTGATGGAAAATTCTCCCTTTTTTAAATTACGGAACCCCATGTTCTTTCCCCTTTCCCCCCAAAATTCATGTCACATTAAAAGCAAGGAAATAAAATTTTTTGGAAAGAATCATCTATTTTTCATTTATCGGGCCATCCTTTTTTTTTTTTCACACAAAAAGGACTGCAAAAAAAAACTTTTTAACACTCGAGAAAATAAAACGAAAGAACCCAACGTTTCTCTCTTTTTTCTCAACAAAAAAAAGGGGAAAGTTCACAATGAAACTGAGTTCTTTTCTTATAAGTTGCCATTTTTCCCAGCAAGTCCAAAAATTGGGAAAAACCTTTAAAGAAATTTGGATGCTGCTGAATGAGCTATTGCTCAATTTAACCCAAAAAAAAAGTTGGGAACTTTGCTTACGCGGAAAAGTGTCCCTGAAACAACGAAACGGACAAAACTAGCCCCATTAATAACTTTTTGATTTAAAAAATAAAAAGCTAAGAATTTAAAAAATTATTTAAACTGCAATTAAGCTTGTGAAACTTATTCCGGTTTTGTTTTTAAAAAGGGGTTCCTTTAACCATAGAACATTCTAATTAAAAATTAGAATCACAATATTGTGAAACGGTAACAATTATTATCCCTAAAAAACGCAGCAATTATTTAAACCCTGTCCAAAATTTTATCCTTTCCCTGTTTTTGCTTTTATTCTTGAGAGGCAAACTATTGTGCCCTCATTTTGGTCCCCATAATTATCAAACTTCCCCTTATTAATACCTTACTCACATGATCCTGGCAAACTCACAAAAGAAAAAAAGGACTTTCTTCTTTCGCAACCCCTGGCCCAACTAACCCTACCCTCTGTGCGGCGGGGTTCATACCAAGCCGTTTGCAATTTGTGGTGGTGGGGAGGTTTGATGTTCTTGAAAAACCCCATTACTTTTTTCTTTGTTGGTTTGTTTGTTAAGGTGGATAAAAATTTTATGTGAGGGGGTAAAGGGTTTTGGGGTTTTTGTTTTGGGTTTAATTTAGGTTATTGGGGGGTGTATGAAATGTTGAATTTTTTTTTTGGAAGAAAAAAAAAGTGATGTTTTTATTGTGGGGAAAAAAAGAAAGTTTTTTGTGTTTTTTTTTTATTGTTTTTTTTTTTTTTTTTGGGTTTTGGAATTTTTTTTTTGGGAGTTAAAGGGGGGAAATTTTTTTTGGGGCGGCATAAATTTTTAAATGTTTTGTTTTTTTGTTTTTTCCCATTTTTCCCATTTTTTTAACCCAGTCCATTACTTGTTTTTTTTTTTATCCAAAAATATTTTTTTTTATTTTTTGTCCATCAAATGTTCCCTTTAAAAAATTTTTCTTATTTACTGAAAATGTCCCCCCTTCCCCCCCCCCCTGCCCCTCCCCCCCAAAAAAAAATTAAAAAACAAAACAAAAAAAAAATCTGGCTCTGTGCTTCATTTTTAGCCACTTGCAACAGCATTGCTCATTTTTTAAAAACTTTTTCAGCCTGCACAAAGAACCATTTAAAAATCTTTTTAGATGTGTGGTGTGGTGGGTGGAGCTGTGTGTGGTGTTACCATGTGTGTGACGATGTGTGAGTGTGTGTATGAGCATGGGGGGTTTTGTAAAAGTTGGGTTTATTTTGACATGGTGTGTGTTGGTTGGAGCTGTGTGTGTGGAGATTGTGTGACCGATGTGGGTGTGGATGTTGGGGTTTGGTTGAATGCATGGGTGTAAATTGGGTGGTGTTTATGAGCTCGTGGTGTGAGCGTGGGTGGAGGCATGGTGTGATGGAGATATGTGTGAGCATGACTTGTGTGTGGGTGTGTTTTAAAATGTGCGTGGGGTTGTGTTAAGTGTGTTGGGTGTGTGGTCTGAACGGTAAAAACACTAAAAGGGGGCCAGAAAAAGTGGGGCGGTGAAATCCCCCCTTGGAGCTTCCCTTTTCCCCGTTTTAAATAGGGGGGGTTTTTTATGTTTGGAGTTTATTTTAAATTTTAAATAAAAAAAAGTTTTGGGTTTTATTATGGGGAAAAAAAAAAAGTTTAAAAAGTTTTGATTTTATAACCGATTTTTAATACGGTTTTCCTTAAAAGGGACGGGACGAACTCTACTTTAATGAAGGCAAAAAAATTAAAAGAAGGTATGGCAGCTAAAGTTTTTACTGTTCCTTAGGCGAAAAAAAACAACAGCAAAACAGCAAATTTTTGATTCCAAAAAAAAATAAAAACAAAGATAAACGTACCTTTTGATACCCTGAAAAAATCTAAAAAAATAATGACTACTCACTCCTAAAATAAAATGATAAGACGGGTACACTTCTGACATACAAAAAAACACAAACCCATGAAAATTGATAAAAAAAAACCCCAGAACCTTGAAAAAAAACCTTTAAACAGTGCGTTACCAACCCTTCCCAAAAAAAAGAAAAAAAAAAAGACGAGGAAAAACAGAAAAACTAAAAAAAAAAAAAAAAAAAAAGGAAAAAAATATGGTAAAACTGGGCCCGCAATGATGGAAAAAAAACAGTACAGTAAAACAAGCGTATTTTACTTTCAAGTTAATTGGGGCCCAGCCAATTATACGTGCTTTAAAAATTCATATAAAAAACCCCTGCAGGTTGAAACATGAAAACAAATAGAACAGTTTTCTAAAAAATGCGTTACAGAAAAATCGGGTGGGAAGGGGGATAATTGGTTCTTAAACATCACCCCTACAGAGAAAATGGCCCCAAAAAACCAGAGTCCAGAGAACAAAGGTCACAATTACTATTTGGAAGGAAAAGGCTTGCCATAACGTGAAAAGAATAAAAAAGCAAACACAGCCACAAAGTAACCCCTTGGCACCCTATTTATAACAAATCCACTTTTCTGTTGCCGGCGTTTCTGGTTAAAAGCAAAGAGCAAAGGAAAAACAATGAGGTCACAAGCCTAACAAAGAGCGTGTAAAAAACAGCTGATGAGGGAAAGCTAGGTCCAGAACATTGGGGGGGATGAAAAAGATAAAAATGGGGGGGGGTGCATGTCGTACGCAAAAGGGTTTAAACCGGTTTAATTTTTAATAATTGAATTTGGGTGAAGGGTTTTGTAGAATTAGAGTTTTGTGTGGGTTGTTAATTTTTTTTGTGAGGGTGAAAGGGTGGGTTTTTGTTCCCCGGGTGACCCCCCTTTCTTGGCTGGAAATATTCCTGAGCAGAGCCCCCCCAATTGGCATCCGAATAAAAAAAAAATTTTGATTGTTTCCCCCCTCCACCCCCTGTCAGCTAGGGAAAAACCCTATAAAAACCTTGGGGGGTTTCCACCCCATGTACGATGGGAAAAACCTTATAAAAAGCCTTGGAGTGTCCCAAAAGCTGAAAGTCATAGTTGGGTAATCTAATACCCCCCTACGTTTCCAGTCCAAGATTGAAAAAGTACCCAACCAGGGTTTTCCTGACTTTGCGCGCTTGAATTCCAGTGCCAGAAATATCGCTGGGCAAAGCGTGGCACCCTTGTGAATGAGTGGGAAATAATACTTCTGTGTGGGGAGGATAATGTGGGCGGTGAAAAAAAATGGAAATAACCCGACAAAGGGGGGTTTTTATTTGAAGAGCAATAATTTCTAACTTCCAGACCGGCGAAGAAGGAAGCCTTTTTTTTCACAGATGCACGCAGTTACCAAAAGGTTTTTTTTCATGGGATGATATGAAATAATCACATTTTGGGGCTCGTTTTTTCCCGGCCCCTGAAACCCAAAACAGTGATCGTGAAGAAAGTAATGGTTGGGACTGATCCCCAAAAACTCAATAAAAAAAAATACCCTGATTTTTTTTTTTCAGCAATTTTTTAATGAATGGTTTTGGGCGATTTCAAGGTAAGAATAAAGTTTTTTTTTTCCAATATAACCCGACTTTAAAAGGGGTTTTGGAAAGGATGACTAGAAAAGTAAAAAAATTTTTTTTTTAACCGTTAGCTTGTGGGTTCTATAAAAATTGGGGTTCCCCAAAAGAAACTACCCATAAAAGTTTCAATAACCAAACGGGGAGTGCTTCTTTTTTTTTCCCGTCACATTATACCATTTTTTTATTTCTCTGTGAATAAAATCACTGTTTAAAGCGGCAAAAAAATGCTGCAGCAGGGAATGAACCCCTTGGTGGGGTGTCAGCGCTAGAAGGTCTACCCGAGCGCGCTTACGATGGGGCAGTAAAAGATTTGTTTTCCAACTTTGATGGAAAAAATGATCTTAGACTAATTTACAAAAATTGTCAAAAGTATTTTCTTGTTTTTTGAACGTTGAAGAGAATTTTTTTTTTTTTTCCAAAAGACCTAAAACGGGCGTCCCGTGACAAAGTGTTGTGGCTGCAATGTTCTCAGTGCAGGGAGAATAGCATGACGAGTTGGGTTGATCTTGTTAATAAATCAATCTGAAAGAGACGGTAAAACACTTATCATGCTTTTTAAAGTTTTACTTCAGTAGAAGATAATGTTTTTTTTTCCACTTTAAGGATTTTAATTAAAAAACGGATTTTTGTTCTCACTACACAGGTTTTAAAAACATACACAAACTTTCTTTGGGATTAAAAACGTTTAAAAAAATTCTTAAAATTAGCGTTGAATTTTGATAGTTTACATGATTTTTCTTAAAATATACACCACAACACACAAAATTTAAAAATCCCCCTGAAAACAAAATTTTCCGCCCTTTAGCCCCTCGGTGAAACAGGTCAACTCAAACTGAAAAAAAATTCCCTACAATGCTTGGTGTTGGGGATGAAAGTCCCCCTGAAGGCAAAAGCCCCTTTAGTGTCCCCGCTTTTACAAAATGTCCACAGAATCTTGGTATTTTTGACGACGGATCAGGCTGTATGGGACACAACAGACAAAAAGCACTAAAAAATGAAAGCACAAATAAAAATAAAAAAACCCCACCCCAAATCAGCAACAAAGCTTTAAAGGTAAGCGTGGCGTGTATTTAACTTATGAAGCAAAAATCTTCGGTCCACATCAATCTCATAATGGGAACGGATCAAAGGACCAACCCCCCCCCCTTTCCACCAGGTTAAACGTTGGGTCTGAGCGTAGCAGCTTTTGAGGGGGTATTTCATTAAAATAGGTGGTGTGTAACGGGTTTTACCATCAGAAAAAAATCCCCCGCGACACGGCATTTATTACGAATTCTATAGCAAAAAGGTGGTTATTAAGAAAAAAAACACTCAAGCATCCCAACCCAACCCCAAACCAAACCCAAAACCAACAAAAAAACCCGTTTTGGGATGTAGAGGGGATTTGCCCTCCCGGACAGGGGAATTTAAATTTTACAGGAAACATTTTGAACATTAAGTTACACCATAATACAAAAAAAAGAAGTTAATTCCCATCAAACTTTACTCAATTTCTCTCAAAGAATGCTGCTTGAACTTCACAGAAAAAAGTGACAACCCACCCCAATCTTTTTTTTTTGAGAAGCTAATGTACAGCCCCCGCAACATCAAGTCCCTTTATGGCTTGGAGAAAAAAGGGCACTCCCCTTAAAAAATACACAAAAGTCAAAAACCTACCAGTTTTTTTTTTTCCCCCAATAAGTTAGTCTCCACTTGACTAAAAATTTGGGTTCTTTTTTAAAACCCATTGTTTTCTGATTTATTGGTTTAAATATTCGATTATTTTCTAGTAAGCCTTTTCATCAATTTTATGTTTGTTTCTGTTTTACTAATTTCCCAAAGCAGTGCGTTAATTCTACTGTTTACTTGAAAAAAAAAAGCAAGACAGTTTTTCATTAAAATTTTCTGTTACAAAAGTATGGGTTTGGTACAGGATTGGGTTTTTGTGGGCCTTTTCTTTTGAAGGGGAAAAACCCACAATAATTGTATCAGGTTCTATTTGACAAAAAATTTGTAAATCAAAAAGGAAAATGATAGATTTCAAAAAGAAAACCTGTATCGTGACTATTTGTACCCTAGGGCAAAAATGTAATAGTTTAATATGAAAGGGGAATGGGGGCAGCAAAAAAAATGCCCTTTGTGAATGAGAAATTAAAAAAAATGCTCCTTTATCAATAAAAAAAAAAAAGGGTAAAAGAGACAGTAAAAGATGATGCCTTTATGAATGCGAGTATTACAATCGCAATAGTTTGGAGATATTTTAATTTTTTTTTTCTTCAAAAAAAAGTTAATGTAAAAAATAAATTAACAGGAGAGATATGGAATCGTAAATGCAAAAAAAATTTTTTTTTACCTGAAAACTTAAAATGTCCGCGATATCATCACCCTTTTTAAATTACACGCTTTGCTTTTTGAATAACAAAGGAGTCATGTTATTAAAAAGTAAATTTGGGAAACAAATGTACAGAAAACTACATTGTACACTTCATCCCAAAATGTGGTAGAGAAGTTATAGCGGACTGAGCTAAAAAAAAAAGCTTTTTCCAATAAGGGTATCCTAGGCCACAAGAATACAAAACGTTTAAAATCAAACACTCCTGAACTCAAAACCCACAGCGAGTTTCCCCCCACAAAACACACACACAAAACATAAAACCAAGTTCTTCTGTCAGTTCGTTCGAATGCACCACATGCCCAGACAGTTGTTGTTTGGCACGCCTTCACACCTTCCGGCCCCGGCCAGCCCTTTTGCTCTTGCCCGGGGGCTGCCCCCCCGGTAGTCCGGCAGGGGACGCATGAACAGGATGGGGGTTATGACCACCATGAGAACTGGAAACAGGCAGGCAGGAGTAGTGATATCCCCCTGGTGGGACAGGACCACCATCCCCCAAATGCCACCCGGGAAGGCCCGGAAGACGACAAAGGTGGAGAGGTTGAGGGAAAACGGGCGCGGTACAGCCTGGATCGTACAGCGGCCCCGATCTGCAGCATTTTAACCCGGGTGCAGGAAAAAGGGAAATTTACCCCCCACGGGGCCCACAGGTTGAATCCCCCCATTCGCAAGACCGGTTGTAGAAGAAAATCCCCTACCCGCCAAAAAGCAAAGGTAACCGATGAGACAGCCAAACACGAAAGGAAAAAGTTCAGCATTTAAAAAACCAAAAGGAACCGAAATTGGGGGAAATATAAACAGAAACAGTAAAGTTTTGAAAAAGAAATAAAGTAAAAAAAAAAAAAACAATAAAGAAAGATATTTGCAAACTTAAAAAAAAGGGGGATACTGACACACACCCATGCACACACCACACACCCTCAACCGCGACCCCCAATGTCTCAAAAATGGACACAAAAGCATGCGTGCACACACACAACACCACCACACCCACTTGTAGAATCAATGTGATGGGGAAAGGGGAAGTGGGTTATCCCTGCGATTTTTACAGGTTAAATGGGTTATACCCTTTGCAGATGTTGACAGGTGAAGGGGTTATACCATTGCAGGTGGAAGTTGACCCGAATTTTTGTCCATTCCCCCTTAAAAAAAATATTTAATTTAAACGAGGTGAAAGGTATTCCCCCCCTCTTGCTGGGTCCAACTTTTTCGAGTGGTGACATAGCCATGCCATTTTCACCCGGGTTTTTTAAGGGAACTGTAGAAATTTCAGAACATCTGAAATCAACAACCCACACCACCAAAAAGTTTCAAGCCCCATGTTCAGCTGAAT
Source organism: Conus ventricosus (assembly GCA_018398815.1). Classification (NCBI taxonomy): domain Eukaryota; kingdom Metazoa; phylum Mollusca; class Gastropoda; order Neogastropoda; family Conidae; genus Conus; species Conus ventricosus. The sequence goes on along the minus strand of CM031619.1, from coordinate 35,273,590 downwards.
CCAGTTCACAAAAAGGAAAAATTTAAGAACAATAGAAATGGAGAGAAAACCCAAGTTTAACAGAGATGGGGATGACCCGTCCCCCCCCCCCCCCTCCCCAATTTACAAGGGGGTGCGAAAACCCAAACACTCCCCCAGAGATGACAATGAGGAACCAACCCCACCCCAACTACCCGTCAGTCTGGGTGATGAAACCCGGTAGTGGGGCCCCCAAAAAAACCCTTGTAAATTCATAAACTTGAGTCAGAACACACGAAAATAAAACCGGAGTTGGAAATCGCTTTGCTCAACGTTTCAAACACCACCCGCATGGTCGCATACTTTCAATCACGATTTCACTTCATGTACTATTCCTTGGCTGAAGCATAAATATGAATTTTAGTTCCTTCGAAAGTCGTTTGCTGCCCACTGTGACTCTGGGAACACTTTATGGGGCCAAAATTTCTTTTTTATTGAAACAAAAAAGAAATGATGACGCATGACGAACGATGAAAAGGAAAAGAAAAATAAAAAGGGGGATTCTGGTCACCGGCCCCCAACCCGTTTTTTGGCCGGGGGCCCCCAAATGCCCCTTTTATAGTTCTTGCCAAATTTGTTTAAAAACCAAAAAAAAAACGGCCTACAAACATACATACGTGGGATTATCCCCTTTTCAAAACTAATTTACTAAACTTTTGTTTTAATTTTTTCTTAATCCTGTGTTTTTCTTTTTCATTTTAATAACATCATTTTCGGCAAAATTCTTCAAAAGGTCTCTGCCTCTGTGAAAAAAAAATACAGTCTTAACGTTCTCTAAAAATCTTTTAAAACTGAGTTTATTTTTTACATAAAACCCACACTTTTTCCAGCATGTCTTCCACTGAAAGCCCGTTTTGACCCAAAAAATTTTTTTTTTTTAACTATGTTTTTTCTGCCGAACAGGATCTATAAAAAAAAGTGCCCGCGTTCCTTCAAAAAGTTATAAAATGTTTTAAAAAAAATCACTTAGTTTTTGCTAGGTCAACTAAATAATTTATCATCTGTCCAATAAACCTTCACAGAAAATGTTATAAATTTTTTTGTTTTAAAAATTGGGCCCCAAAAGATGTTACCAACTTTTATCCATTCTGTGTTATTGGTGGGCTAAGTTAAAGGGGTACACAATGCTTGGTAAAAGCTTTTTAAAAAAAAAACCAGTCTTGGCAAGTAGGGTTTTAGGATTCCAAAACTAATTGCTACATTGCAGCTTCGTTCGCAAAAGATTTTTAGTTAACAAAGGGAATAATTTTCCCGACGTTCAATATGTAAAAATTTAAAAAAAACATTATAAAAATGGGGTTTCATCGTAATGATATAGCGGCGCTGTGGTTAAAGCGCTTTCTTTTTTTGGAAGTAAATTTCGCATTTAGTAAATGCGGGGGACGGTGAGAGAAAAAGCATAACAAAGGTTTTGGGGCAATAGCCGCAGCAAAAGATCACATGAAAAGCAAAAGGGGGAAATTGGCAGTTAGATTTTTTTAAAGACAAACTGAAAAAACGGGCCACGCGGTTTCACATTTAAGTGTTGCAAGCAATAAAAGAAAAAATTTTTTGTAACAGGGAAAACCCAAAGGAAAAATTGCCCCCCCCCCAAAATTCATGACTTTTTTCAACCCCAGAAAAACAAAAAATGCAAGAAATAGGTTTTTTCTTTGTTTACGTTGGTATTTTGTGGCATAATTTGGCTGAAAAAAAATAACAAATTTTTATTCGCCAAAGGAAAATTTGGGAAAGGGAATCACGGCAATTAAAAAACTAAGCCAAAACGCGGGAGTCAGGAACAAAGAGAAAAAGGGAAAGGTTATCTAAACAAGCGATTTGGCAAATTTTTTTACCCGCCCAGCGAATACAGAGACCACACTTTGTGAATACAATACCGAACGGACACCCATCAAATGGATTCTTCTATATTTACCCCATGATACGATTAGACGAAAAAGATTTAAGTACGCACTCACAGTCATTGACATAGCTTCAAGATATAAAGATGCGGAACCGTTAACACAAAAGGTGCTTCTGCTGTTGCTGTTGCCATACAACTGATATACCAACGAGGCCCGCTAACTTATCCTCGCATGATTCAAGTCGATGATGGAAAAGAATTAAAGGCCGAGTGAATCAATTATTGTTAAAACATAGAGTTACATTAGAAGAGGCATCCAGGAGTTCACAGATCACAGGCTTTGGTTGAAAACTTTAACAAACAGTTATCTGAAAGGCTTTTCTCCTACCAGTATCACAGAGAGCTGATTGACAATTCTCGCAACACAGAATGGGTTAGAAGACTGCCCTCAGTTTTGCGCGCAATGAATTAATGAAGATTTAAAGGGCTAAAACCAGTACAAGCAATCAAAAAACAAACAATAGATGTTGTTGAAGGAGAGTCTTCATCCGGCAAACTATTGCCATTTGGTTTGAAAGTAAGGTACCTTTATTTACTGGAGGAAGCAGAAGGGGACACTCGCATCAGGGCAACGATCCGGTTGGAGTGTTGATCCATATGAAATAAAAGAATTGTAAAAATGAATCCGCCCGTGTATTATTTACGAGAAACTGACACAACAAAACAACCAGTCCTCAAAGATCTTTTGTAAAGGAAGAACTGCAGATAATCCGCCAGGCACAGTTCCAGTTGCTTAATTAATTTTTAATTTACATAAATGGAAGACGAAACAAGAATGATAAAGGAAGAGACCTTAGAATTGATACGGGAATCATATGATGCGAGTTCTATTATTAAGGAAACGTTTCGAGGATCTATCAGTACATGGCAATGCATCCAGATCACCTACAACCCAAATTCCCAAATTTTGATCATCAGATATGGGGAAAAGAATATCTTGAAATAATAAAAAAATTAGAGCGCATCAAGCAAACATGAAAAATAATTTGGCTGAATTGTATAAAGATATGAATGAGCTTATAACAAAACTTAAGGAAAAATATGAAGAAGGTATGTATTTATAACGTTCTTCCAGTGTCCAATTGCATATGAAAACTCTGGATTAACAAATACTCGTTTAGTGTTTGTTCTATCTAATGACTTCTTTGTTACAACTGTTGTGCTGATCTCATGTAGATTAGATCGTAGTTTTACGTTGTCATGATGAAAAGTCTTATTGTCAAACAATGCTTCTTTGTAGTTGTTATGTGATATGTTTGACTGCACAACACTGCGAGATATTCCTTTTGCTTTCTTATGATTTTCTCCTGGCTCGAAATGCTGTACATTTTCGACCTTAAACCAATAACTCCTTAATCACCCCTCCAGATAATTCATCCTTCATCTTTCCTAAAACCTTTTGTTAACGGTTGAATGCAAAGGCGAATCTTTAGGATAATCGGATGTGTCGTACCATCCGCATGCCTTTAGTACTTCTAATTCATGTCTTTATAGATGTCTTCAGTAGGAACATCTATAAACAAAACTATCTGTATCTGTGTAAAGTACTCTGGACTCGGGATACGAGGGCTTAAAGTAGTCATAAAGAAATTCTAACATCAAAGCTTTGATAATTCTAAAACAGTAAACGCAATAAAAACAGGTTTGTCTAATTTGACTTTCTTTTTTTTCATCATTATGCCAAAAAGCTGGTCATGAAATCTTCTAAAGTCCTGATAATTAGGTTTTGAAGTAGCTTAATTGCTTCGTTCTCTTTAGTGACCAATCTAACATCTTTGCGCTTGTGCGGATTTTCCATAGTCTTTCCGAAACAGCTGTTGTTCATCAGCTTGAAAAAGTCTTTTTCTGAAGCATCTGTGGATTTAGTTCTAACATCAGTGTTCTTCATGATGTATGGTTTCATGAACTGTTCTTGATCGAAAGCAATAATACGATGAACAGCTGTCAACTTCAAACCATGCCTTAAATAAAAATTATAGAAGTCTGTAATGACAGACATAATTTTTTTTGCCTCGAAGATTAGGCACAAGTTTAGGCGGCTCTGTTTTTGCCATCTTTAGACTTTCTGCTGCTAATGGGTAGTCATTATGTAGGTCATGGAGCTCCTGAGGATATTTCTAAGTCAACTTCTAGAATGAAACCGCGCTGTTGATCGGGCACAAACTGTTCAACCACTTTAATGCTCTTTGAATATTTTTCGGATTGTCTTCTGTGTACATTTTAAAGTTACGTAATGGAAGTGATTGCGCCATAGCCATCCATACAGATTGTTTGCATCTAAATACATGAGATAGTTGGACCTTTTACTCGGATCATAATCGTCCAAGTATTTGTTGTTTGCTTTACAGTAATGATGCGACGCCATACTAATTCCTCCGCGCAATCCGTTTTCAATCATCTGAATCATTGGTAAATCTGACAATAAATCAATCTGTACTCCAGTATCTTTTAAGAAAGCGTCCCAACTTATCCGGGCGCAGAAATGTAATGCGCGGGATCCAGGCTATAATGTTTCATGCAGGTCTTTCTATAATTTTCAAGACGTCCGCCAACAAACATGTATCAGCCATCAGTATGAATCATGATAGTCTCCCATCGTTTTACAATCTAACTTTGCCACGCATCTTGAGCATGCTGGTAATCAGAATCACTGATGTCCTTTCCTCTAAGACTAGAAAGAACGCGCCTTTAGGTGGAAGTGTATCTTCATCAAACCTTTCCCAACTGTTCATGTATTCATAAGGGTAAACGCCCTTTCTAACGAGAGTTGGGTCAAAATATTCTTCCGTTATTGGGCAGGACTTTAAGGACATAGCCAGTGACTCTAATGATCCCATCAGGTGTTGCATAGAGTCATAAAAAGACATGTTATTTAAGTGAAACACATGTACTTTTCTGATGACTGTGCAATGCATGTTATCCTGAAGGCGTCGTCTACTGCTTTCATTATAAGATGAGGTCGTAACCTCGCAAGTTATGAAAGAAGAGGGGCAGCTTCCATGTCTTAGGATCAAACTTTAGTTGAAGATTGCATTTACTGTGTGCTGCTCCTCTTGAACTTTCCACTAATGTGATCATGGTCTCTTACTGTCAGATTTGCTGCGTCTAATGAGAGGCCTAAACCACAAATCCAACAGTGAGTGGCTAAGTCTTACTGTTCTTGGTCTTCGGTGTCATTATGTTTTCAGAAATTCAGATTATTTGAACAATCATTACGCACTTGCTGCTGCGCTGTAAAAATCTTCTGCCGCATTTGGCCCTCTGTATAATTCTGGCGTTGAATGAGCGCCATCCGACCTGACAATAATGAAGGCAAATAAAACAAATCTGATGATTAATCATTAAGATGTTTTTCGAAGTTTTTGTGGCGCTGGCCCTTTATAAGGAACAATAGGGACTCGAAGTCTGCGTAAACAATGTATGGGAATTTTCAGCCGTTTCCAGTTTCTTAAACTAACTTTAGACCCGGGTGGGGGCGTAATTAGTTCCGTTTTTACGTCAATGGGCCGATACAATGTTTCTTTGTTCGCTTGCGGCTTGAGCAGAGGGAAATTTCTTGTTAAACATTTTCTGCGGAATTCTTGTTTGCTATGTTTTTTTGTAGTTTTGCTAACAGTTACTCTTTGTTCGTATCAATGTGTAATGCGGTAGCCCCGGGGGTGAAAGCATCAGTAGTAAGTCAACATGATTTTTGTCTGGCCGCCTATTGTTGGACTGTTCTTGGACACTTTAATCGGTTTTTGTTTTGTTTCCTCATCCATGTGTTACATTAACAGTTATTGGTTTGTTTTGTTCTTAAAAACTGATCAATTTGGTCTATATGCAGGAAAGGATATTCCACAAAATTTAAAGATCATTGATAAAAGGTTCATAGTTAGATACTCTCTCTGCGTTTTTACGGGCGAAATGCAGCCTTGAAAGAAACACACTAAAACATTTGCTGTCTGAATTCCTTATGTTTAGAACTGCTCTTTTTGCTACCAATGTGGAGGTAGTGGAATGTAAGCCTTGCCTACAATTGGTGCATACTTAGCCTGTTGTAATCTGATCTCTAAGACTTCGCTCTCTGCCCAAACCCGGGAAAGCCTCTCATTTTGGCTTCTTCAGCGGCCACATCAAATTTGGTAAGCAGTTGGAGCCCAACCAGGTTTTAAAGTCATTATGAGAAAGAATAGTTGTTGTTTAGTTGAGCCCCAGACTCCTAGATTTTCTTCATTTATTGTTATTATAGTCAATTAAAACAGCTAACTTTATTTTAATGGCGGGTCTATTGTTAGTTTCCCTGGAACTTGAGAAATAGCATGTGCAACGCTTCCCTTGCAAGTTTGTCGGATTAATGATTCTAGATTAACATCTTTTTAAAGCTTTTGACAAACGCCCTCCTCATGCTTTCCCTTCAAACAATTCGTCTGGTCCTTCATATATCTTATCCATTTTGAGTTTCTTTTCTAATCAAAAATTTATTTAAATTAAAAAAAATTTACAACGACTCTAAAAGTGTCTTATCAATTATCAACGGTCTTTTTGTGCTTGGACTCATAAACTAAGTATAAAGCCCTTTGACGTTGTTACTGTGAGCTGTTTAGAACAGAGTTTTAATGTTTGTTTACTTTTTTTAAACATTCCTTTTTTTTCTGCTCGGTGTTTTGGCTGTTGAGAAAAATTGCCCTTGCCTTTATTTGAAGATCAAACTTTTGTCTTTTATAGTCATCAAATCGGCCTGTAACGATTAAATTCTTCGTCCGTGATGTTTGAGTCAAACTAGTGCTTTATTTATTATCAGTTTGAACGAGCTAAGTTTAGCTGTTATAAGTTGAACCATAGCTGTGTGCTTTTGGAGTTGTTTTTTTAATTTTTTTTCTAGCAGCACTTACGGCTAATGAACACAGGCCAAGACCTAAAAATAAACCGGCTAAAGGTAAAGCTGCGGGCGTGCCTATGCCTGTTGCTAAGAGACCAACACTTGTCCCTGCTGATAGGCCGCTCAAAGCCGATGCTCCAGTATTAACTTATGTAACAGCATTACAGGCAGCAGAATACCTTCGTCTGGTTTTGCTGTATTTTGAAAGGTCCTGCTCAAGTTTTTGCGGCATTTGTGTAATGTTTGTTAATCTGAAGGTTTTTATGTTAGGGGTTTCTACTATCCCTTCTTTTAACAACTTTGGGGCTGTAGGTTTCTTTTGGATAATTCTTAACAGACATGATTTTTTTTTAAATTAAAAATATTTTGCATACTATTTTTTTAAATCTGTTACCTTCAATATTCAGCTGCGAATCAGATATATAAAACAAATGTACTTAAGCGGTTTATCGTCATCTTTTTCTTTATCAATTTGAATGTTTATTATGTTTTTAACGGTTTCCCACTTCCATGCAACTTATTATCCTCAGTTGCCCTTAGGTCAATCCATAAACCGTATTTTGTTGTTAAATAATCATCAAGCCTAACATCATGAAGGTGGAGATCTTTAGACACAAGGTTGCTGTTGGATTTTTTATGCCTCCCAACCCCCGAACAATTTTCTTATTTCATCAAAATGCTGATAAGGTCTAAGTCCGCTAGCATAGATTTGGTTAGGCTACCATCAATTGTACATTGCACTTTCGTTATTTTAGGATTAAGAAACTTTCCGGTTTGTCTATCAAATGGTTCTTCATCTTCGCACAGCAATAAATACCTTTAATTTATTGTGCTAAGACGCTAAACTAAAATTCCATATAGTGTCTGCGCTTTTTTAGGGTGTGTAGAATGGTGATCCCCTCTTTGTAATATATTACCATTGTTGTCTCTTTTTTTTGGGTCAATCAACCTTGCTAAATCAAAGGGTTTCGAACATGTCAAACTCTAACGCGTTTTCAGAATGCTGTTTCTTTGCTTGGTGTCTACTTAGATTTAATAACCCCTTTGTATTCATTAAAAGTTAGTTATATGATAATCTGTCTTTTAATGCCCCCTTTAAAGTATGGGGCATGCGCACTTAACAACTCAAAATTTCCCAAAGGGGATAGAAAAGCGATTTCCATTACGATAACTTACGCTATACTTTTTGCCTTCTTTAGCACCTTCAGCGGCCCATTCTGTGTTTAGTGCTTCATTATTTTCGATTCCTTGAAAGGGAAGATCATTCCTTTCATTCCCCGGGTTTGCCATAGATCACAATAGGTTAAAAATATGTCTGCATTATGTAAAGAAAATTTTTTCTTTCCCTCAAGTTTTATAGAATTTTCTTAACGATTGCCCGCCCCAGATTCTGGACAAATGTCCTTTTGGGGTCTGTTGAATCGAGTTTTATTTTGAAAGTAAGTCGCGTAGAGCCTGGGCACAAACACTTCATTTGCTCCTTGGTCTGGAAATTTGACAGTAAGAATTTGATCTGCATCAATGTAGATGGATTATTTTGGAAAAAAATAATTTCTGTTTATTTCCCTTCACGCCCAGGGCTCTTTCAGGCTTCTAAGCGGGTCAAGAAATGAACCATATGCTTGTGACATTTTTATAAAAAAAAATAAAAATTAATTATTTTAAAACATGCAGGCATTGAAGGTGAAGAAGATTATGAGGTTCCTGATCCTGAAGACACCGTGAGTGAAATGACTCCCTTTTACACAGCACCTCAACGTCAATGTGGGATGAATTAAAAGAAAACCCAAGGGAAGATCATTTTTCCAAAATTTAGCCTAAAACTCCCCAATTTAGCCCTGATGTTTTTTAAGTAAAAAGGGGGCATTTGTTGTGATCAACGATCGGACAGCGTGTTCCCCTTACGTTAACGAGACCCCTAAAGTTTGTGGGCTGGAAACAAATTTGCAAAGACTTAAAATTTCCGATCGAAATCGCCTTGAATTGTTAACCCAAAATTTGATAGGGTGGTTGCTAAAAATTCAAAAGCCAACAAAAAATCCCAACAGATAGCCAAATGCAAAACATAGAACTTCAAGATTTAAGTCAAAACAGCGGGTGAATGAAATAAATAATTGTATAGAAGCAGAAACCGTTTTCCGAAGAAACAGGCATTAGAAACAATAAATGATTCTCCGCTACCGTGCGAGATTTAGTAGACCTTGATCGTACTTTACGAAACCATCAGTGGCGAATTAAAAAACAATTAGCAAATAGGTGAACTAGATAAGCATATAAAAGAGATAAAAGAAAAAAAACTGTTGAGGCTGACGACGCCATAGTAGGCGTGAGATTAAAGAAACGAATAAGACAAAGACTAAAAAGGATCTTGACAACAAAGTTCTGCAAGACTAGAAGCGCTGACTACTATCCGAGACCAATACGAACCCAAGTGAATAGAATAAGAGAAACTATCGAAAAATTTTATATGAAGACACAACACTAGCAGAACGAATACGAACACTGTTTTAGAGAGGCATGGGTCTCATTAGCCAGCGTTATACAGCTTTTGGATTTGCAATAAGCCCACTGGGGATGGGCTTATTGCAAGCAGCAGTTGGGCCCGGGTCAGGCACTCCACGCCATCACCTCCATCACCGCTGATAAATCATGGGTAAAAAAAACAGCTTGATCATCTGGCGGATTTGTTAAAAAATTAGCCAGTAAAGCCGCTAGATGCTTACCGGGTTATATTAGGGGTGTGTTAGCTGGGGGGGCTTTTGTCTACTGTGGCAAAGTAGTTGGCTTTATGGCTGAGAACTTATGGGCATTAGTTCTCTTAATAGCTCGGGTTATTATTTAGTAAAATAAAGTACCATGTTATCCTATGCCAGGGGGGAAGTTGGTGAATCCTGAAAATAAGGATAATGTATGCCGGGGGGTCCAGCGGGGCAGCAGAGGCCCCCTGGGGGTCAAGGGGCAGCGACCCTTGTGGGGGGGGTTCAGGGGGCACAAAGCTGACGCAAATTTTAAAATTGTCCTACATTTGGAGCAATTTCATGCTATTTCCATGTAAAAAAATACCAATAATTTGAGTACAATATTTTAGGTAAAAGTTATTCACTTGACATACAGGAAGTCTTAAGATTTCCATATTTGAATACAGCCTTATTAACACAAGAAACCTTACACTCGAGTCAAACAGTCACACCACACACACACTGAGCCAACATGGATGTCATACCAATATCACTTAAATTTTAAGCCTCACACCAGCTATAAATGTGATTCCCACAGATTGACTGTTTATTTGATTTCCTTGGAGAATAAAATTGACAAGATTGTTAAGGATTGAGAATGTGATCACCTTTCTCCTCCCGTTTCATGCTCATACAAAACTTTCAGCAATATACAAAAACCTTTCTAATTAGATTCCAAATCCATTGTTCTTACAAATATGACAAAATTATAAAAAAATAAAATAAAAAAAAATAAAAAAGTAATGATTTACATGGCTATGAGGTCATGACACAAAATGCATCAACGATATATCTCACACATAAAACTAGGACATTACAGTATATGAGCAAGTGAAAAAGGTGTCCAAAAAATAGCCAACAAAAAAGTGGATTTTTTCAAAAGTTTTTATTACAGCTTATTTTGTCCAAAGAAGACTTATGATTAGGGGTCATTAAACACATTACAGACAAAGATAATCATGCACCGAATGTTCTGCTAGTAATGTGATAAGGCCATCATAAAGATTGACGCGTTGTTATGCTGGACATTCAATTTTATCAATATTCCTTTTTGATGGTATGTTATGCCAGCATAATTGTTTCGTGGAAATATGACTGAATATTACAGCTTAATTTCATTCCAAAGAAAAGGCATCTGTGCAGGTTTAAGATCATGTTTCACTTGAGTGGTATGTCAACATAACAAACCGTCGGACATACTGATTTGTTACTTTATTGTCTGTGTGGAAATAAGACAGTAACTGCATCCTCTGATGATTTCTCTGTGTTTTGTGGGGTTGCATTTCTTGTAATGATATAAGTATAGGGAACCCACAATGCCGTGTTACCTTAATATGGCATTTTTATCTGACAGTTGTTTATGATGTGCATTGACATACCCAAGTATTTCCCACATGCAAAAATAACAACAAGTCATTAAAAATATGGACATACTTTTCCTTTGAGTACAGTTTCTATTGTTATGTTACATTTTACACATAATGGCATATAAAACAAGCTAAATAAGTCAACAATGATCATGTAGACACCTTAAATTAGAATCCATCATGACAGTTGTTATGGCCTCAACTGTGGACATACTCTCAAATGCTCATGTACTGACAGGAATTAAGATTATTTATGATCAAAATGATTAGAAACAGTTTGACAGTAACAATAATAACGTGTACATTTGAGGGCACCTGCTCTCTCAGATAAGATCTGAGCGCTTCAAATTCATATGAAAATACATTTTATCAATTTTGGTTTAAAAACATAATTACAAGATGTAACAGATTTTTTGCATTTCTGCACCAGGACTTTCTCTTCTTTTCCTTCTGATGAAGAATGTAGATGCGAAGACCTAGAAAACACAAACTTCTTGTCAAACAAATAATACAAAATACTTTTAGGTATTTTTTGGAATTAACTGCATTAAAAACAAGTGATCAAATAAAAATGTCATGAACAAAATCAATTTGGTATGCTTCAGGTGATTTCCAACCTACCTCTTCACACCCCACCACTTCTTATTCAGGTTAAGAAGCATAATCAATGAGTAGATTATTTGCTACTACTGCCTTGGGGGGGGGGGGTGGGGGGGGGAGGGGGAGGGCTGAATTTTTTCCCCAGTACTTTTCTTCCTAAATTATGGTCACTCAAAAACGAGTTGGTCACCAGCGCGCCATGTTTAAAAAGTAAAATAAAATAACATAAAATAGTGCGACTCAGACTGTTGGCACCTGGAGACAAATGTGCCAACAAGGGGCGCACTCGTATTCATGAAGTTTAAAAGCAATGGCAAAATTAGGGCCAGGTAACATAAAATTCTGGGAAGTTCAAAATAGAAAATGTCAATATTGCAGGATCTCAAAACTGTCGCTATTCAATTTGTTTGTTTTTAATGAGACTGCATTTGTGGAATCTTGATGGCACCGGCAGTGGTTCCTCAGCCGTTACAGAACATAGAATAAATTGAAGGTAAGAGGCTGTCATTATCTTGACTGCAGGTTATGGTTATAACATTGACCGCCACTTCCTGGGCTGCTTTTATTCAAGACTAGTTGTTCCAATTGAATAAGTATTAGTTTAGCTCTGCCTTTGAAGATGTTACGTTTGGTAAAACTCTTCTCTCTTCTAAGGGTTTCCATTCTAATTTCCTCATGGTCTTTCTAGTATTCCCCTTTTCTATGATGTGTTCCCTGTTACGAAGTGCTGCTCTCTTCTGAATCTTTTCGGGTTATCAATGTCCTTTAGGATGGTAAGGACCAATACTGTAAGCAACCATATTCCAGTACTGGCTCTAACCAATGTTTGTAGCAGGGGTCTTTAACCTTTGGGGCACCATTGATATTCTGTTATAAGAAAGCTAAGATGGTTATTTGCTAGTTACATTACTTAAATTTGTAATGTTTTTCATTTGAGACGGACTATCTATAATCACACTAAATATTTATTGCGCATTGGTTTCTTTATGACTAGTATGTTGAATAGAATATTCTGTCTAGTTGGGATGGGTTTGTTTACATATACGCAACATTGGCACTTTTGGGGATGAAATTCAATTTTCCAAGTTCTTTCCCACTCTTTGTAAAGCGTTTAGAATCTTCTTTGTAGAATGCGGGTATTCTTCTTGTTCTGATTGTTCCATATACTACGCTGTCATCTGCAAAAAAAGCCTTTATAGTAGTTCCAGGAGAGAGATTTCCGACTTATGCCAGTTATATAAATTAGGAAAACAAGGCCCAGAACAGCTCCCTGTGGTACACCTGACAAGACTGGTATACAATGCATGGGATGACGACCTTCCACAACACTTCTGCGTTTCTCCCAACGAGAAATTGATTAGCCCATTTTAGCAAAGATAAACGCCCAATGCCGATGTGTTCTACTGTATGCAAGCAGGCCCTCATGGTCAACCTTATCAAAGGCTTTAGAATGTGCTAATAAAATTGCATCTATTGCTGTTGTTGTTAAGGACAGTTATTAAAATCATTGAGAGTTGTTATAAATTGAGTCTCCAACTCTGTGCTGTCTAAAAACCATGCTAGGCGTTATTTAGAAGTCTATTTGTCAAGTTGGTCCATTATGCTCTATATATTATGTGTTTCAAGTAGTTTTGTGAAATGGATTAAGAGTTCACAGGTCTATAGTTCTCTGCTTTTGTTTTGTCTCCCGTTTTGATAACGGGAACAATGCTTGCATCTCGCCATCATCAGGTATTTACTCCCGCGTCAGTGAAGCTTGGTAAAGGTGGTTTCGGTAGACCTCCACTCAATCATTGGCACATAATTTTAAGATGCTTGCAGGAACGCCATCAGGGACAGTAGCTTTGTTTTTATTGATGTTGGTCAGTTACTCCTGCTTTGTTTACTTTGATTGTTTGCCATTTCAGGTGTTTATCCTCATCCTTTAGGTCTAACGTTAATTAAAGCTTGGGCTTTGAGAAAACCAAACAACTGCTTGTTTAGTAAATTAGCACTGTTGAGAGGGGACAAAAAAAACCTAACTGAACCCAGTTAGTTGAAAAAAGGGCCAGGAAAAAAAGGCAGGAGAGGGGGGGGGGGGGGGGGGGGGGGGGAGGGTTACATGGAGGGACTGGGGGAAGGGGGGCTTGGTGGAATCTGGTTGTGGTCTCTATCTCCACATTTTATCAAAAAGCATTATGGAAAAATAGCCAAATGTGCACTTTCAATTCTTCAAAATAAATATGTATTACAATGAAAATAAACTTGACCATTTATTAATCACAAGAGATACTGATGGTCGTTACGAAGACATTACTGAGTGATAATGTCTTCAAACTATGAGAGTTACAATCTGTCAATAATCGCCCAGATTTCCACTAATCCTATGATCTGAACTTTTGTTCTGTCATGTATTTAAAGACAAACAAATAGGAAATGCCAAGCGGTTTTCTGCCCCAGTTTTACGTTAATTGATACATTGATTAACTTAATATCCGTCGGTCGTTATTTTCTGGACATCGCTAAAAACGATGTCCTAATTTCATGCGTCAGCACAAAACATTCGCCCGAAAGTTGAGGGAAATCCCGTATTAAATTGCCCACTCTACTTGTGGTTCATTAGAATTTTAATCATTTACAGAAAACAATTGAGAATAACAGCTGCATAACGCCAAATGTTTCTATCATTTCTTGTGACGGTCGTTATGCATTTGACAGTCGTTACGATTTCTGACGTGCTCGTAACGATTGTGGACAAACAACATTTCCACACCTTTCTTGCTTCGAGCGCCATTCTTGCCGAAAGCTCCAGCTCTCGATTGAAACCTTTTGCTTGGGTGCTATCTAAAGCACGGCTGGGATCTGAAAGTTCGGTGTTAGTAGGAATTGCGAGGAAAAATACGGTCGATATTTTCTGACATACTGTTATTACCGTTATGGATATTCGCGCTCTTCGTTTCTGCCTTGAATCGAAATTTGGTTCGGAAAACACCTATCTCATTCGGTTGTGTTGTCGAGATGCCGACGTTAATTGAACACGAACAGACCGAACCTGATGTGAACGACGTGAGTTTTGCTGACCGACACGATTTGACAAAACAGCGTAACGACTGTCAAAAGGATTTTTTACCGCTTGGACAGCATCGGGAAAACAATCAGAAATAGAAACCGGTTTGTTGATTTTTTTTTTTACATGTCGCCGTTGATTTTTCTGCATCTTTATTATTTGTTGTGATGGTATGCATTTTTAGATATGTATCCAGGCTTCGGACACCAACCGCAACCTTGTCGTCCATCTTGAACGGTGATAAATTTCTCAAAGAAAAGCGTACAATTGGCATTTTAAATGGAAGGCAGACACCCAAATCACATGTTGTTTATGTATCTCTTCAAGTATTTTAAAACATCATGCAATAATAAACAAAGCATTGGTATTTATTTAATTCTTTATTTGTGCGATAAATATTCATGGGGTCTGGACGATATCACCTTTTGTCACTAGGCTCATTTGATATAGAAACACACCTAGATCAAGTCTTTAGAAGAACAGTTTCTTAAACTAAAAGCATACATCAATGATCAGTAACAAGTAGCTTGATTTTTAATACAGTTTCACATACAGTAACAAATTATAATTATAACTGTACCCTGAGCAGATACAGCATTGTGACATGTGAAGGTTTGGCTAACTTGTCCATTCATTCCAATCCCAGACTCAGAGCTTGAACTTTACTTGTAATGAAAGTCATAATAAAAAAAGTCTCAGAGCTAGTACTTTAACTTAAATGAAAGTCCAAACTACAGAATAATTAATCATGAAAATGCATCAATTAATAAAGATGATTTGTGGCTTAGCTGGAACATTTCCTGGGTCCGATTCTCCATTCTTGTGGTGGAGCTTTTTGCCAGCTTCACATTGGACTTCTTAACTGATCAGCACAAATCGCTTTTTTTATATTACTTATTTTTGTTTTTAATTTCTAATTAAATTATTTTTGTTTTTAATTTAACATAATTCAATTTTTTTAACCTTGTATTGCCAATCTATGAAGTCAAAAAAAGCAAAGTTTGCATTCAATTTCAAATCCAGATTAAAACAATGCATTCAGGAGTTTAAATTAAACTAAACCAATGCTCGGGCCTACACAAATAGGCTGGGAAGGCGAGGGGGAAAAGGCAAAAAGTTAGGAGTTCTGGTTTACTTTGGTTGTTAGTAGTGGTACTATATCTACATAGATAAGTGCAAGCTCTAAAAAATAAAAAAAAAAAATCCTTACTATAAACAGACTTGTCAAAACATCAGTTTTAAATGTCAGAATGGCAATTTTATAGTATTTTTTACTCACAACCAAAAACACTTGCAGTACCACCCCCCCCACCCCCACCCGGGTTCAATCAACATGCTGATCATGTTGCATTAAGGAAGAAGAAGGCAGAAGAAGAAAAGAAGAGAGAGAGAGAGAGAGTAGGGTGAGAGAGGAGGATGAGATGAGAGAGATGAGAGAGAGAGAGAGATGAGAGAGAGGAGAGAGAGAGAGAGAGAGAGAAACAAACCTGGCGGTTTTTTGACGTGATGGGGATGCTTGGAATGGTCCCAAAAGCAGCCTTTTTCCAGTGCTGCTGTATTTGATAACCTTCCGCACAGACGCAAAAACACTCTCCGGGGCCTTTCCGTTTTCCGACACCAACACGATGTTTCCTCCCCTTTGCCGATTTCGCCGTCTATGTTGGGCCTCTCTCGTTCCAGCCAATTCACCTCCATTTGTTTTTTACGCCCGTTATCCACTCACTGGGCTACGCTTGTCGCCTTTCATTTATGTAGGCATCGCGATTTTCCGAAAGAATCAACACATACGAAGAAACAGGCGAAGGAACACGTGTGGTGGTTCTACAGGCCACTGGCCGGAGAAAACAAAACCCGAGAAACCAACTTCCGGTAACTCGGTCGATTCGGATTAATACGGAACGGGCGCGAAATGTCGAAACTTTGATTCGTAGTGGAGTTGCTGGTTGGGAAAACGGGAAGAATAAAATTTTTTTATCGAAATTAAGAGAAATTCGATTTGTAAAATTCCAATTAAGGATTTTCCGGATTTCCGAGCGGTAACGGTCCCCCCCTGTATGCAGTTAATCAAGAACAAGTGCTGTATTTTCATATTCATGGTCATCGCGAACAGAGTCAGCGTCTTGCATCGGCATTCGGGCTTTGGACCTTGGGGATTGGATGACTTTATTTTGGGTGTTTGTTTACTGCTTGCAATATTACTGGCTCGGATTATATTTCGTTTTTTCCGACCTTCTGTTCATTGCCTGCACAAAGGATTTCGTTATTAGTTATTATTACGCCTAATCTGGAGTCTGAGGTCAGAAGGCAGCATGTATAACAGTGCCAAACAGCAATGTTACTTTCGATCTTGCGTTATTGTAAATACATTTTGGTACCTTTTTATACTTGAAGGTAATCAACTGTAGAATTAATGGCGTCCTCTAAATTTGCTAGTATTGTTTTGTGCATCAAAACCGTAGAGAATCAGTTATGCTCGATCTCGTTTGTGCTGCGAGCTAGCAAACACCAAACATAAGTACGAACAGAGTCGTTTCTTCGTTCTTTCCGCTATAGTTAGGCCCCTTAGAAGTGTCTAATATAAATGTTGTCCATGCAGTTTTATGCTCTTGCTCGATGGACACGAGGTGAAACAGTTGTGCCTGAAGAGAAAGATGTGTAAGGCAGGGATCCCAGTCTTAGTTATACTTTCTGTGCACGCCCAAAAATAAAGGGTGCCTAAGCCATGATTGCGGTCAACCTTTTGTCTAAGCCGTCCTTAACATTAATATTGAATTCGTTACAGATCCTTTCAAAAGCCTTCATGTCTTTTCTGTTGCTGAAGGATTAAACGGTTTGTCATTGGTTAATGGAGCTTGCAATTCAGTCAATACGGTTCTAAGGTTGTAATAGAATATGAAAATCTATACACTGACCTCACCAAAGGATCAGAATGATTAAAGTGATCAGGCATACGACACTCCACACCAGTTGATGCACAAAAACACAGCAAGTTTAACTGGTTCTGGTAAAACTGCATCGGAATTGACTAAAACCACACTTTCGCGATGCGGTCGTTTTTAATAGGAGGGTTAGTATATCTGTTTATTGGAGAGTACTAACCTTTGCTTGAAAGGTGTCCAGTCTGGGTCACAGAAATGTCAAGGAGTATCGGTTGTTATATTTTTAAGATGTAGTGCGGGCCCAACAGAATATTTGCATCAGTATATTTATATGCACTCATTTTTATTTTTGTTTTAAATAAATGTTTGTAAACAATAACAACCTCAAGCCGTCCTTCGTTTTTAGTACATGCTATTGATATACAATTGCGAACCAAAACTGAGTTTGCACTTCATGAATTTTTTACATAAGTCGAATGTTTAATTTAACGTGAATCAAGGAGAATAATACGATTCTAAAAGTTACAAAGGCAAAGAGAACGTATAAATGCAATCTGACTCACTTTCGCCTTCAAACCATTTTCGCGGCGTAAAGTGACCCAGGATGGCATTTATACGTTCTTGTCAGTAAGACTTCAAACTATGTTGTCCTATTCCTTTTCGCGCATCAGTCTTTTCAATACCATCATTTTTGCGGGGACTGTCACCAAATACCCTTGGCTGAGACACTGTGCGAAACACCCTAATTAGAGGGCTTGGGGTTTGTGGCAGGCAGTACCCGTACGGATAATATGACCTGTAATTATGGCGCCATAAGGTAGGGCTGCGTCACCAGACGGTGTGGCGAAGGATTGCTTGTGATATTTCATTTAGACACGGAAAGCATAGACACATTCGTGTCTGCGTTTCAACAAAATACGTCGCGCCACAACCACCACACACACGTCCATACACACAACACACACACACACACACACACACCTCTTTTATTTCTCTCTCTTCTCCAATTAAAGACATAAAATCCGCACACTTTCTTCTGACTAATTTCTGCCTAACAAACTTTGTACACTGACAGGCAGACACGGCTGAAACCTGTATCACTTAATTTACGGCTCGCGGCAGTTTGCAACCAGAGCGCCTAAGCTGCGCTGTGTAAACGAAGACATCGGCTGGGTTTGCACCACATTGCGTCAGAAAATGATTTGGAAAATTCTAGATTGCCACGTCGGACACACGCATCGAGGGCTGTCACGCGACACGACCGGGTTTGCTTGCTAGGACTTCGGGAAAGAAGGTTGTGGTTTTGACTGCGCTTTGTGTGACCACTGTGTTTTAAATTGTGTATTTTTAAAATGCTGAAACGTTACTGAAGAACAGGTTTGTGCATTCGAGACCATAAGTTTACTTTAACTGTATGTTAGAGTATTTTGTTGAAAGAATTAGGCGAAGCATGTTGTGAACCGGAGAGAGACTGTTTTTCTAGAAAACGAAAAAAGTGAACTAACTCTTTGGAAATGATCGACTATCTTAAGGTTTGTTGGGTTCAAGGAAATGAAACAAGATGTAGCCAGTTTTGATACGTTGTTTGGACTATGAGGAGATGGCTCCTTATAATCAAATGGCGTGCATTGTTTGAAAGAGGCCGAAGCAAAACAAACCATCACGCAGTTGATTGTTGCGGAGCTGGCTTAGACAGCTAAGCATGTTTAAAAAACATGGCGTTCATTTCTTAAGGCGAGGTAAACACGGGCTGATTCGTATGCTAAAAACTTATATTTGAAACATTTTTGCTGTTCCTCCCAAGTAAAATTGTTCTTAGTTTGTATCAGAACTTGATTGATTGTTAACTACAGATTCTGTGTTCATGTGGCAGGCCGATCTGTGTAATAAGAGGTGTATACTTTTCTACTTTTTTAACTTCTAACCAGTGTTCTGCCTTCAAAGTGTGCCCTTATGGCAACTGAAATGGCTGATTTTATTATTGTTCTGGCAAACAAATAGATAGGGTTAGCAGACCTTAGTACATCTACTAGTATGGAGAGGAGTAGGGCCTAGTGTGTGGCGGCACTATCATATATAAATGCTCCAAATATTCAATGACGGATGTACTACTTATGGCGATTTTATTTTTTTTTGGTGAGGGGGGGGGGGCCCGCCATAAATTGCTGTAACTCTGCTTAAAGCAAGTTGCAAGCGATCTACACTGACGTAAGATTATTTTTAGATACGGCTCATGCAGGAGACGCGGTCGGGTTTGTTAGAGTTGGTGCTTTTAGCCACAGTGCGCGCGACTGTAAGACCACTGCAGGCCTACCAATGACTCGTAAAGATCTATTTTAGATACCGCTCATGCAGGAGCGGTTGGGTTTGTTAGAGTTGGCTGCTTTAGCAAAGTGCGCAGCGACTGTAAGACCACTGCAGGCCTACCAGTGAGTAAATCTATTTTTGATACCGCTCATGCAGGAGCGGTAGTGTTTGTTTAGAGTTGACTGCTTGAATGTTCCACAAGCACTTCATGACTTTGTATATATTGCTGTGATTACTGGGCTTCATGCTTTCGCTTCAACGTCCTGCTTCAACTTTTTTGGCTGCCTTCGGGCGGCCACAGAATGTACTTTATTCAACTGTTCTTGTTTATTAAATCAAGTTTGATAAATGCACTTGTGGCTGCTTTGAATTTCTTCAGTTGACAGAGAGACCGGGCATGCCGTTCTTGAATTTTCGGCGCTTAAGCGCCAACCATAAAACCATTCCCATTTCCCTGTGCAAGCACTTCCCTATTTTTAAATGTTTGTGGTGTTTTGTGCTGTTATTGTTGTTGTGTTTGTTGTTTTACTGATAATAACTATATTTATCTGAAATTTGTTTTATAAATATCAAAAGGTTGCGCGCCACACGCACGCACGTCCCCCACCCCCACCCCACGCACGCACGTCCCCCACCCCCACCCACGCACGCCGGTCCTCCCACCCCACCCCCCTGTGTACACCCACACACACTCCTACCCCCAAGGAACCCCAAGTTCTTAATTAAGTTTTTAATTAGTCACCAAGTTCTTAATTAAGTTTTTAATTAATTACTTTCAAGTTCCTAATTATGTTCGTTGATTAAGTTTTTTTAATTAAGTTTTGATGTAAGTTACCCAAGATTGTAATTAAGTCTTCCGTTAAGGTACAACCAGTTCTTATTTCAAGTTCTTATAATTATCAAAAAAAATTACAATCTATGTTTTTATCTTTAATAGTAAATGCCTAATATAGTACTACAAACGCCTCAAAAAAGTGTCATCGTTGAGGAATGTCTTGCTCAAGCGTTCTCTGCATAGGCTTAATGAAGTTTTTACAATCCGAAGGCAACCGCATTGCTTACAATTGTGGTCTATGGAATGTCTTTTATAGACTCATGTCTTTTTTTATTGACTTCATCATTTTATAACGCCATGATCTATTTTTATTAAAAAATTTAAATTAAGTTCTTAAAATCTTATTCCATCTGAAAGGGATAAAATGAATTTTTGTTTGTTTGACGGTTCTGGCGTGCTGTTGTTTTTCTGTATTTAGTGGTTCAGATTTTTTTGTGTGCATTTTGTTTGGCTGCCAATTTTTATATATTTTATAACAGTAATAACGCCCCCAGCAGCAGCAAGGGCGCAAAAATGGCAACAGTTTTTAAGTTCAATATTCCATGAAGACTTGGCGCTGTAGTCTTGAATCACATGAAGTTTTTTTAGCCGGCATTGAATTAAACTTGTTTGGCGTTGGCGGTGTTTATTTGGGGGGGGTTTTCATGATGAGTCATATTCCTGTAACATTAATTTTTTTTGTCTGTTCACTCTGCGAATTTTTTTCCTGCTTCACACGCCAGGTTTTTAATGGTCTCCACATGATTTCAGCGTTTCCTGCTGATTTTCTGGCCTTGGTACTGTTCTTCCACTGATCAGTGTTTTCTGATTCTGCTGATTTTCCAGCTCGTTCATTTGAAGGGAAACAAATCTTTATGATTAAAAGTTATTATTCCCTTGATATATGGCGATAACATGTTCCAAATCTGTACTACAGATCACACCCTAGAGACTCTAATGACTTTGTTAAAACCGGATCTTGCGTTAAGATATACGTAGATCTTGTAGATTCAATGGGGCAAATCTACTGACTTGTTTCGTGTACAAACTAAGAATCCGTTTGCCCAACGCTTTTAACCATTCTAGACCCCCAGCTGCGCTTCATACCTGTTATGATACTTTTAAATGTTCTGCGGCGAACATTGTGAATCTGTCATTGCTGACTTCTGTTCGAGGAAACTGTTTTGTTTTTCCCTCGCTGCCAAAGAATACAAACTCTCCTGTTTGGGCCTAACAGGTTGGCCCCATCAACTTGGTCATTATAAGTTGTTCGGGAAGGTTTAGGCGCCCTTGTAGCTGATTAGAGATCATCAATGTTTCATGTTTTTTATTAAAATTATAATTATTTTTATTTTATAAAAAAAATAAGCACCGAAAAAATGTTACCAAACTTGGTATTCCATTCTGCTGTTATTGTGAGGATAAGTGTAGGATACTCAATTTGCTTGGTAAAAGCCTGTTAAGAATTTAAACAGCAGACTCTTGGCAAACTAGACTTGAGGATTCAGCAAGCTGATTGCTATCATTGCAGTTCGGTTGCCACGTAAAGATTTTTAGTTATGCAAGGAATAATCCATGACAGTATAAATATGTAAATAAAAATACATTATAAAAAATGGCTTCGCTCGTAAATGATGATTTGGTGGCGCTGTGGTGAATGCGCTTGCTTTTAGCGGAAGTAATTCGCATTAGTAAACTGCGGGATGACCGGCGGAGAAAAAGACATAACAAGTATGGAGCAACTTAGCAGCTGCACAAGAGCCTATCGAAAAGCAGAGACTTTGAGTTGATTTTATTAATGACACACTGAAAAAAACTGGAGGCTTGCAGAGGAGATTACATATTTAAGATGTTGATCAAGCAATTTAAACAATATTATCTCGTAACAGGGCCAAACCGAAGTTCCAGAATTGCCCCCACCAAAATTCAGTGACTTTTATCAACCATCAGAAACAAAGTGCAAGAAATCGGTTTATTGCTTGGTATGGACCGTCGTGTATTTTGTTGCGCATATTATTGCTGCGGCGGAATAAAAAACTGAACAAAAATTATTAATTCGCCCCCAAAGGATATTGAAGGTATCACAGCAATACAAAAGCTAAGCCAAGCGGCAGGAGTCAGTGAACAAACTGCAAAGGATATGGTTATCTAACAAGCATGTTGGAAATTTATTTACTGCCTAGACGAATACAGTGACCCACACTTGTTATTACCAACCCTCCCAACCGGACCCATCAAATGGATCTTCTATTTTACATCGAGGATTAGACCGAAAAGTTTTACGTACGCACTCACAGTCATTGACATGGCTTCAAGATACAAAAGATGCTGAAAGCCATTAAACACAAAAGAGCGCTTCTGCTGTTGCTGTTGCCATTACAAACTGATATATCCAAAAAAATCACGAGGCCCCTTAACTTTCCCTCGCATGATTCAACACGTGATGGAAAAGAATGTAAGGCCAAGTTGAATCAATTATTGTTTATTAAAACACCAGAGTTACTATTTGAAGAGCATTCCGGAGTCTCAGATCACAGCTTTAGTTGAAAACGTTAACAACAGTTAGCGAAAGACTTTTCTCTACCAGTTCACAGAGAGCTGATGACAATGTTCGCAACACGAATGGGTAGAGACTGCCTCAGTTTTGAGCGCAATGACTTAATGAAGAATTTTAAGGGCTAAAACCTGTAAAGCAATCAAAGAAAAACATTAAATGCTGTTGAAGGAGAGGCTTCATCCGGCAAAAAATACCGTTTGGTTTTTGAAAGTAAGGTACCTTTATTTACCGGGGGAAGCAGGAAGGGGACACTCGCATCAGGGCAACTGATCAGTTTGAGTGTTGACCCGTACGAAATAAAAAGAATGTAAAAATGATCCATCCCGTGTATTAATTTACGAGAAACTGGCACAACAAAACAGCCAGCCCCTCAAAGATCTTTTGTGAAGGAAAGACTGCAGATAATTCCGCCAGGACACAGTTCCGCTTTCATTAATTTACGTTCTCCAGTGCCCCAATTGCATATGAACATCTCTGGTCATTAAACAAAAACCACCGTTGTGTGTTTGTTCTATTAATGACTTCTTTGTACACAGTTGTGTTGATCTCATGGAGATTAGATCGCTGTTTTAGTTTGTCAGTGATGAAAAGTCTTATTGCCAATAATGCCGTCTTTGTAGTTGTCACTCGTGTATGTTGACTGCACAACGCTGCGAGATATTCCTTTGCTTTCTTAATGATTTTCTCCTGGCTCGAAAATATGTACATTTTTGACCTTAAACAACAAACTCCTGATCACCTTTCCAGATAATTCATCCTCATCTTTCCTAAAAACCTTCTTGTTAGTAATTGAATGCAAAGGCGAAATCTTTAGGTTAACAGATGTGTCGGTACCACCCCGCATGCCCTTTAGCTACTTCGAGTTTCTATGTCTTTATAGATGTCTTCAGTAGGAATTTCTATTGTGATTTGTACGTCGTATGGTTGAAATATTTTTTATATCTGCTGTTGTGGGTGTGGAGTGCTTGATTGCGATTGTGCGTTGTGGCGTTGGGTGTTGATCGTGATTGTGCATGTGTGGCTTTGGGAGTGCGATCGTGATTGTGCTGTTGTGTGCTTTGGAGTTTTTATGTGATCGTGCTGGTGCTGTTTGGAATGTTTTTTTTTGCTGGGTAAATAAATGGGGTTTTTGTTCGTAATCTTTTTTGTGTGGTCTCTTGCGGAGCGTGTGAGGTCAGTCATCCCTTCACTCCCACCTAGCCGATCCTGTCAGGGCAGACCCCCGGGGTGGGTTTGACGGGGCCTTCCTTCAATAAGTTTTCATCAGTGTTAGTATCCAAATGAACATAGAGTAATGAATGTAATGCAAGACGAGCGGATTTTCCCCCCCAAGTTTTTTGGTCGGTTAATTTTCCAAACTAAATTTTTAGCCTAAAGCCTCTTTTGCTAGTCTTTTCAAAATAGTAACCTCTTCTTTTTAGGCAAATTTTAAACATGTTTTCAATTTGCATTGGGTTTAATTTGGAATTTTTCCCCCCATTTACTCATTGTTTTTTTATGAGCCCGTTTTCCCCCGGTTTTTTTTAAACGGGCAAAACTTTCCCCCTGTTTTGTAAAAATTTTTTTTTTTTTTTTTTTTTTTTTAAAAAATTTTTAAATTTTTAATTTTTAAAATTTTTTTTTTAAAATTTTAAAAAAATTTTTGTTATTTTAAAAAATTTTTTAAAACAAATTTAAAAATTGGTGCTTCAAAATATATGATGCAAAATATTCTTTTGGGGCCCGCAAAATTTAAAAAATTATGCAACTGTTCTTGAATTGTGTGGCCAGTGCCTCTTTTCATAAAAAGGTGGCCCCTTTTTAAGAGTATTTTAACCCCCATTTTGGGAAAACGCCACACCAAGAAGCGGGGTTTAGTTCCGTGCAGTTTTTCGCCCCAGTTAAATTTTGCTGTGTTTTGGCTAAAACTGGGTGTGGGTGGCGTATGAGATCTTTTAAAATCCCCTGACCCTTTTGGTGGGTCAGGTAAGATTTCTTTTCTAAAACCCTTAGACGTATTTTGACTGAACTGAAAGCCCCTTTCCAAATGAAAAACCTTTAAAACCACTCAAAAACAGAATAGACTGAAGGTTTTTGAAAGGTTTGAAAGAATTCTTTTAACTCAAGACACCCTTTAGAAAAAAAGTTGGATCAAAACTGGCCTAGGCGCCCTTTATTTTCGGGGCCGCACGAAAGTATAACTATGATGGCATCCCCCTTTCAAAACTTTTTTTTTTGGCCCCAACTGTTCCCCGGGGGCCACAGCAAGAGATAAAACAGCATGGACAACATTTATTTAGCACTTTGGGGGCCAAAACTGGGGGGAATAGAACGAATAAACGATCTATTCTACTTACTTTTGGTGTTGCTAGGTTGCAAGCACAGGCAAGATAAAGCAAACTGCCCTTTAGGCTTTGCGCACAAAAAAAATACTTGCAAATTTGGGAGCCTTTAAATTCTACAGTTGATTTCCCTTAAAGTATTAAAAGGTCCCAACATTTTTAAAATAGCAAGATCGAAAGAAACTTTGCTTTTGGGCACTGGTTTATACTTGTCCCCTTCTGACCTCGACTCCAGATAGGTGCAATAAAAACTTAATAATAAAATTTCTTTAGCAGGAATGAACAGAAGGTGGGAAAAAAACGACTAAATTCTGACAGAAATATTACAAACAATAAAAAAACCCCCCAAGATAAGTATTAATTCGAAGCCCCAAAACCCCAAAGTATTGAGGATCAGCAAAGCTCGCGGACTCTGTTCGCGATGACCATAAATAAAGACAGGTTGTTTTGGATTAACGGGCTGGATTACTTGGTCTTTATTTAAAAATGAAAACCCAAACTTTACGAGAACTAAGTCCATAAGTGCTCGGCCATAAAGCCAACTACTTTTTTGCGTGACAAAAGCAGCGAAAATATCCCAATTTTCCCGGGAAAAAGCGCCCGGTTTCCCAGTAATTTTTTAAATAACTTGCAAGATGTCAAGCTGTTTTTTACCCATGATTTATCGGGCGGAGATGGAGGCGAGGCGGCGGGGAAATGAACTTTGACCCCCGCCCCCTGTAATACCCCATCCCCAGGTAATTATTGCAAATCCAAGGCTGTTATAACGCTTGCCATGTGCCCCCTGCTTTTAAACAAGTTCTTTTCGTTCTCTAGCGTTGGTCTTCTATAAAATTTTTTTGATGTTTCTCTTTTTCTTTTCACTTGATTCGAATAGGTCTCGGTTAGTATCGTCATTCTGTCTTGTGATTCTCTTGTTCAAGATTTTTTAGTCTTTGGGTTATTCTTTCTTTAATATCCCCCTAAGTTGGCGTCATCAGCCTCAAGAGTTTTTCTTTTTCTCTTTTTTTTGCCCATCTAGTTCACCTGTTTTGCAAAATTGTTTGTTAATTCCCTTGATGGTTCTTAAAGCATGATAAAGGGCCGTTGTTCTCGCATGGGTAGCGGTGAGCGTTTTTATAGTCTTTAACGCTGTTTCTTCTAAAAAATGGATTCTGCTTTTATTAATTTATTAATTCCCGTGATTGATTTAATTTTTTAAAGTTCATGTTTTGTTTTGGGTTTATCTGTGGGAGTTCTTGCAGTGTGTTTTGAAGTTTGCAACTGCCCCCTATCTAATTTTGGTTAGCAAGCCAGGCGTTTTTGTACGCTCGCAGGAGTCTATTTCTATTGAACCCACGGCTAAAAAATTTTGATGGGCTTTTTTTTGAAAGCTGAACAAGTTTCCTCGATCGTTTTTCACAAAAAGGTCTCTTTTCTTAAAAATCTTTAGGGCTAAAAAATTCGGGAGGTTTTTGGGCCCTAACTTTGGTACAATGTTTTGGGCCCTTTATTTTTTTAAATTTCCCCCGCAATGAGAGCGTGGCGATGCTGTGTCAAAGGGTCATTTCACTCATGTGTCTCCGGATCAAAAACATCTAATCTTCTTCATCTTCAATTCCTGCCATGTTTTTAAAAAATTAAATTTTTTTTTTTGCTTTTTAAAAATTTGCCAAAACAAGCCATGGCTCGATTTTTCCCCGCATAGAGTCTAAAAGAGCCCCTTGGGTGAAGGAAATAAACGGAATATTATTGTTCCAAATAACCCTCACTATTATGCGATCAATTTTTACTGTCAAAATTCCAGCCTGGGCAGAGAATTGTTGTGCCAGGCTCTGAACGTTTTACTTTCAAAATAGAAATCGCTTCACAACGCCCCAAACGGACAGTTGTACAAAATCTGGGGGCGGGCAATTTTTAAAAAAATTTTCTAAAAAAACTTGAGGGCAAGAAAATTTTTTTTTCCAAATGCAGACTTTTTTAAAAACCTATTCGATCTATGGCTACCGGGGAATAAAAGGGTGATCTTGCGTTTAAAGGAATCGAAAATGAAGAAGCACTAAAATAGAATAGGTCCCGCAGATATTTAAGAGGGCAAAAAGATGTGCTGTATTTTGCGATAGAAATCGCTTTTCCTTCCCCTAGATTTTGGTTTTTTAAAGGCATGCACTACTTTAAAGGGCATTAAAAGAAGATTGTCATATGAACTAACTTTTAATAAATACAACGGGTTTTTAAAATCTCAGACCCCAAAGCAAGTACAGCATTTCGACATCTCTTTTGGTTTGACGTGTTGCCCCCTGAATTAGCAAGGCTGATTGAGCCCCAATATGAGCCTTTCCCCAATTTTTTACGAAAGAGTGTTTTAAATTTAAAACTACCCTAAAAAGCAGGGCAGCACTATATGGAATTTTGTTTTAGTGTCGCGAAAGACCCTTAAGGTATTTTATTGCTGGTGAGATGTAAAACCGTTAAAAAAGAGCAAGTGAAAAGTTTTTTAAATCCTAAAATAAACGAAAGTGCAATGTACAATTGACGGTAGTCCAAACCCAAAATCTCGCTAGCGGGCTTAGCCTTTCATCTTTTTGCGAAATAAGAAAATTGTTTGGGGGTGGGAGGGGAGAAGTCAAACAGCGACCTGTGTTAAAGATTTAATCTTCAAATGTTAGGTTGATGTTTATTTAACCAAAAATTTTGGGTTTATGGTTGACCTAAGGTCAACAGAGGAAAATTCAGTTGCAGGGAAGCGGGAGAAAGGTAAAGACGTAATAAACATTAAAATTGATAAAGAAGAAGAGCGAAAAAACCGCTTAATGTACATTTTTTTTTTATTATTGTGCGCAGCTAATATTGTGCTAACGATTAAAGATTAGTATACTAAATTATTTTTTTTTTTATAAAAAGATGTCTTTTCAGGTTTACAAATGTGCCTACAGCGCCGCCAAAAGAAGGGTAGTGAAACCCCAAAAAAAAAAACCTTGTTTAAAACCAACATTACCAAATGCAACAAAAACGGGAAAGCCCTTTCAAAATACGCAAAACCAAACAAAGGGTATTCTGCTGCTTTATGCTTTTAAATATGTTAATAGGGAAACATCGATATAAGTGCTCTTAGCGGGAAAACGAGTGTTGGTCCTTAGAACGGGCTAGACGACCCGCAGCTTTCCCTTAGGAGGTTTGTCTTTAGCTCTCGGTCTGTGTTCTTTAGTGTTGTGCGGCTGGCAAAAAATTAAAAACAAAACTCCAAAAGCACCGTATGGTTCAATTAACGGCTAAACTTAGCTCGTTTAAATGCAAAAAATTTAAAGCGCTAGTTGACTCAAACATCAGGGATGAAAAATTTTAACGTTTACGGCCCGATTTTGATGCTCGACAAAAGTTTGATCTTCAAAGAAGGCGGGGAAAGTTTTTTCAAGCAGACCCCGAGCAGTAAAAAAGGAATGCTTAAAAAAGTAAACGAAACTTTAAAACTCTGTTAAAAAGTCACGTAACACATCGAAGGGTGTTTAACTTTATTTTATGGAAAAACCAAAAGACCGTTGTTTGATCTGTTTAAAGCCGTTGTTTTTTTTTTTTAATTTTTAAATAAATTTTTGAGTTAGAAAGAAATCAACAGGATAAGATATATGAAGGAAAAGACGAATTTTTTAAAGGGAAATGTTTGAGAAGAGCTTTTATCAAGAGGTGATGTTATTGTTTTTGAAGTCATTGCCCCACAAATACGGGAAAGTGTTTTTTCATGCATTTCTCTTTCCCGGGCAAAAAAAACAATAGCCCCCCATTTAAAGTAATGTTGCTGTTTTAATCGACTATATAAAATAAATGAAAAAAATTAAAAATTTGGGTCTCCTAAAAAAAGACTTTTCTTTCCTCAAATGATTTAACCCCCGGTTTGGGGCGGGCAAAAATGCTTACAAGTTTGACGCTGCCGCTAAAGAACCCAAAATGAGAGGCTCGGGTTTGGTCAAGGGTGAGTTTTAGAGACAGTTTTAAAACAGTCTAAGTATGCGCGATTTTGGCAAGGCTTACTTTCCCGCTACCTCCAGCTTTGGGTAGCGAAAAGGCAGTTCTAAACTAAGGAATCAGAAAAAAAAAATTTTTTTATGTGGTGGTTCTCGCAAGGCTGCATCACGTTGCTAAAAACGCAGAGAGAGTTTTAAACTATCACCCGTACATCAATGATTTTAAAACTTTAGTGGGGTGTCCTTTCCTGTTGTGTAGAAAATTGTCATTTTGAAGAGCAAAACAAACCAATAACTGTCAATTCTACACTGGGATGGGAAAAATCTACAGCCGATTAAAGGCCCAAGAAACCCCAACGATTGGGAACCGCAAAAATCGTTGATTATTTACTGATGCTTTGCCAGCGGGGTACCGTTTTTACCTTTGATTCGAAAAATGAGTAAACAAATGCACCATGTTAAAAGAATGGGCATAAAACAAAAATTCTGAAAAAAAAATGTTTAACAAAAATTTCCCACCCGCTAAGCCGCAAGCGAACATAAGAAACATTGTATGGCCCGTTGCTGTTACGGAATAATTACCCCCCCAGAAGGGTAAAGTTATTTTTAAGACGGGAAAAACGGCTGCAAAATTCTCATACGTTTTTTACGCAGACTTCGAATACTCTTTGTTCCTTATGGGGCCGGGCGCCCAAAAATTCAAAAAAAACAGTCT
Organism: Conus ventricosus; assembly: GCA_018398815.1. Classification (NCBI taxonomy): domain Eukaryota; kingdom Metazoa; phylum Mollusca; class Gastropoda; order Neogastropoda; family Conidae; genus Conus; species Conus ventricosus. The sequence continues at coordinate 35,243,523 of CM031619.1, read as the reverse complement.
TAATGAGAAATCAGTTTGTTATTTGCTTTTCTTGTCAGTCGGATGGCGCTCATTCGAAACCGAATTGTTAGGGGCCCGATGCTGCAGAATATTCTTAAAACGATGCAGAAGTGCGTAACCCCTGTTTAATATCTAAACTTATCTGAAATATAATGGCGCTGAAGACCAACCAGTTGACTCAGCCCACATTGTTGGATTTGCGGTTTAGGCCTTCATCAGCGCAGAGAACCCGACAGTAAGAGACCATGATCCATTAGGGGGGAAAGTTCAGAGGAGCGGCGCAAAACAAATGCAATCTTCAACTAAAAAGTTTGATCAAAAGAAGGAACTGCCCTTTCTTTCTATTGCGAGGTTCGACTTCACTTATAATGAAAAGTGGGCGATCCCTTCAGGGTGTCTGCATTGCACATCACAGAAAAGTCATGTGTTTCATTTAAATAACATGTCTTTTTATGATTATGCGCCATGATGGGATATTAGAGTCACTGGTTGCCCTTTAAAAGCCCTCCCCAAAAAGGGAAGATTTTTTGACCCCACGCTTGTTGAAAGGGTGTTTACCCTTTTGGTACAGAACATTTGGGGAAAAAGGTTTTGACGAAGGAAATTTCCCTCCTAAAGGCGGTTTTTCTGTCTTAGGGAAAGGACTCGTGATTTGATTCCGCTGCTAAGATGCGTGGCAGAAGTTGGTGTTAAAACAATGGGAGACTATCATGACCCTACTTGATGGTGATACTGTTTGTTGGCGGATTTTTGAAAATTATAGAAAGACCTGCATGAAAATTTAGCCGGATCCTGCGCATTACATTTTTGCGCCCGGGTGAGTTGGGATCTTTCTTAAGTTTTCTGGGGTACGGATTGTTTATTGTCTGATTTTCAATGATTCGATGATTTAAAAAAGGATTGCGTGGAGGAATTAGTATGGGTGATCATTACTGTAAAGAAACAACAAAAATGGACGTTATGATCCCGTAAAAGGTCTAACTTTTATGTTTTAGATGCAAACAATCTGTATGGATGGGTTGGCGCATTTCCTTCCCTTACGCAACTTTAAAATGACCAGGCGGCGATGAATAATATTAAAAGGCATTAAAGTGGGGCGTTTAACGCTGATCACAGGTGGAACATTTAGAAGTTGATTAGAATATCCCCATGAACTCCAAGCCTACATAATGATACCCATTGGCGAAAGTCTAAAGACGAAACCCAAAAGAGCCGCCTAAAAATTTTGCCTAATCTTCGAGGCAAAAAAAATTAGTCTTCTTACGATTCTACAATTTTATTTAAGACATGGGTTTAAATTGCGCGTTCTCGCATAATTGCTTTTGACCCAAGAACGGTTTGAAACTACTCATGAAAACATGATCCGAATAAAAAAGTGCAGAAAAAGCTTTTTCAGGATGAAAAAAGTGTTTTTGGGAAAGATTGGAGAACCGCACAAGGCAAAGATTTGTTGGTCACCAGAGAGAACAACAATTAAGCTAACTTTTAAACATTTTCAGGACTTCAGAAGATTTCATGATCAGCTTTTTGGTAAATGATGAAAAAAAAAAAAATCAATTAGACAAACCTGTTTTATTGGGTTTTCTGTTTTAGAATTTCAAAATTTTTTAGTTGGTTTCTTTTGACTATTTAAGCCTCGTATCCTGAGTCCGGGTATTTAACAGATACAGACAGTTTTGTTATAGATATTCCCACTGAAGAATTATAAAGCATGGAAATGGGAAAAGCTAAAGGGGAGCGGGATGGGAGATCATTGATTCCCTAAGTTGCCTTTTCATTCAATTATAACAAGAAGGTTTTAGGAAAAAATGAAGGTGAATTTTTGGAAAGGTGATCAAGGGGTTTGTTGGTTTAAAGGTCAAAAAAAGTACAGTTTTGAGCCGGAGAAAAACTTAAAAAAGCAAAGGGAATATCTGCAGCGTTTTGCAGTCAAACATATCCATGCAAATACAAAGAAGCATTGTTTTTGGGAAAAGACTTTTTTCATGACAACGTAAAACTGCGATCTAATCTAATGGAGTAACACAACGGTTGTAAAAAGAAGTCGTTGTAGAAAAAACCAAAAACGGGTGTTTTTTTTTCCGGGTTTTATATGCAACGGGCACTGGAGGCCCATAAAAAAGGGGGGTAGGGGAACGTAATATGGGGCCCACTCTACCCCACTTGCCCCCCACCCGGTTTTTGGGGGAAAGTGCCCTGATCGCATTTTCTGTTCTTGACAAGTAAGGGCCAAAAAACCCAAAAAAAAAACGATTTTACAAAAAAAAACTTTCTGTGCAGGGTTTTCCCTTTTTAATCTAATTTTCTAAGTTTTTAGAGGTGCGTAAGGAAAGTAGCCCGGGTGAAAAACGCCCTGGTAAAGTGGAAAAACAGCCCTGCTGAAGCGTTATATACAAACGGTGTCGTTCCCGGCTCTCTTTTCAGTACTGTCACTCTGTCGGGCGGTGAAGCTTTTAATTCTAGTTGTGGGCCCACTGCCCCGCATCGGGGTGTTTTTTACCCAGTGCTGTGGTGGTGTAAGTTTGGTTTTTGGAAATTTTTGTAGTTTAGAAGAAGTGGGGGTTCTAAATTAGAAAAAGTTTTTTAATCCAAATTTTTTTCAACGCTTTATAGATTTTTTGTGTGGAAGAATGGAATCGCACAACTTTTTAATTTCCACACAAAACACCAAACCCCTAACACACAACACACACAAAACACACACACATATTTAAAAAAATGTGCCTGGTTTACAGTAGCATACCCCCGCCTAGGTGGGGTGCTCCGTTTCTTTTCAGGGGGTTTTCCCGGCAAAAAAAACAATACTGCCGCATTCTTCCCTACCCCCCCTCCTTCCTGCCGCTTTTCGTTTTACCTATTCTCAGCCCAAAACTGCCCCCGTGGCGGCGTGGTACAGCCCGGCCAATCAGCGGGGCTTACTGATGGTTAACCCAAAATTCTTCCACTGACGCTGAGCAAGCCGGCGCGTTTTACTGTGGGGGGTGTGTTTTTCTAACAAAGGTTTATGAAGAAGAATTTTTGTATCTTAAAGGTTTGTTGGCTAAGGAATGAAAACGTGAGGAATTTGTGACAAGATGTAGCTTTTTTTTAATACGGTTTGACTATTGGTGGGTGGTTCCTTATCTAAAAAATGGCGCTGCATTTTGAAAGGGCCGAAGCAAAAAAACCATCCGCGTTGATTGTTGGGAGCTGGCTTGAGACAGCTAAAACCTGTTTAACAAACATGGCGTTCTTTCTTAAGGCGGAGGTAAACCGGTGTTCGTATGCTAAAAATTATTTTTGAAACTTTTTGGCTGTTCCTCCCAAGTTAAAAAAGTTTCGTTTGTATTAGACGATTGATTGTTAACTCAGATTTAGTGTTCGTGTGGCAAGCTGATCTGTGTATTAAGATGTGTATATTTTTTTTTTAATTCTAACCCGTTATTGCTTCAAGTGTCCCAGGGAACTGAATGGCGATTTTTGAAGTTCTGCAAAAAAAAACTGATGGGTTAGGCAGACCCTTGACATCTACAGATGGAGAGGAGTAGTGTGTGGCCGGCACTATCTTTATTAAATGCTCCCAAAATCAATGAGGGGACAAATACTGGGGATTAGAGCCGCCATAAATTTCTGTAACTCTGCTAAAGCAGTTGCAAGCGTCCTACCACTGACGTTAGTTTTTTTGATACCCTCAGCAGGACGGTGGGGTTTTTTAGAGTTGGCGCTTTGAACGTGCGGCGTGTAAGACACGAGGCCCACCACTGACGTAAGATCTATTTTTTAAAGTATGCAGGAGCGGTGGGGTTGTTTAGGTGGTGCTTTAGCAAAAGTTCCGGGGACTGTAAGACCCCTGCAGGCCTACCACTGACGTAAGATCTATTTTTTGATACGTCAGCAGGGGGTCGGGTTTGTTTAGGTTGCTGCCCTTTAATTTCCACCCGCACTTCTGACTTTGTTTATTTTGTGATTACTGGTTCACTGCTTCGCTTCAAGTCCCCGCTTCAACTTTTTTTGGGTGCCCCCACACACCCGTCCCCCCCCCCCCCGCCCCCCACGCACGTCCCCCACCCCCCCCCCCACGCCGACTCCCCCCCCCCCCCCCCCCTGTGTCAACCCCAACACACTCCTACCCCCCAAATCGCCCCCCAAGTTTTTTAAATTAAATTTTTATTAAGTCACCCCCAATTCTTAATTAATTTTTTAAAAAAGTTATTCAAGTTCTTAATAAGTTCTTGATTAAAATTTTTTTAAGTTACCCCAAGATCATAACTAAGTCTCCTTTTGTATTCAAGTTATTTATATTATCAAAAATACAAGTATGTTTTTTTCTTTAAAAAGTAGATGTTAATATGTAACACACGCCAAAAAGCGTCATCGTGAGGTGTTTGTCAGGTTTCTGCTAGATTTAAGGAAGTTTTTACATCTAAGCAACCCCACGATTCAATTCTGGTCTATGGAAATGTTTTTTGACTCCCTGTCTTTATTTATTGACTTTTTCATTTATAAACGCCAGATTTTTTTATTAAAATTTTAAAAAATTTTGCATTAAAAATGTCAAAATGATCTTTTGTTTTGGCGGTTTTGGCGGTGGTTCTTTTTCCCGCATTGTGGTTCAGATTTTTTTTTGCTTTTGGTTTTTGGGTGCCATTGTGTTTTTATTTTAAACAGTAAAAACCCCCCCCAGCAGCAGCAAAGGGGCCAAAAATGGCAACAGTTTTTAAATTCAATACCCTGAAGACTTTTGGGGCTGTAGGGCTTGAAAAATGGATTTTTATAGCTGGCTTGAATTAATTGTTTGGGGTGGCGGTGTTATGTTTTCTGGGTTATATTCTGTAACATTAATTTTTTTTGTTGTTCCACTCTGCTAATTTTTTTTGCTTTAAAAAGCCCGGTGAGGCACTTTTTATGGCCCCCCTGGTTCAGTGTTTTCTGCTGATTTTTTGGGGTTGGTTTCTTTCTCCACCTGATTTAATGTTTCTGTTCTGATGATTTTCCGCTCGTTCATTTTGAAGGGAAACAAATTATATGTTTTTAAAATTTTTATCCTGATTATGGGATAAAATGTTCCAAAAATTTTGTATAGATCCTCCTAGAGACTCTAAGCTTTGTTAAAAGGATCTTGCGTTAAATCTACGTAAGTTTTTGTTCAGAACTGGGGGCAAAAAATTTTGATGTTTGTGTACAAATAAGAACCCTTTGCCCCCCACTTTTCACCATTCTAGCCCCCGTGCGCTTCAAACCTGTTTTGATACTTTAAAATGTCTTGCGGGGAATCTGTTGATCTGTTCAAAGCTGAATTCAGTTCCCAGGAACGTTTTTTTTCCCCCTGCGCCAAAAAATCGCCTTCCTTTTGGGGTTAAAAGCTTGGTCATCAACTTGGTCTTATAAGTTTAGGAAGGTTTAGGCTGCCTTTTTACTGTAGGGGATCATCACTGTTTAGTTTTTTTTTTAAAATTTTTTATTTTATTTTTATAAAATGGCACCGAAAAAAACGTTACCAAAACCCTTTTATCCCCTTTGTGTTATTGGAGGACTAAGTGAGGTATCATGTTGGTAAAGCCTGTTTAGAATTAAACCGAGATCTTGGCAAAAAAGATTTGAGGATTTTAGCAAAATGATTTCTATTGTTTCGCTTCGTTTGCTACGAAAGATTTTCTGTTAAGCAAGGAATAATTTTGACAAAATTTAAAAATGTAAGAAAAAATCTTTTTAAAAAATGGCTTCACTCGCAATTTTTTGATAGGCGGCGCTGTGGTGAAAGCGCTTGCTTTTGCGGAAAAATATTTCGCATTTTGTAAATGGGGAAAGACGGCGAAGAAAGACATAACAAAATATGGAGCAATAGCAGCTGCACAGCGCTAGAAAAGGAGAGATTGGCGTTAGATTTTATTAATGACACATGAAAAGCAGGGGTGCAGCTTACACTTTAAAAAAGTTATCAAGAATAAAAAAAAAATTTATCTTTAAAGGGAAACCATCGGACATTGCCCCCACCAAAAATTTAGTGACTTTTATCAACCCTCGGAAAAACAAAAGATGAGAATCGCGTTTATTGCCCTTTTGGTTGACCGTCGGTATTTTTTTGCACTAATATTTGGGTGAATAAAAAATGGGAAAAAAATCTATTTTTTCGCCCAAAAGGGTTTTGGAAGGGTATCACGCAAACAAAAACTAAGCCAAGCGGGGAGTCATGAACAAACAGCAAAGGGGTGGTTATCTAAACAAACAATTTGGCAAATTTATTTACCGCGCCCAAAAGAATCAGAGCCCACTTTGGAATACAATACCGAACGCACCCCTCAAATGGTCTTCTTATTTACCCTCGATACGATTTGACGAAAAAAATTTGTACGCATACAGTCATTGACGTAGCTTCAAGTTTCAAAGATGGGAGCCATTAACACAAAGAGTGTTTGCTGTTGCTGTTTCCTCAACTATATACCAAGGGCCCCCCAAAATTTCCCTGCTGATTCAAGTGATGATGGAAAAGTTTAAAGGGGAAATGAATCAATTTTTGTTAAAATAGGGTTACCTTAGAAGAGGCATTCCCGGGGTTCACGTAAGGCTTTAGTTGAAAACTTTAACAAAAAAGTTACCCAAAGACTTTTCTCCTACCGTATCACAGGAGCTGATTGACAATTTCGCAAACAAAAGGGTTAGAAGCTGCCCTCGTTTGGCGCAAAGAATAAAAGAAGAAATTTTAAAAGGGCTAAAGCCGACAAGCAATCAAAAGAAAAAAAATAAATGTTTGAGATCAGTCCACCAGCAAACTTTACCGTTTGGTTTAAAAGTAAGGTGCCTTTATTTCCCGGGGGAAGCAGAAGGGGACACTCGCATCAGGGCAACAGACCCGTTTGGAGTGTTGATCCATATGAAATAAAAAGAATTGTAAAGATGAATCCGCCCGTGTATTATTTACGAGAAACTGGCACAACAAAACCCAACCAGTCCTCAAAGATCTTTTGTGAAGGAAGAACTGCAGATATCCCACCAGACACAGTTTCCGCTTTAATTATTTTACGGTTCTATAAGGGTCAATATGCATTTTGAAAACTCTGGATTAAAAAAACACACGTTTTGTGTTTGTTTCTATCTAATGACTTCTTTGTTACAACTGTTGTGTTGATCTCATGTAGATTAGATCGCAGTTTTACGTTGTCATGATGAAAAGTCTTATTGCCAAACAAGCTTCTTTGTAGTTGTCATGTGATATGTTTGACTCCCACAACGCTGCGAGTTTATTCCCTTTGCTTTTAATGATTTCTCCTGGCTCGAAATACTGTACATTTTTTCCCTTTAAACCCACATACTCCTTGATCACTTTCCAGATAATTCATCCTTATTTTTCCCTAAAAACCTTCTTATTAAGGATGAATGCAAAGGCGAATCTTTAGGGTAATCAGATGTGTCGTACCCCCCCGCATGCCCTTTAGCTACTTCGGTTTCCATGTCTTTATAGATGTCTTCAGTAGGGATATCTTTAACAAAACTATCTGTATCTGTGTAAAGTCCCTTTGGACTCAGGATACGAGGGCTTAAAGTAGTCATAAAGAAACTCTACATCAAAAGCTTTGATAATTCTAAAACAGTAAACCAATAAAACAGGTTTGTCAAATTTAAACTTTTTTTTTTTCATATTATGCCAAAAAGCTGATCATGAAATCTTCTAAAGTCCTGATAATTTGGTTTAGAAGTCAGTTTAAATTTGCTTCGTTCTCTTTGGTGACTAATCTGACATCTTTTGCGCTTGTGCGGATTCCCCATAGTTTTTCCAAAACAGCTGTTGTTCATCGCTTAAAAAAAGTCTTTTTCTGAAGCATCTGTGGATTTGGTTTTTGAGATCAGTGTTCTTCATGATGTATGGTTTCATGAACTGTTCTTGATCAAAAGCAATTATGCGATGGACAGCTGTTAACTTCAAACCGTTTTCCCTTTAAAAAAAATTGTAGAAGTCTGTTAATGGCAGACTAATTTTTTTTGCCCCGAAGATTAGGCACAAGTTTAGGCGGCTCTCTTGGGGTTTATCTTTAGACTTTTGCTGCCCAAAGGATAGTCATTTTTGAGGTCATGGAGTTCCTGAGGATATTCTAAGTCAATTCTAGAATGAAACCGCGCTGTTGATCAGGCGCCAAATGCTCAACCACTTTAAAGCCTTTTGAATATTGTTCGGATCGCCCCCTGCGTACATTTTAAAGTTGCGTAATGGAAGTGATTGCGCCATTGCCCAACCATACAGATTGTTTGCATCTAATACATGAGATAGTTAGACCTTTTACTCGGATCTGTCGTCCAAGTATTTGTTGTTTGCTTTACAGTAATGATGCGACGCCATACTAATTCCTCCACGCAATCCCTTTTCAATCATCTGAATCATTGGTTTAATCTGACAATAAATCAATCTGTTCTCCAGTAAACTTTAAGGGAAAAGCGTCCCAGTCATCCCGGGCGCAGAAATATATGCGCAGGATCCAAACTGTAATGTTTCATGCAGGTCTTTCTATAATTTTTTAATGACGTCCGCCAACAAACATACATCTGCCCTTAAATAGGGGGTCATGTAGTCTCCCATCGTTTTACAATCTAACTTTTGCCAAGCATCTTGGAGCATGTGGTAATCGGAGTCGCTGATGTCCTTCCTCTAAGACTAGAAAAGAACGCGCCTTTAGGCGGAAGTGTTCTTCGTCAAACCTTTCCCAACTGTTCATGTATTCTAAGGGTAAACACCCTTTCTAACAAGAGTTGAGTCAAAATTATTTTTCCGTTATTGGGCAGGACTTTTAGGACATAGCCAGTGCCTCTATGAGCCCATCATGTGTTTTCATGAGTCGTAGAAAGACATGTTATTTAAAGTGAAACACATGTACTTTTTGATGACTGTGCCCAAAGCATGCTACCTGAAGGCGCTGGTTACTGCTTGCTTATAAGGTGAGAGTCATAACCTCGCAAGTTGTGAAAGAATACAGGCAGCTTCCATGTTTTGGATCAACTTTAGTTGAAGATTGCATTTACTGTGCGCTGCACCCCTAAACTTCCCACTAATGTGTCATGGTCTCTTACTGTGGGGTTTCCAACT
>CM031619.1:35217670-35225170 GCA_018398815.1 Conus ventricosus | reverse complement strand
CACCTTCCGCCTTTGATCTCTCTCTGCCTTCTCTTTCTCTCTACTAAAGTACTCCAGGCAAAGTCACGTATCTCACGTGTAAGAAAGCGAGACATTAGGTGTACATGAAAACCACCAACCACACAGAACATCACTATACAGAAGGAACAGATTTCGGGGGAAAGGGGGGGGGGGGGGTTAATTAATAACGATTAATTCTTTTCTGGCCTTCCGACCTGAAAAAAAAGGTCTCGTTTGTGTTGAAGGTGATCTAGATAATACACCTGAAGAATATTAAATCAGTGAGGAGGTTGTTTCATTTTTCTCTTTGTTTTTCACCTCTGTTTTTTCTTTTAAATTGAAAAAAAAGTATATTATCCCTGCCTTGGAAGTTATGTGTTCATCAAAGTCCATTTACTTTGCTTGTCATCTCCGCAAAAGACGTTTTGTTTTCACCACTGTTTGTCTGTCTGTCTAACGACAAGACCTCTAAAGAACTGCATCGCCCAATTTTCAACTTCACGTGAAAATAATTGAGTTATAGGTCCTCATAGCAAAAGCTTTTAGGGACATGTCTTTCATTCACGGTAGTCAGAAAAAAAAAACAACAACTTCACGTGGTGGATAGGCGGATTGTAAACGTCCAAGGACTACCCCCAAATTGTTGGTGCACACCCATCATGTTAACAAAGCACATGGTATCTGTTCTACTCATCATGAACATTGTGAAGCTACCGTTGATGAATTGATAAAAGTCAGTAATACATTTCCATGAAATATTCAAACTTTCTCGTGAAGGACTTGTCGATGTGTCTTGTTTTCGCCGTTCTAGTGAAAAGACACAGAGTGGGAATTAACTCGCTCAGTTTGTATCCGCTATTACTTCCCCTAGCGACGATCAAAAGGCGGATGGATACAGGATGCGTTCGGTCATGGCGGATCCGGATCAAATGACGAATCCAGAATGCATTCAGCAAAAGTGTGAAAGATTTTCCACCTAACTGCACTGTGGCGTTTATTGCGAACGGGTTATTACAGATCTTTCTATCGAAATGTGCGTTGTGAAGTATATGGTAAGCGGTACTTTCACGCGAGTAAACGATCCGTTCGATCTAAATCGACTCTCTCCACCCAGAACAAAGAATTATGGGAACTAGAAGGACGGAAAACATGGATGCAACCATCTGCAAGAGGTGGACAGTGAAATCTAATTCTACTTTGTTGTTTATGTTGATTAGTCATCTTTGTTTGGAAACATGTTAGGTTGAATGATACTGGTTCAAAGTATATCATTCGCCAGGAAGATGACGCATTGTTTACTTGACACACAGACGAAGGGGCAGACACAGACACTCAGACAGACAGACAAGACAGACAGACAGACAGACAGACAGACTCTTACACACACACACACACACACGCACGCACGCACGCACGCACGCACGCACGCACGCACACACGCACACACACACACACACACACACACACACACACACTTGCTAAGACGATGATGTTAGACTTTACAATGCAACTCAAAAGGTACAGAAATCTACAAACATCTGATAAACAGAAAACAACAGTAGCATTTTGGTGTCTTATGTACAGAACTACTTCCATTTGTCAACAGTCATGTAAACAGGGACTATGCGTGCAACATTTCACACACACACAAAAGAAAACAGCCTGTAAACAACGCCATACGTATCCACGTTTGCTATGGGTCTGTTTATATCCCTTTGATTCGATTATAACACTGTAGAACGTTGCGTCGCATGAAGTTAAACAGAAGATGCAGCGTCGACACTGTATCGCATTAATTTCATTTTTCGCCCCTCCCCTTCCCTCTCAAATCAGTAAAATATTGGTACTGAGTTTGAATGATGACAGCGAGGTAATGCTTTCTGTTGGATTTCTGGCAGTTGGTCTTCAGTATAGTGGAAAAAACCACACATCATCATTTCAGACATAGCTGGAGAGAGCGTGCAGTTTTGTGATCGTAGGTACGGAGCCATTCATTTATTCATATTTTTCTGTCACAATAATAATAATGAATACTTATATAGCGCCTATTCTCGGCTAGAGACCAAGCTCTAAGCGCTTTACAATCAACACTCGCTTACACAACGGGCTGCCTACCTGGGTAGTGCCGACTGAAGAGCTGCCAGCTGGCGCTTCATTCAGCCGTTTCCCGTGTCATCCAGTCAATATCGTTCAATATTGTTCACTCAGTTTCCTTACTTCCTTCATTCTTTCCATTTCTTACGCAGGGTGCATGCTATGTGTAACGTGTCATCCATACCAACGGCCAAACTGGCCTACTCTTTCGAAAGTTGGTGATGGGATTTTACGAGTGTGCAAGATATTATGCGTGCGTTCACACACGGAACCTCGGTTTATAGTCTCATTCGAAGGACTGTATGGGAAATGGAGTCAGAACCAATGTTAACTCCGAGGGAAAAATCCCCCTGTACCGAAATGCCCCGGCGGAGATTCGAACCCCCAACCCCAGGATCACCAAGATTACGAGTCCGGCGCTCTACCAACTGAGCTAGTCCGGCTCCACAATCGTGATCATCATCATGATCATCATGATCATGATCGTAATGATCATCATGATAATCATCATCATCATCATCATCATCATCATCATCATCATCTACAACATCACCGTCATTATAATCTTCCTCTTCTTGCTTAAGTGATGGGTTCCTTCACTCGTTCTTTCATCGTCGTGGTGTCATCATGAGCGTTGTCGTCGTCAGTAATCTTCCCTTCTCGTTGAAGTGTTGGCCTCTTTCATTCATTCCTTCATCACTATGGCAGCGTTGTCGTCGACGTCACCTTCATCATCACCGTCATCGTCAGATTCTTTTTTCTTTCCACGTTCTCCTCCTGCTCATGCTCCTCTCCTCCTGCTTCTTCGTCTCCTCCTCCTCCTCCTCCTTCTTCTTCTTCTTCTTTTCCTCCTCTTCTTCCTCATCTTTGTCTTTTCGAAGGGGTCGTTTCCTTCATCAAATCTTTCATCATCATCATCATCATCATCATCATCATCATCATCATCATCATCATCATCATTGTCGTCGTTGTCGTCATCATCATCATCATCACAATCACCACCACCACCATCACCATCATCATCATCATCATCATCATCATCATCATCATCATCATCATTGTCGTCGTTGTCATCATCATCATTACCACAATCACCACCACCATCATCATCATCATCATCATCATCATCATCATCATCATCATCATCATCATCATCATCATCAACCTCACCATCATCATCGTTGTCGTCATCATCATCATCATCATCTTTAAATCATTGATTTCTAGTTATGAAGATGTCGTGTGATGTATTTACAGCCACTGATCCCGAGGCATGTTGCTCTGAAAGGTGAGCTTCGTGTCGGCACCTTGAGGGCGTGTTGGAACCCTCCCCTCCTTTGACACACAGACCAATCGTTCCTCCATGTGTCACACTGCCACACCCACTCTGTCTCACAGCCCTGTCGGCTTCTTTGTTCCAGACACGTAGGCACAAAGACCACGGTCCGTACACTTCACACTCGAGAGTGTTCTCTCTCTCTCTCTCTCTCTCTCTCTCTCTCTCTCTCTCTCACACACACACACACACACACACACACACACACACACACACACACACACACACACATACACACAGAGGCACACACGCACGCACACATGCACACACGCACGCACGCACACACATACACATACCTTTTCTCTCCAAGTCCAGTCTAATATCCACCGATGAGGTGTCAGACTGAAAGGAGTTCAAAGGTCATTCAAATGAAACGGTCTATGACTGGCAGTGAATAGCTCGAGTCAATTATTTAGATGAGAAAAAAAGTATACTCATGGGTGTTTTGTGGCTTCTATTTTTCATCTTCCTGAGAAAAAAGTATACATTTAAAAAAAAAAAAAAAAAAAAAAAAAAAAAAAAGCCCGCAGTTCAGCTAGGTAGTTTTACACCTGTCATCACCTAAGGCGAGTCAGGTCACGTGATATTATTTAGAGCCCAGCGGTCTGATCACCTCATCGCTGACAGTAACTATGCACACAGCAGGTCTGTACACAGCAACTATGCACACAGCAACTGTGTACACAGGAACTGTCTAGGTCACTAAGAAAACGGTAAAAAAAAAGTGGAAAGAAGATCGTGGAAAGTTTAGTTGGGAACAGAATCAAAAGGAAAAAAAAAGAAAAAAAAGAAGTCAAAACAGACGATAGTTCAATCAAACAAATCATTTTTTTTCAAGCAGGACATTGAAGTTAAATCAGGAAAATTAGAAATAAGTTCAACTCGAGCTCGTCCGACCAGATCTCTTTCTGAACAAAATGCAAAAATGCAAACATTCCGTGAACCCTCCCCCCCCCCTCGCCTCCCTCTCCCCCCCCCCCCCCCCCCCCCCCCAAAAAAAAAAGACAAACTACACACGTCATTGCTGTACCGTGTATTGTGCATTCATGTTAATGGCTTGATCTCTCTCTCTCTCTCTCTCTCTCTCTCTCTCTCTCTCTCAGATCCTTCCTCCCCTCCCTTCTCTCTCTTTAACCCTCCCCCCCCCCCCCCCCCCCCCCCCCCCGTCCGTCGTTTTTTCCCCTCAATCTCAGGCAGGGTCACGTGTTGACGTCATTTTTTTTTCAATGAACCCCCGATCTGTTTTTTTTCCTGCCCCCCCCCCCCCCCCTTTACCAATTTAGTTTTCTTTGTTGAAATATTAGCCATCTGATAATCCTGTCTCGTTGGAGGGAGTCGCAGCTTTGTTCAGCCCAGGTAAGAAGCCTTGCATGAGGCAGACAGACAGACAGACAGGCAGACAGACAGACAGACAGACAGACAGGGGGCGGAAATGTCAAAGCAGGTTGACAGGAGCGGCCAGGGTCGTGTTCCGTTCAGGGGATCACAGCGAAGTCAGTGGGGAACGGGGGTGTGGGGTGGGGGGGGGGGGGGGGGGGTGGGGTGGGGAACTGTGCGGGAAAGACGTGACGTTCACACGGCGGCTTAGGCAGTGCTTGTCACAGCACGTGACGTTCACACGGAGGGTCAGGCAGTGCTTGTCACAGCACGTGACGTTCACACAGGGCAGCTCAGACAGTGCTTGTCACCACACGTGACGTTCACACGGCAGCTTAGGCAGTGCTTGTCACCACACGTGACGTTCACACGGCAGCTTAGGCAGTGCTTGTCACCACACGTGACTTTCACACAGCAGCTTATAGGCAGTGCTTGTCATCGCACGTGACGTTCACACGGCGGGTTAGGCAGTGCTTGTCACCACACGTGACGTTCACACGGCAGCTCAGGCAGTGCTTGTCACCACACGTGACGTTCACACGGCAGCTTAGGCAGTGCTTGTCACCACACGTGACGTTCACACGGCAGCTTAGGCAGTGCTTGTCACCACACGTGACGTTCACACGGCAGCTTAGGCAGTGCTTGTCACCACACGTGACGTTCACAGGGAGGGTTAGGCAGTGCTTGTCACCACACGTGACGTTCACAGGGAGGGTTAGGCAGTGCTTGTCACCACACGTGACGTTCACACTGCAGCTTAGGCAGTGCTTGTCACCACACGTGAGGTTCACACGGAGGGTTAGGCAGTGCTTGTCACCGCACGTGACGTTCACACGGCAGCTCAGGCAGTGCTTGTCACCACACGTGACGTTCACACGGCAGCTTAGGCAGTGCTTGTCACCACACGTGACGTTCACACGGCAGCTTAGGCAGTGCTTGTCACCACACGTGACTTTCACACAGCAGCTTAGGCAGTGCTTGTCATGGCACGTGGCGTGTCTTATACCATGTCCTGCCTTTCTTTTCTCGCTCTTTCTGTGTGTTTTTTTTTTCCACGATTTTTTTTGTTTAATTGTTATTTTAGCATGTCAGCAGCAAGAGAGCTGTTTTTTGGGGTAAGGGGGATTGGGAAGGGGGGGGGGGGGGGACTCGAGTGGAGAGGGAGGGAGACAGGGAGCCGGGAAGGAGGGGCAGGGGGCGGGTGGAGGAGGGGGAGGGGGCTGGTGGTGATGGTGAGGGAGGGAGTCGAGTTGAGCAAGGACGATTGAAGTGGGGTTGAGGGAGGGAGATGGCAGGGGTGGTATGGCAGGGGTGGTGGTGGTGGTGGTGGTGGTGGTGGTGGTGGAAGGTGAACGATGAGGAAGAGGTCTGGGTGAGGGTGAGGGGGGACGAAGGGGGTGAAAGAAGAAGAGGACTGAAGTGTAGAGGAGCGTACAGAGCAGCAGCAGGGAAGAAAGGAGGAGGATGGGAGTGGGAGGGGCAGGGGGCGGGGGGAGGAGGGGGAGGGGGCTGGTGGTGATGGTGAGGGAACAGGAGGAGAGGTAGTGGATAGAACAAAAAGGGACGGGTGTGGGTGGGAGGAGGGATAAAAGGACAATCACTCAAAATGTATTAGACCGAAGAAGAAGGAGAAGAGGAAGAAGGAGAAGAGGAAGAGAAGAAGAAGAAGAAGAAGAAGAAAGAAGAAGAAGAAGAAGAAGAAGAAGAGGAAGAAGAAGAAGCAGAAGAAGAGGAAGACGAAGAAGAGGAAGAGGAAGAAGAAGAAGAAGAAGGAGGAGGAGGAGAAGCAGAAGGAGAAGAAGAAGAAGAAGAAGAAGAAGAAGAAGAAGAAGAAGAAGAAGAACACGAAGGAGAACAGGAAGAAAAAGATGATGATGAAGAAGAAGAAGACGAAGACGAAGACGAAGGAGAAGAAAAGAAGAAGAAGAAGAAGAAGAAGAAGAAGAAGAAGAAGAAGAAGAAGAAGGAGATCAGAAGAAAAAGATGATGATGAAGAAGAAGAAGACGAAGACGAAGAGAGAAGAAGAAGAAGAAGAAGAAGAAGAAGAAGAAGAAGAAGAAGCCAGAGTGGAGGAACAGGAGGAGAGGTAGGTGGATAGAACAAAAAGGGACGGGTGTGGGTGGGAGGAGGGATAAAAGGACAATCACTCAAAATGTATTAGACCGTTTCAACTGAACCATATGCATGCACAGAAATCAAAAGAAAACCAACACACACACACACACGCACACACAAACACACACATCCCCACATCGATCCCCCCCCCCCCCCCAGCCCCTCTCCTGCATCATCTGTTTGTACTGACATGTTCTCACACAATACTTCTCCCTCCCTAAATCCAACCGTCACAGAAGGTAAGGTAAGGGTAAGGTAATGTTGCTTACAGCCAGTCGACTACAAAGGGCCACATCAGGGCTGTCACCGCGTTCACGTCAACTCACAAAACTCGTTGTGAGGATTGTGCAGTAAAAAGACACTCCAGACGCTCTTTTGAAAGAATATGCAAATTCCCGTACTTAATGCCGTGATCTGGAATCCAGGGCTTGATGATCACAGAGCGTCTTGTATCGTTCGTGATTTGTTAATGTTTATGTTCAGGTGCTCTCAGTCCCTTCCCCACATCGTCCACTTTAGAGTGGTCTTTGCACAGCCTGACCACGATAACCCCTTCTGTATTCGTGCTCGTGTTCTC
>CM031619.1:35210155-35215070 GCA_018398815.1 Conus ventricosus | reverse complement strand
TCTTCTATTGACAGTGTCATTGTTTTTCTCTCTTGACAGTGTCATTTTTTCTCTCATTGACAGTGTAATTTTTTCTCTTATTGACAGTGTCAATTGTTCTCTCATTGACAGTTTCATTTTTTTCTCTCATTGACAGTGTCATTTTTTTTCACTCACTGGTAGTGTCATCGTTTTCCCCTTTTACTGAAATCTCATTAAATTGCTGTCATTGTCAACGTCATCTTTTGCGCTATTTTTGTCAAAATTATTATTGTGTCTGTGAGTGTCATTGTTTTCACTCGTCATTGTCAGTGTTATCGTTTTGTCTGTCAGTGTTCGTGTAATTATTTGTCTGTCATTGTCAGTATCAATTTTTTCTCTGTCATTGTCAATGTCATCGCTTTCTCTATCATTGTTAGTGCCTTTATCATCAACGTCATTGTTTTCTATGTCATCATCAGTGTCATGATTTGCTCAGTCATTATCTGTCATGTTTTCTATGCCATCATCATGTCATCATTTGCTCTGTCATTATCGTGTCATTGTTTTCGGTTTCATCATCAGTGTCATCATTTGCTCTGTCATTATCTGTGTCATTGTTTTCTATGTCATCATCAGTGTCATCATTTGCTCTGTCATTTTCTGTGTCATTGTTTTCTATGTCATCATCAGTGTCATCATTGCTCTGTCATATCTGTGTCATTGTTTTCTATGTTATTTATCAGTGTCATGATTTGCTCTTCATTATCTGTGTCATTGTTTTCTATGTCATCATCAGTGTCATCATTTGCTCTGTCATTATCTGTCATTGTTTTCCATGTCATCATCAGTGTCATGATTTGTTCTGTCATTATCTGTGTCATTGTTTTCTATGTCATCATCAGTGTCATCATTTGCTCTGTCATTATCTGTGTCATTGTTTTCTATGTCATCATCAGTGTCATCATTTGCTCTGTCATTATCTGTGTCATTGTTTTCTATGTCATCATCAGTCTCGTGATTTGCTCTGTCATTATCTGTGTCATTGTTTTCAATGTCATTACCACTGTCATTCTTTTCACCGTCACCATCAGTGTCATTGTTTTCTCTGTCATTATCACTGTCATTGTTATCAGTGTCATTGTTTTCTTTGTCATTATCCGTGTCATATTTTTATCTGTCATTGTCAGTGTCATTGTTTTTTCTGCCATTATCAGTGTCGTTGTTTTCTGTATCATTATCAGTGTCATTGTTTTCTCTGTCATTATCACTGTCATTGTTTTTTTCCGTCATTAGCAGTGTCATTATTCCCCCTGTTGTGCTCAGACTCATTGTTTTCAATATCATTCCATTTTACAGTGATAAAGCAGTGATTTTACTTATGGCACTTCAGTGAAACTAAGATTGAAATTGACCCTGTTTTCCTTTTCATTGCCAGTGTAAACGCTTCCCATAATCATTATTGTCAGTGTCCTTGGTTTCTTTTGTCATTTCTGTGTCATTGTTTTCATATTATTGTCAGTGTCCTTGGTTTCTTTTGTCATTTCTGTGTCATTGTTTTCATATTATTGTCAGTGTCCTTGGTTTCTTTTGTCACTTCTGTGTCATTGGTCGTTGTTTTCTCTAACATCATTTTCTCTTATCATATGAGTGTCAGTATTTCCCCTATCATTTGTGTGTCATTACTTTCCTTTTTATTGTCTGTGTCTTTTTTACCATGCCATTGTTAGTGTCATCGTTTCTTCTATCACTATCTGTCATTGTTTACCTATAATTTTCAATGTCAGTATTTTCCTATTATTGTCTCCACCATTGCTTTCTCTTTTATTGTTGGTGTCAGTGTTTTCCCTTACATTGTCAATGTCATTGTTTACACATCATTGTTAGAATCGATGTTTTTCCTGTAACGTCAGTGGAAGTGTTTTCCGTGCTGTCGTCAGTGTCAGTGTTTCCTTGTCAATGTTAGTGTCAGTGTTTTCTCTTTCCTTGTCTGTGTTATTGTTTTCCATGTCATTGTCTTTGTCATTGTTTGTTCTATCATTGCCTTTGTCATTGCTTTACTGTCGTTGCTTCTGTCATTGTTTTACCTGTCATTGTCTTTGTCATTGTTGTTCCTGTCATTGTCTTTGTCATTGTTTGTTCTATCATTGCCTTTGTCATTGCTTTACTGTCATTGCTTCTGTCATTATTTTACCTGTCATTCTCTTTGTCATTATTTTACCTGTCATTGTCTTTGTCATTATTTTACCTGTCATTGTCTTTGTCATTGTTTTTCCTGATATTGTCTTTGTCATTGTTTTCCCTGTCATTGTCTTTACAATTGTTGTTCCTGTCACTGTCTTTGTCGTTGTTTTTTCCCCTGTCATTGTCTTTATAATTGCTGTTTATGTCACTATCCTTGTCATTGTCTTTCCCATTACTGTCTTTATTATTGTTTTTTCCTGTCATTGTCTTTGTCATTGTTGTTCCTGTCATTGCCTTTATAATTGTTGTTCCTGTCACTGTCTTTGTCATTGTTTTTCCTCTCATTGTCTATGTCATTGTATTCCCTGTCTTTGTTTCTGTCCTTGTTTTTCCTGTCTTTGTCTCTGTCATTGTCTTTCCTGTCATTGTCTGTCTCATTGTCCTGTTCCTGTCAGTGCCACATGTTTGTCCATCTGACGGCAGATTCCTGGCAGTCTGGCTCACCTGTGCCCTCAGGACCGGGTCCAGGTGTTACTGGCGTGTCGTCTGCTCTTTCTCCTCAACATCCCCGTGTACCCGCTGTGGTACCTCTTGTTCAGCGTCCGTGTCAAGAACTGTCTGAAGAGGATGTGCGAGACCCTCACCGTTCGCCTCAACTACCAGCAACATTGAGTCGTCCCTGACAGACCCCTCCCTCCCAATCCATCTACTACCAGCAACGCTGTGTCCTCACTGACAGACAACCCCCCCCCCCCCCTCACAATCCATCTACTACCACAACGCTGTGTCCTCACTGACAGACACCCCCCCCCCCCCTCACAATCCATCTATTACCAGCAACGCTGTGTCCTCACTGACAGACCCCCATCCCCCCCCTCACAATCCATCTATTACCAGCAACGCTGTGTCCTCACTGACAGACCCCCCTCCCCCCCCCCCCCCCCCCCCTCACAATCCATCTATTACCAGCAACGCTGTGTCCTCACTGACAGACCCCCATCCCCCCCCCCCCCCCTCACAATCCATCTATTACCAGCAACGCTGTGTCCTCACTGACAGACCCCCCTCCCCCCCCCCCCCTCACAATCCATCTATTACCAGCAACGCTGTGTCCTCACTGACAGACCCCCATCCCCCCTCACAATCCATCTACTACCAGCAACGCTGTGTCCTCACTGACAGAACACCCCCCCCCCCCCCTCACAATCCATCTATTACCAGCAACGCTGTGTCCTCACTGACAGACCCTCTGCTACCACCAATGCTGAGTGGACATGGACATGGTTTGCGAGTAGCTCTTGGTGTTGCACTTTGCAGACACAGTTCATGGAGCTATTTCACGTTTTTAAACGATCTGGTTCGAAATAAGAATGCCAAAAATGACATGATGTTTTGAACAAGAATTCCTCTTTTTCACTTGGCCTTATTCAGTAAACATATTTGCGTTATGCTGCACTGGCATATGAATCACGAATCATTGGCGATACTACTCAGTTTGACTAAATCTCTGGCCGAAAGAAGTCCGAAAGATTCTGTGACTTGTTGTGCTCCCAGGCCCGTGCTGATTCATGGAGCGTGAAGGCTGACACCTCTGAGCTGTTGTGATCAGCTTGGTTGAAGGGTCTATCCACTGATGTCTGCTATGGCTGGATTCAAGACCTTTAGAGGAATCACATCTTTCTACTGATGTCTGCTATGGCGGGATTCAAGACCTGTAGAGGAATCACATCTTTCCACTGATGTCTGCTATGGCTGGATTCAAGACCTTTAGAGGAATCACATCTTTCCACTGATGTCTGCTATGGCTGGATTCAAGACCTTTAGAGGAATCACATCTTTCCACTGATGTCTGCTATGGCTGGATTCAAGACCTTTAGAGGAATCACATCTTTCCACTGATGTCTGCTATGGCTGGATTCAAGACCTTTAAGGATTACGTGATCTTTCCACTGATGTTTGCTTGGGCTTTAATTCAAGACCTTTAGTGGGATTATATGAACTGGTTGTTCTCTTGGTTGTTGCTTCATAACCCACAAAATGTTTTAATATCATGCTGACTGAATTCCAGTGTATTGTCAGGAAAGAGAGAAGAGAACAAATGGAAGGATGAGTTGGGGCAGAGGAAGAATGGTAGGGGAGGGAAGATGAAGATGTAATGGTCGTGCTGAAAATCTGTTCTTACTTTGTCCGGTGACATCATCTCTTCACTGACCTCACAGTGAACTGACGTGCGGACCTCTACCTTTGCTTTGATTTCATGGGAGTGTAAATATTCAGGTAACCATAGTGATCACAGGCACGTGTAAGTGCAAATGCTACTAAATGTAAAGGTAAATGTTGATTTCTGTTAAATGTAAAGCTAGCCGTATTGACCCCAGATACACGTAAAGGCAGCTATGTTGATCTGTGGCTCATACAAAGTTAAACCATCTGGATAGCATCTTTTTACTTTTGGTTTACGAGATATCAATAAAGATAACAATGTTATCTCTAGTAAACGAAAAGGTAACATGGATGATTCCTGTTAAATGTAAATGTAACTTGTTTTGATCTCTTGTAAATGTAAAGGTTACTTGTATTGGTTTCTGGTAAATACAAAAGTTAACTGTGTTGATTTCTGCTATATATAGAGTTAGCTGTGTTGTTGATTGGCAGATGTACAGGTAACTGTGTTACTGTTACTATCACGTGAAATGAGTGCGTGTGCTTGGACATGAGTGATATGCGTCGTCAGAATAGGGCTCACGACACAAAACTCCATACGTGATGTGCT
>CM031619.1:35192655-35205155 GCA_018398815.1 Conus ventricosus | reverse complement strand
GGTCAGCAAAACAGGGAAAATAGCTGTGATCCCGAGGATGACAACTGGTTCCTGGTTTTATTATTTTTCCAGAAGGATGTAAGTTTTCCCCCCCGCAAAAAAAGGAAAACGGTTGTGATCGTTAAGGATGACACCGCAATAACTATTCCAAGAGAAAATGGGAGGAAACACATGGCATTTGGGGAAAAACCGGTTGTAACAGGCCGTTCTTACCCCCCTCTGGAACTTACCCCGGGTAAGTCTGGGCTAGCCTGCTTTTACACCTGGGGGTCATTCAGGACTAGTTAGAACTTACCCACCCTAGTTGGAACTGATCCCCCCCACCGCCCCAGTTGGAACTTACCCCCCGGGGGTAAGTTTGGGTTAGCTGGAAATTAACCCCCACCCCTTCAAACAAGAGAGGGTTATTCAGGGTTTTCCTCTGCCTTTTCCCAACAGGCACACCCGCCTTTGAAAGAAAATTTGGGTTAGTCTGCATATTTTACACCCTTCTCCCATTTCCTATATACGTCCAGTTTGGTTTAGACAAAATGTAGTTCTAGACTAGATGGACCTCCTACTTCCCCCCCCACCCCCCCCCCATACACACACCCTGGTTCCTAACACAGACGTTTAACATTTCTCGTGCTAGCTTACACGAGTGGATCAATATTCGGGTGTGTGAGTATGCCGTGCATGTGTGGGAAAGAAAGACGGCTACGTGCCAATGTGACCAAGTGCCAATGTGACCAAGCGTAGTTGTGACAAATGTCGTTGTGACCACGTGTCGTTGTGACCAAGTACCGTTGTTACTTCATCCCGTTTTGCCTCCTTTAAACTATTTTACAGCTAATTAGAGTCTCTTGAGTACCTGTGTACCTTAGCTTGTACAATGCAGATGACTAGTGGTCAGTGGTCATTAGACGTAAATCTGATATTTTAACGATTTCACAGCTAATTATAGTCTCCTGAGTACCTGTGTACCTGTACAGAATGGCTGGTGGTCAGTGCCACTTACCACTGGTCACTATGACGTTAATCAGATATTTCGACTATTTTACAGTTAGTGTCTCATGAGTGTTTGTATACCTTGTGCAATGCAGACAACCAGTGGTCAGTGTCACTGACCATTGGTCACTTTAATGTAAATAAGAGATTTTAACTATTTTTACAGCTAATTAGTGTCTCCTGAGTACCTGTGTACCTTGTACCATGTAGATGACTAGTGGTCAGTGGGCACTTACCACTGGTCACTATAGCGTAAATCGGATATTTCGTTTATTTTACAGTTAATAAATGTCTCCTGAGTGTTGTAAAACCTTGTAAATGCAGACGACCAGTGGTCGGTGCCAGAAGTGGTCACTAACGACATTTTTTTTTTTTTCTTTTTTTTTTTTTAAATTTTTTTTTTTTTTTTTTTTTTTTTTGCTTTTCCAAAACTCTGCGCCCCCTCGAGGAGGCACCCACACCGCTTTTTCCGACCCCCGTCCAAGCCATAGCCGGCGGCCCGCCGCAGCCCTGGCACCGCAATCACAGGGAGCAGTAATGTCAAGTGTAAAGAGGCAACCAGGGAGGAAAAACCTGCACTGCGCCGAGTCACTTCGGTGGTGTTCGTGGCGCCTGTTTGATCTCATCGCGGACACAGAAAAGACAAGAAAACAAAATTTCTTTATTCGGGATTAGATAAGATGACGGCTTTTTTACATCCAGCCCTCGCCTGGTAGGGACTACAACATGCTAAAAATCAATTAATGTAAGAAAGCAAAGAAGAAAAGAAACGGTCATGTAATCATAGAGGAAATCAAATGAAATAGAAGAGAAATGAAAACAAAAAAAAAAATAAGAATAAAAATAGAAAAAAAAAACAAAAATAATAATAAAATAAAATGAATAAAAATGGAAAACAATAATGGTGGGGGGGCTGGGGAAAATGTAAATGTATAAAAGTAAAAGTTGGATGTAAAAAAACGGGACGTAAAGTAAATGAGAGAGGAGAGAGGAGAAGAGAGGAGGGGGAGGGGAGGAGAGAAAAGGGGAGGAGAGAGAGAGAGGGGGAGAGAGAGCAAGGCACCCATTTTAATATTTTTTGTGAGGCATGAAAATGTGAAGGTTTAAGCAAAGTGAGATAAAAGTGGGGGGGGGGGGGGGGGGGGGGGGGGGGGGGGGAAAGAGACAAGACAAGACAAATTCTTTATTTTCGAGGAAATGATAACATAACGTGCTTTTTTACATCCAGTCCCCCCCCTGAGTGGGACTAAACTGCAGTGAAATCATTAATGGAAATCAAAGAAGCAAGAAAGCGGTCTGTAACATGAGGAAATAAAAATAAAAACAGAAGATAAAATGAAAACAAACAAAAAATAAAAATAACAAAAAACAAAACAACAATTTAAAAATGTAAATTAACAAAAAATAAAACGAAATAAAAAAGGGAATAATTTTAATAATGGGGAAGTGAGAGGGGGGGTGGGAGTGAGGGGGCTGGGGAAATATGTAAGTGTATACACGTAACGTTTGGCATGTATGAAAAAGACAGTGAAGTAAATTTGACAAGGTGCGTACATTTTTGAACACACAAAATACACCCCTTTTGCACGCATAGAGAGGAGAGAGAGAGAGGGGGAAGAGAGAGAGAGAGAGAGGAGAGAGAGAGAGAGAAAAGGGAGAAGGAGAGAGAGAGGGAGAGAGAGAGAGAGAGAGAGGGGGGGGGAGGGAGAGGGAGAGAGGTAGGCCCCAGCATTCTTTTTCGAAAGGCTAAAAAATTCGCGAAGTTTTTAAGAAAGTGAGGACTTGGGGGGGGGGGGGGAGGGAAAAAAAAAAAAGAGAGAGAGAGAGAAGGAGGGGAGATGGAGGGAGAGGAGAGGGGGAGGAGGAGAGAGGGAGAGGAGGGAAAGGGGAGAGGGGGAAAGAGGATTAATGTTTGAAAGGGAAAACTGTACTAAAAGCACAAATTAGTGTAAAAAATCGGACAGTAAAATAAAATGACAAAATTATACGAAATTCGGAGATACACACGCCCCTTGCCGACAGGAGGAGAGAGGGGAGGAGAGAGAGGGAGAGAGTAGGAGAGAGAGAGGAGAGAGAGGGGGAGAGGAGAGAAAAGGGAGGAGGGAGGGGGGCAGGAGAGAGAGAGAGGGAGAGAGGAGGGGAGAGAGAGAGAGAGAAGAGGAGGAGCGGCAGGGGAGGAGAGAGAGGAGAGGAGAGGAGAGGAGAGGGAGAGAGAGGGGGAGAGAGAGAGAGTGAAAAAAAGGGGACAAATATAATCTTTTTTAAGATTATTCCTTGCACACTTAAAACACACACCACAAACCACACACACACACACAACCACACACACACCAAACACCCACCCACACACACACACACACACACCACACACACACACACCCACAATTTATTTTTTATCAAGATACTTGATACTGAAAAAGGAAGAAGAAAAAAAAAGTTACAAAAAAAAAAATTTGGGTTAAGTACATGAAAAAGGGATGATTTATGTTTTTGAGTTTTGGGTATTACTTAGGGTTTTTTTTTTTTTTTTTTTTTTTGGGTTTTTTTTTAAAATTTATTTTTTACCGCAAAAGAGGGGTTTAGGTAGTTTTTTTAAAGTTGTGGTACAATGGATTGTTTGATGTTTTTGGGGGGGAGTTCCAAAAAGGGTTCCCGGTACGTTAGTTGATTTAATAGGTCAATTCTGGGAGGGGGATTGGGTTGTGGGAGTTTCTCGGAGATTTTGAGGTTCTTTAAAATTTGTTGGAGCTTTCCGGTCGAATCTTGTTGCACATTGGGGCCTTTTTTGTTGTATTTGGTTTGGCTGAGGGGAAAGAATGTGAAGATTTTTAAAATCGGGCTTTTCGGGCTAGTTTTTTCAAAGGATTGTTTGGCGCTGTTTTGTAGGGCCCATGGTTTTGTGTGTTTGCCTTGCAGAACCCTTTTAGTCGATGATTCAACTTGGATGAATTGACAGGGAAAAAAAAATTTTTTGTGGTGAAGGTCAAAAAAGTGTTTGTTTTGGTGGCTGATAGACTTTCTGGGAGAGTTTTTTCCCTTGTGTTATGTGGGTTCCCGTGAGTTATTGTCAATTATTGTCCTTTTCTTTTTGATAAGTGTTGTTCACAAGTACTTTTTGGGTGTAAGGGGGGAAAAATTTGGTGAGTTTTGTTTTTTTCCCTAGTTGTTGTACACGAGTTTTTTTTTTGGGGGGTAAAGTGACATATGTTTGTTCGGTCCATTTACAAGGTCTTTGGGTTTCTCTTGATGTTTTGAAATGGAAGGTCATTATGGCTGGTGTGGTTGGGTGTTTTCTCAAAGAGGCGCATGAGATTCACATGTGGGGGTGGCTTAAGTAGATGAAAAGAGTAACGGGCCCTAAAATGGACCCTTGGGGAAAAGCCTCTTAGGTTGTTATAAAAGAGCAGCGGCCCCGTAAGACGCTTTTGTTGTCGTTTTGTGATGTATGTTTTTGAAGGATAAGGGCGGATTTTGAAAGCCCGTATTCTCCAGTTTTGAATAAGGAGATTGTGGTCAATGCATCAAATGCTTTTTTAAATAACGAATAAGACCCACAAATCTGTTGTTATTAATATTTTTAAGCCACACTCTACAGATTGTTAAGCAAAGGGCAAAAATGTTTCTGTTGAAACCAGTGCCCGGGATGGAGCAAATGTATTTTTAAATGATGAAGGATGGTTTTTTTTAAATGTTTTCTAGGGTTTTGGGAAAAAGGTAATTAAGATTGATTTGGTCTGTAGTTTGAAGGTCAGTACTATCACCAATTTTTGAATGGGTATAACTTTTGCTTTTTTTGAAGCTTTTAAAAAATAATTTTATCTATGAAGTTTAAAAGATTACTTTAAAGTGTCTTTATAATGGAGCGGGGTTTTCGAATTTTGCCATCTATGCCTTAGTCCCGTGTTCGACTTTTTGAGATGAGTAGGTCTGTACCCTCGTGACAGTTATGAGTGGAATGTTTAGTTCAGACGTGATTTGTTTGTCGTGCAAAATTGTGGAGTTCTTTAAGTTCATTAGCGCTTAAATGTCAGTAGTAAAACTGTATCTGGAATGGTTGAAAAGTGGTTTAAAGTTGTCAGCAGAAATCCTTTGTAACAGTTGTTTTAAAGAAGAATGTTGTTGTTGAGCGGTTTATTGCTTGCCAAACCGTTTTGGTTTTTTGTTTGGAAGTTTAATAACTCGGATAGTATTTATTTTTTTCCCTGCGTTTTGAGGTTTAGGGGTTTTTTTGTGTCTTGATTTTCTTCATGCCATGTTTTTTCAAAAGGTCTCTAAGGTGCCGCCCCCTGTAAATTCTTTATTTACACGGTGGTTTGGGAATATGCTTTACTTGTTTTTTTTTAGGGCAGCTGTTATAGCTTCTTAAAAATTTCGATCCAAAGCAATCGTAATCGGATAGCAATTTTGTATACTGTTTAAGTTCTGGTTTATTAATCAAGCAGAAAGTTTTGTTCGTTAAAATTTTTGGGAAACAAAGTAGGTTATGGTTTTGGGCCTGGTTTTGGGGTTTTACTCCAAAGTTAGACCTGTAACACACCTGGGGAATGATCCCGAAGAGAAGACTGGGACAAAGTTTAGTTTTTTATTTTATTTGAATATAGTTGGTCAAGTTGTTTTGAAATTGGTGTTTCTCTGGTGGGTGTTTTGTAATTGATGTAAAATTTAACACCCTTTCGTTTGGTCATTTGGGTGTTTGGGTTTAAAAAAATTTTAAATTTAGTCACCCCGGAAAAAAAAACTCTTTACATTTAAGGAAACTGGTCCCATGTAAAATTTTTGCGCGGTCTTTTTGCGGGTTCCGATAGCAAAACCCGATTAAAAATGGATGTGATTTTGTTCATTGATTTGTATCCCCATGTTCTCGTCATGTGTTTAGGTGGGAAAGTCTCTTGAAGTTTAGGATTCACTGACATAACTAGAAGACCTGTTTTTTTTGTCTTTGTGGGTCTTTTCGAACGATATTGTAACCCCGGGATGCTACTCTTTTTCATAGTGGGATTTTGTCTTGATTCGGGGAGCCCCGAAATGGAATGGTTTTTGGTGGTTCGATATCGGGTGAGAATCAGAGATCTTACTGACTCCCTATTGATTTTAAATGGCAAATTCTATTCCCATCTCTCCGATGGCCCGAGTTTGGTTTTTGGTCATGTTATGTCCCGGGCAAGTAAAAGGAAAAAACAAAAAGAAAGGGGGAAAAAAAGGACAGATAAAAAGTAAAAAAATAATGAAAACAACAACAAAAACAAAACAAGCAAAACAAACAGCAACAAAAACAACAAAAAACAAAAAAAAAAAAAAAATCAATCAAAAAAATGGAGAAACGGTTTAAAAGCGTGGTTTTGGAAATGGTGATAGAAGTTACAATTTAATGTGCACTAAAATAATTTCTGTGAACAAAGTTTTTTCAGCCAGCTACGATGATCCTGTCAACAATAGTGCCCTTGAAAAAATAGTTATTATTCCTAAGAAAATTATGACACGCACAAATAGTATCCCGGGGTTAATTTTCAGTCTGGAAGGAAGGATAAAGTTACCAAAAACACACACCACATACCACACACACACACACACACACACACACACACACACACACACAACACCACGCCGGGGCGTTTCAAACACCCCACCACCACAAACACACCCCCCCACCACAAACACCAACACACACCCCCCACAACAACACACACCCCACACACCACACACACACACACACCGCGCGCGCGCGTGGGGGTGTGGAAGGGGTGATCTTGCGTTTACCTGGAGAAAGGCCACAGGCTGCCTGCAGCAGTCGCCTGCTTCAGCAATGGCTGTAGAGGATTGGCCTTGTGGGGGGGGGGGCACCATGGGGGAACGCGGTTTTCCTAAGTGGGGGCAGTTTTGGGGACCCGTGCTCTTGCTTGCGCGGGCGTTTTTTCCCGAATTTTGACAGGGCCCGGGCCCTCGGAATCGAGAAGTGGGGTTCTCAAAGGGGGGCGTGGCCTGTGTGGTCTGCTTCGGCCGCGTGAAGTGTGCGTTGGGTGGTGAGTATCGCTGCCGGAACTGGGCCGATGGTGGTTGGGGTGCGTGTTGTATTGACATCTGTGGCTTGCGAGGCGAGTCGTCCTAGACGAGGCATTAAAACCAGTATTTTATGTTCCTGTAGTTTTAGCAAACCTTTGTGGCTGAGGTGGGAGTTTGTACATGTCTTTCCCGGGGGGCCCCCTCTAGCAAGAAAGGGAAACTTTGTTGTTCAATATGCAGACAGTTCCTGATCTGTTGAAGCTTTTAGGTTGGGGTTTAACAAAAGGCTGGATTTATTAAATGTCCCACATGCGGGGTTTTTGGCGGGCACGATGTTGCTCTGGGGGAAGGCCGTTTGACTGAGTAAGGAGGCTTCCATTTGGGGGTTGTAATCTCTCCCCTTTAAGTCGTTGATTCTTCGCAAATAACTCTAACCTTGGGCCTTTGGGGGACGGGATTCGCCCGTGTTTTATGTCAGGACCCTGAGACCCGCACCTGATTTTTGAACTGATTTGAAACTACCGTGTTTTTTTTGTGGGGTCCTGTTTGTATTTGGAAATTTCCCATAATCAACAGTCCCCTCTGTTCTTCCCAAAGATGTTTGATGGAGCACCGGGGGGGGTGGGGTAGTGTTTGTCTTTTTGGGGCATGGACGGAATGGACTGTGTAGGTGATGTGTGAGGATCAAGACGATTTAAAACTGGGTGGGGTTGCAGGGCACTGTCTGACTTGAAAGGGGCGGGGACTGGATGGAGATGGTGTCGCTAGGAGGGAAGGGAGGTGGGAATGGGTGGAAAAGAGGGGGTGAGAGAGTGTTTTTATTGGAAAGGGGGTGGGACTGAGTTGACCGTGGGTGGTTGGGTGGGGGGGGGGCTGGTGGGTCTTAGGGGCAGGTCAGGTGATCTGTTTCATCTGTGTGTTGTCGTCGTTTTGCAGGTGGTCCTCTTCAAGACAGTGGGGGAAAACAGAAAAGGGGCAGTGGACAGGAGGTTCACAGGCAAAGGTTCAAAGTGGGGGGCTTGGGGAAAATGGTGGCAAACCGCTTCTTGGATCTGTATAATTTTTTTATGTCGCAACATCTGTTTTTTAAATTTTTGATTTTTATTTTTTAATGTTTTAAATTTGGTGATGTGATTTGCTAGTCTTCAAGGGACCCAGTTTTCTTTGGGGAAAATTTTGGTTCATTTTTTTCTGTTCTTTTAAATTTGAATATGGCTTTGGACTTTTTCTGCATCCGCAAAGGTGTGGGGTTGTTGGCCCCAATTTTCTTGTAGGGTTTGAGTGTCCTGGTGATCTTTGGTGTGTGGTCCCCTTTTAAGGGTGGGAATGAACTGTTTGAGACCTTCGTGATGGGCTCGTTGACATGGTGGTGTATGTTGGTCGTAGGGTTTTCCCGGTTTTTTGCATTTGTGTGGTGTTAGTTCAAGGACTCCTTTGGTTGTTTGGGGTTGGACTGTCTTCCAGATCGGGAGGGTAGAGCTGGATCCCTTTTGTGAAAAGGTTTGCAAAGCGCTGCTAAATATGGTGAAAAATGAACTATTGGGTTTTGGTCATTTCGTTACACCCAAAAGTAGGAAGCGGACCTTGCAATAGCCTGTTTCCCCCCAAAATTTCCCCATCTTTAATAGGTGTTTTTAACGATTTCTGAGCCCTGAACTAATAATCTTAAACGTTTTTTCAAAGTTAGATGGTAGTGGGAGCACAAATTAATTGGGGAAGTCTCCGATGTTGAGGGACATTGCAAAATCCCCTTTATTAGTTTCCCGAGAAATTAATGGGGAGATTGTAGGGTGGTACGTGTTGGGGCTTGCCTCCAGTGGCCCGTTTCCCTCTGTACAGTGGAAATTTTTTTTTGAGTGGGTCATGTGTCACAAAGTAGCCAGAATGAGGGGTTCCCCGGATACTGTTTCAGGCCCCCTGAAGTCGGAGCCTGAGTGGGGTGACATGGTTTTTTACATGGTTATTTCGACACTGGAAACAAAAACACAATAATACAGGTATCACTCAGTCAGTCTCTTCACGCCGCATGCGGCACAGTCTTGCGGTCAGCTACATAGTACAAAGCATTTCAGCTGTGCGCTGGCCTCTTCCTACCTTCTGCGCGTTAACATGTTGGCTTGCTGGCTCGCGCTGCGTGGTCAGTGACGGCACATAAAGCGGGAACCACACATAATCACAACAAATAGACTAGAATATTCCACTTTGTGCGCTTTGTGCGCTCAGTAGAAGCACCACGCTTTCAGAGGTGCAAGTACTGAACTAAAAGAATCATGCGTGTAAAAATTTAAGCACTCCATTCCGTGTAATCACATAGAATATCCGAATATTCAGGGACAGTGATGTGAAGCGCGTCTGTCCAGCAGACCTGTACCCTGTCGACTTCCACCTACTAAGCCCCTATGACGACAATAATTGCTTAGTCGCGGAGCCGGCGTGAGTGAGCTCTCCCTCCGGAGGGCGCCACACGTCCGTCCAACGACAGCCCCATGGACTCGCCGATACCGGTGACCCCGACGGAAGCAAACCAAGGCCACAGACGCGGAGAGGACATCGAAATTGAGGTCACCATGAGAGCAGGGCATGAAGGGCCACAGAACGTGAAACATTTTTTTTTAATGCTGATCAATGGGAATGAGGATGATTAAGATGATGCTACGGATTTCATTTCGGTCTGAGATACATGACAGGGCTGTACTCTACGCTTCTTTCATAATATATCCTGGCGTCAACCAGGCCCGAGAGATACAGGCACCTGCAGTGTTGGTCAGGAAATTTGAGCAACACTCTCAGAAACGCATCCATTAAGTGGATGAAACTCGACTGTGTGGTCCCAGTCTTCCCAACTGAGTCCGCAGCAAACTCAACTCTGGGTAGGAGCGGTCGGGCAGAAAAAACCCACATGACTCTGATGGGATTCGAACCACGACTCCCAGCGGGAGTCCGCGACGCTAACCACTTCGCCACGGCGGCTGGTTCACTAACGACACTTGGTTACAACGTCACTTGGTCACAATGACACTTGGTCAAGACACGTGGCTACAACTGCACTTGGTCACAATGGCACTTGGTCACATGGACTTGGTCACAATGACATGACCATGGCACTTGATCACAATGGTCTCAATGACATGACTCCAGAAAAACGAAAATTCAAACGGAGAAGCAGAGAGAGACAGACATGAGCTTGAGAAAGGGTGTTTATATGTATGTGCGTGTTGTCGCATGAGTGCGCCTGCGTGTGCGTATATGTGTTTGTGTGTAAGGGTGTTCCCATGGTTGATTTTGTCAGCCAATTAGAGTTTTCCGACATGTCGGCCACCTTTGTTGTCCATGCGAACAGCATTTAACGATAAAACGTAAATCAAACCACGGGAAGTTTGCTACCGACGACGAACTGCATCGAAACTGTCATTAACGACGCCGATACTGGTGAGATTGGGCGACTTGAAACTGACAAGGCACCATTGAGACAAAGGATTCCGAGAGGATGTAGTTGTTATCGACGCATGTTAAAAAGATGAAAGACTTACACCTGTACTTTGAAAGTGGCAACACAACTGTCAGATGTCTTGTGAAAACTGATCAAAAACGAATGCCGCATGAATGAATAGACTGCAAACTTCGGGTTTTTTAAAAAAAATTTACATCAAAGCGTATTCAACCAAAGACGTTCTATCTTGGGTTTCCGTCGTCATCAAGCAACAAAAAGTGGAGGTGTGCTTTGAATTTCATAAATGCTACAGGTTGCAAAGGACTGATGGGAAGGTAGAGAGGGATGGCCCCCATCCAGTCTTCGCGCTCTCTCTCTTTATAAATAGTGTAACGCTTTTAGAGCGATAGTTTTCTATCAGATGGAGCAAACTGCCTACGACGAGATCTTGCATTATTTGGAGCTCGAGGAGACGAACACATATCCAAAATGGATACACAGTCTTGACGCAGAACAACGCTCAAATACAAAAGCAAACTTTCGGAGAAAAGCCGGGGTTTTCAGCGTCAAAGACTGCAAATTGATGCATGGACAGAAAGAAGTGTTAGTGAGGGACAGAGTCAAAAATATTTTACAGACCTGTCACGAAAACAGATTTACAGCAGACCACTTCGGACGTGATAAGACGTACTCAAAGGTTGCCAGCAGATGCTATTGGAGAGGTGAGTTCAAATTTCTTATCATTTTTAACCTTTAATTGATAAAACTAATATATTGATTCATACAGCCAATACCCATCTGCGCCCACTCCTTCCCCTACCACACAAACACAACCAGGGCTGAGAATTAACAGGCAGACTAAGGAGCCAGCAAGGCCTCCAACCTCTAATCATTCTGTCCAAGATCAATATACTGAAAACTTAAACCAAGAGACAGTTGCTAGACCCTCAGTTTAAAATGAAGGCTGTTAATCGAGCATGGTAAGAAACTGCCAATATAAAGAAAGAAATCCCCAAGTTGAAGAAGACGATGACGGAAAAAGACGATGACGGAAGAAGACGATGACGTTAAAATGGCCTCTGATGATCAGTGCTGTAAAAACATACAAATGTATTCCCAGTTTCATCAGGCATTGTGCACCATCTTTTTTTTTCCTGAAATCATCATGGGTCAGGTATGATTCATAAGACGGACGTAAACAGTATGCTACATTTGAAACAGATCGCTTCAGAATTCGGGCAGTGCATTTTTGTTCATAGCTGGGAAAACATTTATATGGCCGGCTGGTCATCTTGTTTCTGACGTCATCATAATAGAAATGGTGATATAAAATCCTTAACATTAAGTAAAAAAAAGTATGTCAAATTTCAGAGAAATCAGTTCAGTACTTCAGCTCATCCACAAGTAAAAGTCCTTCGTAGCCCGCCATCCTGTTTGTGACTCTATAACGTCAGGAATAATCCATTAGACCCACGTAAACAGTATGTCCAGTTTGAAAGAGATCGCTGACAACGTTACGCGTATTATGGCTATTCATCTTATTTAGGATGTCATCATAATAGAAATGGTTAGATTATATCCTTATGGTAAAAGGAAAAAGTATTTCAAATCTCAGAGAAATCGGTTTAGTAGCCTCCGGGTCATATGCAAGTAGGCTTAAGAGTGTATATGCGTAGTCCGCCATCTTATTTGTGACGTCATCTTGAAAATAATGGTCGACCATTAGGCCTAGGCTATAGCAGAGACTGTTTTTTGGAAACAACCATCTGCAGGCTGGGCTGCTTGGAGACGCTAATCAGTGACCAAGGAAGAGAGTTCGTGAACAATGTTATTGACAAGCTCATGGAGAAATTCAAAATTGACAGTCTGATAACTTCCGCATACCATCCACAAAGTAACGGACAGCGAGGAAGGGACAACCACACACTTAAAACAGCTTTGTGCAAAGTGGTAAACGACCGACATGATGACTGGGATCTGGCCTTACAAGGTATTCTTTTTGGGTATCATACGTCTGTTCACGCTTCAACGAAGTACACCCCTTTTGAGTGATGTATGGCAGAAAGGCGAGACTCCCTATCGA
>CM031619.1:35169466-35186536 GCA_018398815.1 Conus ventricosus | reverse complement strand
CTGAAAGTATATAATTTCACAAAGATTTCAACAGCTGCTGTACTTAGGATAAAGTTGCTGTTACAGATATTGCGTTTTAGATATTTTAGGGGAGTGTCACGCGTCAGTGTGTTGCGCCACTGCAAGTCAACAATTCATGCGACACAGGGCACAGAAGTTGCGTTTAAGATATTTTTCTCTCTGATACAAGGTTTCTAAGGACGAATGAAGCATTTACTGAACAATAGTTTTGCGAGAAGAGCGATGCGACTGAAATAACACATTCCATTTTATACGTCTTTGTGTCATGTCTTATCTGTTGTCTTGTTATTCTAGTTGTGGAAGCGGAGAACTAATAAATGCTGGTATTAGCTCACCCGCCTCAACAAGTTTCGGGTGGCTGACCTAATACCGGCATTTATTAGTTCTCTAATAAACACTTTCTCATCATCTGACAAGGTTACTGTGAATGTTGACAAGACAAACTAACAGTACTCGACTTTATTTTCATTAAGTATGTTGATTTTATTGCTTTTTACTCTGTTGGTGAAGTGCTACTAGAAGGATTAATAAGAACATTTTACAAATTAATTTGATTAAAATGGAGGTTCAACAGTTTAGGTTAAAGCAAATAACTGAACTTCAAAAGGAAATAGAAAGCGACTTGGATAAGTATAGGGTTACTAGAAAGAAATATGCTAAAGCTTTAAACACTCTTTCTTATGTAATTACTGGCTCATCAGCTGTAGCTGGCGCAAGTGCTGGGTCTAGTGTTGCTGTTTTAGCCACTGGGGTTGGGTTGTCAGCCTCTTTAGCATTAGGGAGTCTTAGTTTAGGTTTAGGCGCCATTTCTATGATTGTAAGTGTTGTTTTTAAAAAATTTACTCCTAAATTACAAAATCACACTGCCATTGTTGTCCTAGCAGCAGCAAAACTTTGTTCATTAAAATTAAGAATAAGCAAATCATTACAGGATGAAAACATTACAGACGAAGAATTTCAGAAGCTTATGGCTGATGGTGAGGATTATAGACGGCAAAAAATTGAACTTCAAAAGGAGTGGAGAAAGACTTTTACTTCACGACAGGTAGACACTGATGCAGTTTCGGGCGTTTGACCCTAGTGCCGGCAAGTAAGACTTCTATAACCAAAAAAATAACGATTATCTACAAACAAACATACTGTGTAGGATTGTCTGTTTTTAATACTAATTTACAAAACTTTTGAGATTTTAATTTTTTTTTTAATCCTGCGTTTTTCTGATCATTTTCAATAACATCATTTTCGCGCATACATTCATCAAATGCGTCTCTGGCTTTCATGTGAAATAAAACTACAGTCTTTAACTGTTCTCTAAAGTCCTTTAAACGGTGTTATATTTCTGACATAAAATCCACACACTTATCCCAGCATGTCTTCCACTGAAAGCCAGTTTTGACAAAGTGTTTCTCTTTTTAACTATGTCTCTTTCTGCCGAACAGTCATCTATAATAAATAGGTCGATTCCCCAAAAATTTATAAAGTGTTTAACTCATCAGCTTATTGCTGGATCCACTCAAAATCTTATATTTCATTAAGTGGATGGAACCATCGACTGTGATTGGTGGGGTCCAGTCTTCAGAAGCCATAGTACGCCTTGCGAAAGCAGTCGCTCAGGGTAGAAAACCCACAATGCCTCTGGATGGCATCCTACCCGGACCACCCGGCCCACGGTGTGCGACGCTACCCACGACCCAGGGTGGTGGTCGCTTAGCTCCTTCTTACGTTCTCTTGAATGCCTAGCTGAGGCGGGGGCGGGGGGATGTGGGGGGGGGGGGGGGGGGGGGGGGTCGCTGTCGCTAGCACCGAATTTTTTTTTTTTTTTTACCTTGATCTTACCTGTTTGATTGCGCCGTTGGAGGGAGGGACGTCTTACTGCTCTGCTTGATTACAAAGAGGAAGGAGGGGGGGGGGGTCTGTCCCGTTGGAGGAGGACATCTTCTGCTGTTTGCTAACCCCTTATTGGAAGGGTGGGGGGGGGGGTTCTGTACCGTTGCGCGTTGGGGGCCTCTTTACTGCTGCTTGATTAATGAGGAAGGCGGGACGGTCTGTACCGTTGGAGGAGGGACATCATAAGCTGCTTGATTACATAGGGGAACGGAGGGGGGGGGGTCTGTAACCGTTGGAGGCGGGCCTCTTGCTGCTGATTGTTACTAGAGAGGAAGGAGGGGGGGGGGGGTGTCTGTCCAGTTGGAGGAGGACGTCTTACTGCCTGCTTGATTACATAGAGGAAGGAGGGGGGGGGGTGTCCTATACAGTGGGGAGGGGGGAAACTGACTGCTGTTGGTTTCATAGGGACGGAGGGGGTGTTGTACACGCTCTCTTGATTTTTACCTTTTCTGTTTACTAGCTTGATTGCCCACTAGAGCGAAGGGGGCGAGCTACCCTCCAAGCTAGCCAGCTCGCCACTCTTCTAACCACTAACAAAGATTGTTAAAATGACGAAAAAAAATAGTGCATTTTGTTGCGATGCAAGGACAGGTGCATGTGTGTTTTGATTTTTTTTAAAAAGATTTCTTGTTCCCCTCGATTGACTACATCTGGCTTCAGAATACACAGGACGTTTTTGTTCGGCACGCAAATATGTCTTCTACACTCTGAAAGTATATTAATTTCACAAAGATTTCAAACAGCCTCTGCTGTACTTAGGATAAAAGTGCTGTTAAGTTATGCGTTTAAGATTTTTTTTGGGGAGTGTCATGCGCGTCCGTTGTGGTTGCGCCCCCTGCAAGTCAACAATTCATTGCGACACAGGGCAAGAAGTTGGGTTTAAGTATTTTGCTCTCTTGATTCAGGTTTTCGGGACGATGAGCATTTTCTGCAAATAGGTTTTGCAGAGAAGCGCGATGCGATGCATAAACACATTCCATTTTATACGTCTTTGTGTCTGTCTTATACTGTTGTTTGTTATTCGCTAGTTGTGGAAGCGAGCGAAACTAAAAATGCTGGTATTAGTCACCCCGCCCTCAATAAGTGTTTCGGGGGGTGACTGTGATACTGCCACATTATTAGTTACTCTACTAACCGTATCTCATCATCTGACAAGGATTACTGTGAATGTTGACAAAGACAAACTACAGAACTCGACTTTATTTTCATTAAGTATGTTGATTTATTGCTTTTACTCTGTGGGTTGAATGAAAGTGCTACTAGAAGGATTATAGAACATTTTAAAATTACTTTGATTAAAAAGGAGGTTCAACGTTAAGGTTAAAGCAAATAACTGAACTTCAACAAGGAAATCGAATGCGACTTGGATAAGTATAGGGTTATAGAACGAAATATGCTAAACGCTTTTTTTTAAACACTCTTTCTTATTGTAATTAACTGGTCATCCGCTGTAGAGGCGCAAGTGCTGGGTTCTAGTGTGCTGTTTTCGATGGGGTTGGGTTGTCCGCCTTTTTCGCTTAGGGGTCTTTTTTAGTATAGGTTAAGGCGCCATTTCTATGTGATTGTAGAGAGTGTTTATTACAAATTTACATAAATTCACCAACATCCTCCCTGCCCAATGATGTCTAGCAGCAGCACAACTTTGTACATTAAACAAATGAATAAGCCATCAATACAGTTCTGTACACCTATACAGCCGACAGAAATTTCAGAAGTTAAGGCGGAGAAGGTGGGAAAATAGACGGCCAAACACTTGAACTGCAGAACTGAGTGGGGGACAGACTTAGACTTCCGAATGTAGACACAGATGCCCGTTTCGGGCGTTTCTAGTGCCGGAACTAAGTAAGATTCTATCAACAAAAAAATAACGATTATTCTACACAACAGAACATATGTGAAGGCTTGTCTGTATTTAAATATAATTTACAAAACTTTTGCAGATTTTAATTTTTTTTAATCTTGCGATTTTCTGATCATTTTGCTATAACATCATGATCGCGATACCTTCACCTAATGCGTCACAGGCTTTCAAGTGAAATAACATCAGTCTTTAACTGTTCTCTAAAAGTTCCTTTTATTTAAACGGTGGGTTACTTTCTGACCTAAAATCCACACACTTATCCGCATGTCATCCACGGGCACGCCAGTTTAGACACAAGTGTTTTCATTGTAAATATGTCTCTTGTTCTGCCGACAGTCATCTATAAAAATAGTGGCTGCATACCTAAACACTTTTATAAAAAGTGTATCTAAAACATCATCAGCTTATTGTGGGATCAATCCAATATTATTATCTCATCCACCATCTAAATCCTTCTGATCATTCTTTGTTTGTTGACCCTATCAGCAGTGTGGGGCCGAACCATAATATATGCTCAACATTCAAAACGATAACAACTGTTTGTCATAAGGTCGAGGGGAGCCAATATTGATATTATCCACACCAGTTCTGTCCAAAATCAATGACCAATGTAGGGGCTTTTATATACGAGTTTTACCAATCGGCATGACACCCAAGTGTTCTGCTCCAATCGTATATATCCATTTTTCACTAATCCATTTATTATATTTTATTAGAAACTCTTCCGTCCAAACTTGTCAGTATAATAACGCCTTTGTGAGGCCTAAAGGTGTAATGTATTATCCCAAACAGTTGTAAGATTTGTTTCTATTTTAAGCTAATTTGCTTATGTTGACTGGTTGTTGTTATGACCTTAGTATCCTCTACCATTGTGAGAACGACGCTGGTAACTTTAACGTTTTTCAACATACTCAGTTTTGCCAGCTAATTAGAATTTCTTTAAAAGGACGACACTGACGGCACAGCTCCATATTCCTTCCACAACTTGGAAGACAGAAATTCAAATATCATTGTTGACCGATGTCCGTGAATTTCAATTTGTGGGAAAGAACTGTAATAATGTACGAAGCGACTTTTTAAACCGTTTCCTCTTCAGTGGGAGGATGTATGTTTGTAATTCACATAGGTTATTACCAACTCTCTTACGATATTGTCTCTGGCATAAGATCTTCCCTGGTAAAGGGGCCAGAGTTGAAGCTTTTTCTGAAACGTTTTTGACGGGCCCTAAAAGAATGTAACTGGACCTTAAGAATTTCATTTTATGTCCATTCTAAATATGGTTTCAGTTGCAATTGAGGTCAGGTATTCGAAAAATTTTATATTAAACTGGCCAAACATTATATGTTCTAGAAGGAAGAGTGCTGGGGGGATTGCTCCTAGTTGTTTCTTTTAGTTTAGGGAAACTATGTGTTGTCGCCCCCTCTTTGGTTTCTGAATCACCATATCTTTAGTGTACTCAACCCCATACAAAGGCCTTTCCCCGGTCTGTTCGAAAGTCGCAACTTCGTGCAAGGGTCTATCTTAATTCGTAAGGATTACACCTTATGGCGTTAATGCTCACACTCCTGATTCTCTGGTTGGTTCCGCGCGGACATTATTTTTAGTAACAATATTTATATTCCCAACATGTGCAGGTTATCACATTTTACGACTTTCCCTGTTTTGTCTTTGATTTTTATATTAAATGAATCGACCTTTACGCAGCAATCTTATCCCTGTACCTTCGGGAATTGTATGGTATTTTCATAATCGCACTATGCAGTTTCCCTGATGGAAGAGTTCTTCTTAAGTAAAGTTGAGGTCCTTCCTCATATACGTTTTATCGCCGTGTCAGGCTCCTCTACATGAATATAGAGTAATGAATGTAATGAAGATCGCGCGGACTTTCCCCACTCATTAAGTAGTTTTGTTGGGAAACACTAAAAACTTATGAACGTTGACTTGTCAGTTGCAAAGCCTCACCTTTTAGGTAGCTCTTTATCAACATGTAACCTACTTCTTCTTCTTCAGGCTTTGCTGTTAACCTTGTTTTTAGTTTTGCATTTGTTAAGTTTGAGCGTAATGACGAAGTTATCTTGTTCTTTTCGTGAGCAAAACCCGTACTACCCATCAGGTCTTGTTAATGGGCTAACTCCGATTCTTCTATTGGTTAACTTTTTTAATCTTTCTTCTTGTTTGGATTCAGTTAATATTACACCATTACCTCCTTTGTAGAATATTTCATTGGAGTGGCAACTTGGGATCCGCCTTCGTTATCAATACCCTCTACTCTAAAAGAAGGACGGTTTTGAGTTTTTATTGTTACCCCCATTTTTTAAACGAAATAAAAAATGAGTGATTTCAATATTAGTACCTGCCCCCCAAAATTGTTGGCCGCACTACACATCTTAAAAATATACTAACTGACGCCTTGTCATTTCTGTGACCCGACTGCCCCTTTCCAGTCCCGGTGAGTACGTACATTAACAACGATATCTTAACCCCAATTTACTAACGGCTTCTCAGCGCGAACTTGTGGTTCAGTCATCCGATGAGAATAAATACCCGCACAGTTCAATAAGCTGTGTTTTTGTGCATCAATGGGTGTGGAGTATCAACTGAGCTATTTCCGTCATCCTGATCTTTGGAGAGGACCGTGTTAGCTTTCATTTTTCTTCTCACCTCTACCAGTACCGTTAATTTGATGAACAGCAAGCACCATTACCAACTGTGACCAAACCGTTTCCTCTCTCACCGACACGCCATGCAGGATTTGCCAGGCTCTGTCCCGAATTCAATCTTGTGATGAATCCGAAGATTACTCTGCACCGTTGGCTCCATCTTGGGAGGACTTATATATTTTGGGGGTGGAAGACCGTTACTCTTGGCCTCACCTAATACTTTATTACGGCACTCTTCAACTCTCTGGTGTCGCCATATATCAATAATCAAACCAAACAGCCCTTGGACAACACTCTCTATTTCTAGGACCCTACTCAAGGGCCTAATGTTACAGAGCTGGAATTGATAGAAATACACGACCTCTTCGTAGCACTTACGATTTGGCCTTGGTATCTGACTTGGTTCCGCAACCAAGCAAACAGGGACAAAGAACGGATCATAAATGACGATTTATGGCTAGCGCCCAAAAACAATACTTAGCAACTTTAGAGGCAGCCATTAATTCTACAGTTGATTTCCTTCCAAGTATTAAACGGGTACCACAATGCTTTAACTTACGCAAGATCGAAAGTAGCCTTTGCTTTGGGAACTGGTTTTTGAGATGCAGCTGTTGGACCTTCGGCATTAGGTGGAACAATAATCAGACCACTACAACACTGACCATTCTTGTTGCGGACTAATGAAGAAATGATTGGACCTAACGACATACATTTAGCAGCGTTAATATTACAAAACTAAAACAAACAAGCCGAACCACCCAAGCATAAGCCTCCAATTCCCCAAGCCCAAAGCCCGAAGGCATTTGAAGATTCAGCAAGCTCCGGGCGGGACGACCATAAACTAATGAACCATGAATATGAATAAGGCGAGCACATGTTTTTGGCTTTAATGGGCCGTAGGATAATTGGGTCTTTATCTTACAAAAAGTAACCCAATATTAAGCACCTAATGCCCATACAGTGTCAGCTATAAAGCATACTATGCTTGCAGAGTCGAAAAGCAGCTACCAACACCCCTCATATACTGGTCAAAGCGTCTATGGCTTACTGGCTAATTTTTTTAATACCCGCAAGTTGTCTACGCTGTTTTTTTACCCATGATTTTCAGGTTGCGCTTGGCGGCGATGGTGGTGGAGGTAAGATGACACTTTGCCACCGCCGCTGTCCTTCGCCCTAGCCACAGTTGTCCGTATTGCACTCCTACGGTGTTATCCGTCGTAATGTGAATCCTTGCTCTTAAACCAGTGATCTAATTCGTTAGCTAGTTGTCGTGTTCTCTCCGATATAGAAATTCTTGGATAGTTTCTATTACTTTGATCACCTTGCGGTTGTAATGTTTCGGTTAGTAGACGAATTTCTAGTATGGCTGATATTCTTGTTTAAGTTCTTTTCGTCTAGGGTTATTCTTTCTTTCACACAAGCACTAGTTGTCGACATAGCCTTAGACGCGTTTTTCTTTTTCTCTTTCTATACTTATTTAGTTCACTCAGTTTTGCTTAAATGTTTGTTCATTGCCTCTGATGCTTCTTACCGTCCGACCTAAGGGGCATCATTCTTGTGGGCGGCGCGCAGTTGTGGGGCGTCGTGTCTAGTTTTTAATGCTGTTTCTTTGAAGACACTGGTTTTTTGCTAATACTATCGCCGCTGTTAGACTTCAAATCTTGAAGTTCATGTTTTGTCTTTGGTTTCTGTGGAGTTCTTGTAGTTGTGTTATAGAAGTTTAGCACACTGTCCTATTAATTTTGGTTAAGTAATGCCAAGGCGCCTTACGCATGAGTCGTCTTTGTCTAAATGTGTGCTTCATGCTAACAATTGATGAGTCCTCGTTTATCTGTAGCTGAAAGGTGTTTTCGGTCGGGGCAGCTATTCAACCACAAAGGGCAATCTACTAAAATAGGGTCTCGACAGATTGGGAGGTTTTAGGCCTACATTTTGTTAGCACTTTTTCGGCCGTAATTTCTGTTTAAATTACGCCGAATTTCTGCTCGGTCTTAAATACATGCTGCATGAGGGCGATGTTGTCTTCAAGGAGTCATTTCATCATGATGTTTCCAGGACTCAAAACCAGTGTCATCTTCATCATCAATGCCTGCAAGGTTTTCACATAATTTACTTTATATTTGTGTTTTATAAACAAATGTCAAAGCATAATGGTCACTCTTGACCCACATAGAAGGCTGAAGAGCCCTTTGGCGTGACGGAATAAGGGACTATTACAGTTCAAATCTATCCCTCTCCTATGCTTCAGCTCAACTTCTTCTGTTTAATTTCCAGATCTCGGGCGCGGAAGAAGTGATTGTGCCAGGCTGGCGGGGTCTTACTTTCAAAATAGAACGCGCTTCTCAACCAGACCCGACAACAGGCATTTGTACAGCATATGGGGCGGGCAAGCGGGTGTAAGCCTATTTCTCTCAAGAACCTTGAGGGACAGAAATATTTTCTTAATATGCAGACCTATTTTGCCCTGTTCTGATCTATGGTCTACCGGGGGAACGAAAGGGCTTATCTTGACTTTCAAGGGAATCGAAATGAACGAAGCACTAAACATTAGAATAGGCACTGAAGATGCTAAAAGAAAAGACGGCCGAAAGGGTTTGTGCCGTAAGTTATGGGTTAAGGGCAAATCGCTTTTCATTTACCTAGATTTTGAGGTGTTTAAAATCGCATTGCACCATACTTTCATAGGGTATTAAAAGACGAATTGTCATTGAATACTTTTAATGACACAAACTATGATCTTATCACTACAGACAGCGAACGCCAAGTACCAGCATTGCCTGAATATGTTTGAGGGTTTGACCTGTTCGCAACTAACTTAGCTGAGGCTGATGCCAGCAACACTTCAGTCAAAATTAGCACATATTACGAAAGAGTGATTCAACAGTCTACATATCCTAAAAAAGCAGGGCAGAACCTCTATGGATAATTTTTAGTTTTGTGCACAGGCAAGATCGTTAAAGGTTTTTATTGCCTGTTGTGGAAAAGAAGAACATTCAAAAATGGCCCACACCGAAAATTTTGTTATCCTAATACCTAGACGAAGTGAATGTAC
This sequence comes from Conus ventricosus, assembly GCA_018398815.1. NCBI lineage: Eukaryota > Metazoa > Mollusca > Gastropoda > Neogastropoda > Conidae > Conus > Conus ventricosus. The sequence goes on along the minus strand of CM031619.1, from coordinate 35,177,055 downwards.
CCTTGAGGTAGTCCTAACCGCGACATCTCCGCTAGCGGGGCTCTTAATTTATCGCATAGTTTGATGTGAAATAGGAAACAGTTTGGAGGCGGGAGGTGTAGACCTCCAACAGATGAACTTGTGTCTAAAGTCTAATCTTCACCGTGTTAGACTTGATCATTATTTAGCAAGGACAAACGGTTTTATGGATTGACCTAAGGTCACCGGAGGAGTAATCTGTTACATGGAAGTGGGGAGAACTGTCTAGGGACTAGAATAAACATTCACATTATCAAGACAAAGAGGGCCGATAAACACTTCATGTCTAGTTGTTTTTATTATATGCTGCGCAGTGCATATTCAAGTATAAACAGATTAGAACCCTATACCAAGACTAAATTTATTTTTATATTTTTAAAAAGCATGTTGTTCAGCAATACATCCGCGATTACTAAAGAAGCGATAGTAGCGTCTCTGCTGCTCTAGAAAGCCTGACATAAAAACGTCAGATTAACAAATTACACAAATAGCAACAAAAACTAGACGCCCAGGACCTTTCACTACCGCAACCCACAACGAAGGTATTCTGCCGCCTTCCCGCTTGTTCGATATGTTACGTACTTGAAATCAACTATACTGCTGTATCAGCAGGACCGAGTGTTGGTCTCTTAGCAACAGGGCGGTGTTAGGTGCCCCGCAGCTTTACTTAGGATGGTTAGTCTTTAGTCTGGTCTGTGTCCTTGTTGGTAATACTAGCCAGCAAAAAACATAAAAACTAAAACTCCCAAAAGCACCGCCTGGTTCAAACTACATCACGCTCCCCTTCGTTCCTTCAAGCAGACATAAATTAACAGCATGAGCTGAGACTCGAAATCCGTATGAAGAATTTAGTGTTTACCAGGTGCATTATGCGGATCCCCCCAGCCAAGGATTGCTTCGTCACAGAACCTGCAAGCAGCACAGTTTTTTCAACCGCCAGCCGCCGATCAGATCACACCCAGGAAAACTGTAACAAAAAGAACAACGACCCACTTACAACGCTTGTTCTAAACAGTCACATTAAAACCTCAGCAGGGGTTTATACTTGTTACTGGAGTTCACGCACCACAACGCGCGGACGAATATTGATTATGATTAAGACGCATTGGGCGACAAAGCCCCTTGCGGTCGCTGTCGTTGTCTATTTTTTTATTTACATAACATGTGGTATGTTACGAAACCACACCCCTGCTAAGTTTAGACGCCAGATAGTGCCATGTTTGAAGGCCTGCATAAGGGAGGGTTTGTTATCCCCCCAGCTTATCAATGATCCAGCACATGGCCGTCAACTCCAGCACACGTTCAGGCCCAAGGATGTACCTGCACCCTTCTCACGTTCAAGCAAACTAACAATATAGCCGCCAGTTAACAGTAATGTTAGCTGTTTTACTCGCTTATATAACAATAAATGCAGGAAAATCTAGAAGTCAGGGGCTCAACTTAACGCTGATCTGTTCTTTTCACTAAGGACGGCGTTGAACATCACGGTTGGGCAGACGTAACTTGTTACAGACCAAGTTTCGATGTGGCCGTGAAGACGCGCAAAATGAGAGGCTCTGGTTGGTCGAGGGCGAAGTATTAGAGATAGCATTTAAAACAGGCTATATGGTATGCACCGCTTGTGGGCAAGGCTTACATTCCGTGCCCCGTAGCATTGGTAGCGAAAGAGCAGTTCTAAACATAAAGAATATTCAGACAACAAAGTTTCTGTGGTTGTGTTCTTGCGAGGCTGTATCAACGGTCCGCAAAAACGCCGAGAGAGTGTCTAATATTGGAGATTACATCACATGAAATCATACTTCAATGGAATTCCTTTCCTGTTGTGTATATCAAATGATCTGTGTTTGGACGAACAAAAAAACCAATAACTGTTAATTACATTACACATGGGTATGACGGACAACATCTACAGCCATTAAAGTGGTCTAGAAACAGTCCATCGAATTGGTGAGCCAGACAAAACTCATGTTGACTTACTCTGATGTTTTCCCCGCCGTGGCTACACATTTGCATTGATCCGAACATGAGTAAATATTGACGCATACTTCAAAGCATGACATATAACATAATTCTGTTCGTAGAAAATTGTTTAACAAGAATCTTGCGCCCATCCGTTAAACAGGGAGCGACATTAATGACACACTGTATCGCCCCCTTGACTGTAATACAGAACTAATTAGCCCCACCGGGTCGTAAAGTTCGTTTTCAGAACGGAAATGGAGATTGACAACATACTCATATGTTGTTTACGCAGACTTCGATATCTCTCCTTGTTCCTTCTGAGGGAACCCCACAGAGACTTTCCTAAAACAGCCTTAGTGGTATATCATCAAGATTAGTTCATTTGCCTCTCATTGTTGTCAGGTCGGAATGGCGTCATTCCGAACAGCATCACACACCCACGCCCCCCCCCATATGAGGACGATGCTGCAGAATACTTCTTAGACACGCATGCAGCAGTGGTCACGCTGTTTAATACTCTAAAACGGTATCTGCAAAATCCTAATGAGCACCTGAGACCAAGCACAGATATAAATCCGCCAACATTTTGTTGGATTTGTGGATTCGAACTAATGTCTAACCGTGAGAGGAGCAAATCGCCGACAGAACGGACATGATCACATTAGTGGAAGTTCAGAGTGAAAGCAGCGCACAACCAACTGCAATATTCAACTACGTTTGCACCAAAGACATGGAAGTGCTATATTCTTCACAACATTCGAGTGGTTCCGACTCTGCACCTTATAATGCAAGCAGTAACCAGCGCCTTTAGGGTGTCATGCATTGCACAGTCATCAGAAAATAATGTGTTTCGCTTTAAAATAAATGTCTTTTTATGGATTATGCAGCACTGATGGGTTTCATTAGGTCACTAGCTATGTCCTTAAAGTCTGCCCAATACGGAGAATATTTTGACGCAAACTCGTTAGACAGGGTGTGTTTAACCTTATGACTCACATGAATCAGTTTTGAAAGGTTTTTGAAGAAATATAACTTCCTCCTAAAGTTTTTTGCGTTCTGTTTAGTTCCAGGCGGGGGGGCCCCCCACCCGTATCGGAAATAGCGATTTCCGATTACCAGCATGCTCAATGATGCGTGGAGAAGTTCGAGTGTAAACGATGGGAGACTATTCTCATGATGCCTAGCTTGATTGGTCTGTACATGTTTGTCTGCCCGCGGACATTTTTGAACAATTAATGGAAAGACCTGCTGAAACATTACCAGCCTGGGATCCTGGATTATATTCTGGCCCGGGAAAGGGAGTTTGGGATGCTTTTAAAGTTGACTAAAGTAAAGATTGATTTATTGTCTGATTTACAATGAGTCAGAGATTGACAGCGGATTTGCGTGGAGGAATTTAGTTTGGCGTCGCATCATTACTGTAAAGCATAACGTAAACACATACCTAGATGATTTTGATCACGTAAACGGTTCTAACTATCTCATGTATTTAGATGCAAACAATCTGTTATGGAGGGGCAAGGGGCGCCAATCGCTCTTCCAACGTAACCTTAAAATGTACACTGGTGGCGGTATATTAACACATTCAAGAGTTTGGATAGAACGATGCCTACTTTACAACTGATCGTTAAAGAGGTCTTATTCTAGAAGTTGACTTATGGCTATCCTCATGGAACTCCATGCCTTGTAATGGACTCCGTTATGCAGCAGAAAGTTAAAGATGGCAACGCAAAAACAGAGCCGCCCTAAAACTTGTGCTAATCTTCGCGGCAAAAAAAAATTATGTTGCTGTCATTACAGGCTTCTACAATTTTATTTAGAGACATGGTTTTGAGTTTTGAGCGCTGTTCATGTGTAATTGGCTATTTGATTCAGAACAGTTCATGAAACCAGACTCATGAAGTCAACACTGATTCCGCATCCATCACAGGCTGTATCCCGCAAAAGACTTTTTCACGCTGATGAATCAACAGGTGTGATTGGAAAGACTTTGGAGAATCCGACAAGTACAAGATGTCAGATTGGTCCAAGAGGGAACGAAAGAATTAAGCGTGACTTCTAACTAATTATCAGGATTCAGAGGTTTCTGATCAGCTTTTTGTATAATGATGAACAAAAAAGAAGTCAAATTGGATAAGCCCGTTTTATTGGTTTTTACTGTTTTAGACTTATCCCAGCTTATGATGTTAGAATTTCTTTCTGACTACTTAAGCCTTGTCTCGGAGTTCAGAGTACCCTTTACACAGGCTACTGCCCGGTTTTGTTATAGTATATCCTATGACGATTCTATCAGACATGGAGATTAGACGTTCGTTGCAGGGATGCGGGGGATGGTACGACACATTATGATTATCTAAAGATTCGCCTTTGCATTCAACGTTTAACAGAGGTTTTAGGAAAGATGAAGGATGAATTATTGGAGGGAGTGATCAAGGCGTTTGTTGGGTTATGGTAAAAATGTAAGACTTCGAGCCAGGAGAAAGTACATCAAAAAAGCAAGGGAATATCTCGCAGTGGATGTGCAGTCGAGGCATCTCACATGACACCTACAAGAGCCTTGTTCAATTAAACATTACTTTTTTCATGACAACGTCAAAACTACGAATCTAATCTACATGTAGCTCCACACACGTTTGTAACAAAGAAGTCTAAAGCTAGGAACAAACACAAAACGCGTATTTGTTATTCCAGAGTTTTCTATGCAAATCGGCATGGGGAGAACTGCTAATCATCTTCTTCGTCGCGGGTTTATTTTCGGGACCATATTTTTCCTCACTTTATCTAGAGGATCAATCATATCATCTTCAATTCAGACCAAATTTTTTCTCATGTTTGCATTGCTGCAGCTCGAAATTTTTTATTATTTCAAGATTGTTCTTGTTATCCCATTTTTGATAGTCAAAATTTGGGAATTTTGGGCTGTAAGTGATCTGATTTGATGTTTTAGCGCAGTCTTGGCGAATCTCGCAAATGTTGCCCTAATAGCAAAATTCCTATTATGATTCCGTATTAATCTCCGAGTCTCTTCGGTTTTCATTTTGCTTCGTTTTAGGTTCCATATATGGATTATTTCTGTTTGGGCTTCCCAATTGTTTTTCCAATATTTACGTCAATCAGTTCACTGCGGCACAGTGTCGGCGGGATTATATGCAGTTCTTCCTTCACAAAAGATCTTTGAGGGGTTGGTTGTTTTGTTGCGGTCCGTTCTCGTCCTAATCCCCAGGCGGTTATGTCTTTACAATTCTTTTTATTTCCTTGGGTAAACACTTGCCCCAACTGGATTTGTTGCCCTGAAGCGAGTGTCCCTGTTTGCTTCTCCGGCAATAAAGGTACCTTACTTTCAAACCAAATGTGTAATAGTTTTGTGGATTGAAGGATCTCTTCAAAACTGCCTTTCTTGTTTGTTTTTTTGGCTTGCCATGTTACTGGTTTTAGACCGTTAATTTAAATTCTTCATTATTTCATTGCCGTAGGAAACTGAGGGCGTCTTCTAACCCGCTGTGTTGCGAGAATTGTCAATCAGTTCTATGATATGGTCGGAGAGAAAGCCCTTTCAGATAGCTGTTTTGTTACAGTTTTCAACCAACGCCTTGTGATCTGTGAACTCCTGGAATGCCTCTTTTACTGGTAAACTCCCTCATGTTTTTAACAATAATTGTGTTCATTGGCCTTAAATTCTTTTCCATCATCGACTTGAACATGCTGAGGATAAGTTATGGGTCCTCGTTTGATATAATTATCCGTTGGTAATAGCAACCGCAACAGCAGAGCACTCTTTTTTGTGTTCATGGTTCCCGCCTTCTTTGTATTTGAGCTATGTCAATGACTGTAAGTGCGTACTTCACAAGTCTTTTTCGTCTAATCGTTCATGGGGTAAAATTTCGGAATCATCTCCATTTGATGGGTGTCGTTTGGCGTTGTGGTGAAAGTGTGGTCTTTGTATTGTTTAGGCGCTGGTAGAATAAATGTTGCCTCAATCTGCTTGTTTAGATAACATTTTGCTGTTTGTTCATGACTCCAGCTGCTTGGCTTAGCTTTTTTATTTGCCGTGATTCCCATCCCAATATCTTGTGGCGACTAATAGATTTTATGCTTTTTTCCTTTTTTTATTCCGCAATATATGCGCAACAAAATACCCCAACGGTTATCCAAAGATAATTAACACGATTTCCTTGCATCTTTTGTTTTTCGATGGATGATAAACTGTCGCAGGCCTGTTTGGTGGGGGCAATGTCACGATTGGGCTTGCGCCGATCAAGATCCTCATCTTTTCATCGTTTGATCAACATCTTTAAGCTGTCGTATGCTGCATGCCCTGTTTTTTCAGTGTAGTCATTCCTAAAATCTAACAGCTCAATCTCATGCTTTTTTCCTCGTGATCTTGTTGCTGCGGTCAGCTGTTGCTCGATAGCTTTGTTATTGTCGCGCCACCAATCATCATTCCGAGTGCAAGCATTTTATAAATGTTATTTTTTAATTTTACATTATTTTACAGTCTGGAATTATTCCCTTGCTGTACTAAAAATCTTTTTCTGTAGCAAATGAAGCTGTATATAATAGCACTCAGCTTTGCTGAGTCTTCACAAGTTGGGCTTTGCCAAGATCTGCCGGTTTTATTTTAAACAGGTTTTACCAAGGCAATAGTGTATCCTACACTTAGGCCCCAATCACGGCCGAACAGAATGGTTGTATACTAGGTTGGTCACAGTTTTTTTCGGTGGTTCATTTTTTTAAAAAAATAAAATAATTTACTTAATAACAAAAAAACATGACCAGCACTGATCTACTAAGTACAGGGCAGCTAACCTTCCTGACTTATGACTCGCATCATGATCAAGTTGATGACCACAGCTATAATGCCCAAAAAGGAAAGGCTTATTTCTTTGGCAGCTGTGGAAAAAACAAAAAGTATCGGCAATGTTAAATTCAGCATAGACACAGATTCAACAAATGTCGCACACGACATTGCAAGTAAAAACAGGTTAAGCGAACTGGGATCAAGCATGGGTCCACCGGTGAGGGACAAACGCAGTTCTTAGTTTGTACACTAAAACTAGATAGTTGATTTGGCCCTCGATTCTGAAAAGATATTATGTATGATTTAACACGGATCCAGTTTTAACAACGTTCATTAAGGCGTCTCTAGGGTTGTGAACTGTATTAACAGATTTGGAACTTCTTGTCGCCAGAGAACTCGGGCTTAATTACTTTTCATCTATAGATTTTGATTCCCTTCAAAATGATATCCGACCAGAGAACTCAGCAGAATCAGAAAACACTGATCAGGTGGCGGGGAACAGAAAGGGGACCAGTAAAAAGGCTCTCATCCTGGGCGTGTTGCAGCGGGAAAAAATTAGAAGGAGTGGAACAACCAGAGAAAAAGATTAATGTTTTACCAATCACAGAATAGTAACTCATAATGAAAACATTAAACACCGCCGAACGCGCAGAACAAGTGGTATTCAATGCAGCCTTTTAAAAAAACGTCAGGAACAGGACATGTTGATTCAAGACGCTTATAACGCAAAGTCTTCATGGAATATTGAATTAAAACAGTTGTCGCTTTGGCGCCATTGTGCTGGGGGTTGGTTATTACTGTTATATAAATA
>CM031619.1:35161966-35164466 GCA_018398815.1 Conus ventricosus | reverse complement strand
CACACCACACACAACAACACACCTCACACACACTCACACACACACACACTACCCACACACCAACACACACACACACACACACACACCCACAGACACACCACAACACACACCAGAATGGCTGAAACAATTTATTGTCAGATTAAGTTCATTGTTGTCTTAAAGCATTCAAGAAAAAGTTTCTGAAAAGCATGTCGACATGTTTTTTTACAGAAAGGGAAGCACAGTAATTCACTCCTCCCCTCCCCCCCTCCCCCCCCCCCCCCCCCCACTCGCCCCCCCCCCCCCCCCCCCCCCCCCCCACCAACACACACTGACTTGACCATTTATTGTCAGATGCATCATACGATTAGTGTATAATCTTATGACATTTAAAGAAAACACCCACCACCACACAAAAACACACACACACCCCCCCACACCACACACACCACCCGGCCGAAACCAATTTTTGGTCAGATTAACTCATAGTTTTACTGATTTGTAAGAACCAATTCTGAGAGAGAATGTCGACTTTTTTATTTACAGGGAAAAGGAGCATAAATCGCCCCCCCCCCCCCCCCCCACACAACACACACACACACTGACTGATGAAACCAATGTTTGTCATAAGAAACTCTAGTTGTATGCATTTATGAATTTAAGAACCACACACACACACCACACGCACGACGCGCGGCAGCGCTCGGGCGCCACGCATCACACACAACCCACACAATTTACACACACAACTTGTGCACACACACACATGCATGCACACAACAAACATCACACACACACACACCACCACACACAAATGCAAGTACACTTGCACACAACACACACACGCACAACACTCACATACACACACACACACACACACCACACACACAAAACCACGCGTGCGCACGCGCACAACACATAATGCTTAGACCCAGTAAATATATGAACACAGACTAAAAGTGTCAGAGGGAAAAAAGCGGCGGAAAGGGGGGGGAGGTTAGGGGGCGAAGAAGAGAGGCACCTGTTATTCATACATGTCATATCGCAGCTTGTACACGGAGGGAGCGTTACAAAACCCAGCGGACAACTCCGGCACAACAGTTCCTGACATCTTTGTGTTTTCCTGCCGTATGGGGCGTCACTCTCCACCAATGAGGAGGTTACACAGACCCGTCAGTACGACAAATGTGTGATGATTTCGACAGAGTCGTGTCCCTTAGACTTGGGTGGTCAAACGCATGGTACGCAAATAAAGAACGGCGGGACATCATTGTGCAGCAATAACTGCCGAATTCGATATGAGAAAAAACAAACTGTGGGACAAAATCTTTTTAGATTCCGCGGGACCACGCAACGTATAGTTATGTTAACATGGTGTAAATTAGCGATTATAACGATAGCCCATGTCTGTTTCTTAGCAAATGAAAGTGTTTAAAGCTACTTGTCTGCTTAGATCTGAATATATGAAATAAGCTTTTGTGTACGCACAGTCAAACCACCCAAAGTGCAACAAAATGTGCTTAAGAGTGCACACACAACATTACATGTGTGATGTTATGTAGGCAGGGTATGGTCGCGAGGGTGGGTGAATGGGGTGAACTAATGGGAAGGAGAAAGATGACTATCTAGATAGATCTTGTTCCCAAATTTAGACTTGATAGTTCTACCGACATGCATAACCTACGGCACGTTTGAGCAATTAATATATTGTCTGTAAGTGCATGCGTGTGTGTGTGTTTGTGTGTGTGAGTGTATGTGATAATGTAGTTGTAGTGTGTGTGTCGGTGGTTTTGTCTGCCGTTGTGTTGTGTGTTTGCTCTGTGTTGTGTGTGTGTGTGGCGGCTGCGCGCGCGCGCGCGCGTCGTGGTGTGTGTGCTGTGTGTGTCGCCTTGTATGTGTGTGTGTGGGGTTGTCCCCCTTGTGTGTGTGTGTGTGTGTGCGTTTGTATGTTCGGTGTTTGTCTGCGTGTGGTTGGGTGTGTGTTGATGGGTGTGTGTGTGTGTGTGGTGTCTGTTGTCTGTGTGTCTTGTGTGTTGTGTGTGGTTGTGTGGCCCTTTGCCTTGTGTGTTGTGGGGCCTTCTGTGTGTGGGCCTCTGTGTGTTGTGGGCTATGTGTGTGTGTGTGTGTTGTGTGTAGTGTGTGTGTTGTGTTGTGTTGTGTGTGCGCGACGCGCATTGTGCGCGCGCGCGTTTGTACGCCCGTGAGTTGTTGTCTTGCACGAATGTTGTTGTGTGTTGGTGATGTGTGTGTGTGTGTGTCGTGTGTGTGTGTGTGTGTGTGAGTGTGTTTGTACTTGCTAGCGGGGCGTGCGAGTGCGTGCGAGTGTGTGTGTGTGTGTGTGTGTGTGTGTGGTGTGTGTGTGTGGGTGTGTGTGTGTGTGGTTGTGCATGTGAAAATATACATAAGCATTAAGGTAATACCATCTTAATTCTTCTCCCCCCTCTTTCTCTAAGAAAGTTTTAGGAACATACATACATACATAGAAACATACATACAAATACAATTATATGTCTGTAACCTA
>CM031619.1:35141848-35146848 GCA_018398815.1 Conus ventricosus | reverse complement strand
ACAAGAAGACCAACCTGATGCCAAAAATAGGAAGCAGAGGACTGATTTGGTCAGAAAAGAAGAGAGATGCTTCATCTCAATTAGGAAAGGAACAAAACAGTACAAAGTGGACTCTTGATACGGAAAGCAAAAGAAGAGGACTGATACAAAACAGAAAAGAGAAGAAAACTGATTTCACACATGAAAGAACAGAAGAGAACTGATCTAATACATGTAAAGAACAGAAATGATAACTCTAAAACGAAGAGTAGACAACTGAAAGAAGAAGGCCAGTTTGAAATAATAATTTAAAAAAAAGAAAACAAGAAAAGGGAAAAGGGAAACTGATTTTAAAGACGAAAAGCTGGATATGCATTTTACACAGAATTTTTTTAAAACTGGTTTGACATAGAAAAGAAAAGAACTAATTAGATACAGAAAAGGAAAAAAACCACAATCGGTTAACACAGAAAAGAAAAGAGCTGATTCAATGCAAGAAAAAAAAGAGAATTGATTGATAGAGAGAAAAAGGAGATGGCCGTTTTTGTTTTCTTTTTATATTGAAAACGGAAAAGAGCTTATTTAATTTAGAAAAGGAGAGAACAAAACACAGCTGATGCAACATCGGGAAGAAAGGAAGAGAGGCAATTTGACACAACAAAGTTCAAAAGAAAACTGATTTGACTCAGGATAGAAAAGAATGGGACAGGTCGGACTCAAAACAAGGATACAAAGAAGGGGAAAGTTTTTACGTAGGAAAGAAAAGAACATTGGTCATACGCTTTTTTCTTCTTCTTTTCGTCTCACTGGGGTTTTTTTTCTCTTTCTTCTTTCCCCTCCGTTCGTCTCTACAATTGAGATAAACCACAAACGATTGATTGCCTCCCTTCCAACAATTCACCAGTGCGTGTCCTAATTCATAATTTGGTTATATCAGCAGTCTAAAGTCACGTGCTTGACCGCCTGCCTCTGAGACCTCACTGTGTTTGTGTGAGGTTGGCTTCATGTAAGCTGGACAGTTTAGCCATCACGACCTGATTTAAAAGAAAATACTAATTAAGATTATATGTAGTGAAAGCGTTCCTTGGGTCTGATTCTTGGGATAGCAAGATGGGCAACTAATCTTGAATTCTTAGTCTTCACGACCTTTGTTGACAAAGAATATTAGCTTGAGTGTATTTCTGCCAGATTAACATGCAGTTCTATTTAGTCCTTTCACCTGTGGAATTAGATAAGCAAACGTAGATTTTCACGCATTTCACGCACGCACACACACACACACACACACACACACACACACACACACACACACACACACACACACATGCACACACACACACACACACACACACACACACACACACACACACACACAAACTCACTCACTCACTCACTCACTCACCACACACACACACACACACACACACACACACACACACACACACACACACACACACACACACACCGCGCGCGACACGGACACACACACACACACACACACACACACACACACACACACACACACACACACACACACACACACACACACACCACTGAAGCACTTCACACTCCAACCCACTAACGTCCTTCCATCTACACCATCCCATCCCACACACCCAGTACAGCTTCTCCGACACACAACTGCCACCTCTCCTCCAACCCTGCCCTGACCTGCGCGGGTCGGAGATGACCAGTCTGTCGTGTTGTCCACAGGCCAGCTGGAAGTCCACGAACAGCACTGCCCACAGGCCGGACCCCACTGACCACTGCCAAGTCCACGTGTCGGGGCCCGGGTAGCTGTCCGGGTAGTTCTCGGAGGTGACGGCCAGGTAGTCCCGTGCCGTGATGTACGTGCTGGTCTGCGTGCCGCCCGTCAGAGCTGTGGGACACAGAGGACTGCACGTCACAGGCCTTCTCCCTCAGCCACTCAGCCCATTCCATCAGCCACTCAGCCCAATCTTCCATCAGCCACTCAGCCCATTCTTCCATCAGCCACTCAGCCCATTCTTCCATCAGCCACTCAGCCCATTCTTCCATCAGCCACTCAGCCCAATCTTCCATCAGCCACTCAGCCCATTCTTCCATCAGCCACTCAGCCCAATCTTCCATCAGCCACTCAGCCCATTCCATCAGCCACTCAGCCCAATCTTCCATCAGCCACTCAGCCCATTCCATCAGCCACTCAGCCCAATCTTCCATCAGCCACTCAGCCCATTCCATCAGCCACTCAGCCCATTCTTCCATCAGCCACTCAGCCCATTCTTCCATCAGCCACTCAGCCCAATCTTCCATCAGCCACTCAGCCCATTCAAGGAAGGACTAGCAAGCTACCTGGCTACGCTGACCGTAATGCGGATGTGCTAAATGAAAAAAGGATTATCTAAAGTAACTGAGTAAACAGCTATATTTGATGTCGTAAGTGTTGTTTCCTTGCGTTATACAGCTCTTTAGAGGAATTGTAAACGGACACACTGACTGACTGACTGACTGACTGGCTGACCCGTTTCTTGAAATTTATTTTGAGGTGTATTACTAATGGCATTATACTGCATTCATTCACACCGTGGGATACTGCTGGGAAATGTGGAGACACTGACACTTGGGGCATCTCCTTTCTAACCATTCTGACGTTTTTCTGTTAGGATCTTCAAGGAAAGTGAGAGAATAAAAGGGCATAAGGCAGGTGGCATGCACTTGTACCACTCAAATTCCTCCTAAAACATTCTGTTCTACATTTTGTGCATTGCTGTATTGTGTTAAAATCCAAATCTGTGGTTCTAGTGTAACGGGAGACTTACTTTTTGAAGTAAAAAAAAGACCTGATAGGTAAACACATCGCATTATGTCCATAAGAATTTACTGAATTCCTTCGCAGCATGGCCTCTCCCGGAATGAACTAACAAACAAACGTGACATTGTGCCGTGACAACAATTCAACAAAGTGATTTAATATAAGGTTTGCTGGAAAAGCTAATGTGTGTTGAACACCTGTTATAGTGAATTGATGTTATATTGTGTCCTGACATTTTTCCCTTTTGGTTGACAAACTGTTTATTTTTTTTTATTTTTTTTTACAGAAATTCTATTTCATGGAAAACCAAAATACTCCCAAAATGCAGCATGCGCGTATGCACATCTAATGCCAACAAATTAGATTGTTTTTCAATGCCTTTTTCTTTTTAAAATATATAACCTAAAATGGATACAAAGAAAATCAAATTTCTAAAATCATTACGCATACACAGGAAATTTCACCGATGAAAAATTTGTTTTCGCACACACACACACACACACACACACACACACACACACACACACACACACAGATGACATAAACCAGTGTCTTTGGTTGCCTTCCTAAGATGTTAGCTTTACGCCTTCTTCAGCTGGCTGTCCACTCACACCGACGGTGACTCCCAGACTCGCTCTCACCAACGCGACTCCACTCCCAACCCCCACCAACCCCTAACCACCGTTTCTCAATATCACCCTTGACTACTGCTCACACATGACAGTTAACACTGACAAATGTCTGGAAAAAATGGGAACACACACACACACACACACACCTATCAAGAAAGAAGTAATAAATACACAACTGTGTCACGCAGCCAGAAGGAAAACTACCTGAAGTTCAAACAACTAAGAAAACTGTGAATCGACCGGCTGACCAGAGGAGAAATAGATATGATAGATACGTGACTTGGTGTATTAAAGTGTAGGCACATAAATAAGCAAACAAACTTGTGAATCAATCGGTAATGACCGAACACATCTTGGTCTTATTCCTCCAAACACACACACACACACACACACACACACACACACACACACACACACATCTATCTACCTACATATCTATCTATACATCAGATAATTCGACTTTTTGTTCTCTGATCAGTCTTGATTTCTTTCTTTCTTTCTTTTCTTTACCTTTTAAACACAGACATCTTCCTTCATCAGTCCCACCCCAACCCACCCATGTTGACACCGACGCACACACACACAAACAAATAAAGTCCCTTTTTATAGTCTAACATCACCAAATATGAACCTAAAACTGTGCATTTAAAATCGGGAAACTCAGACACCAAAACTGTAATTTTGTTTTGATTTGAAGGTTGAAACAAGATGCTGTCTGAACTATTTTAGATGGAACATACGCTGCATTTATACCGACAAAAAATTCTCATCTTTCGTAATCAGACGCCGTGGCTGCGGTTAGAGTCGCAGATTTCACGCTGAGAAATTGTTCGTTCGATTCCCATCAGAGTCATTTATGTGTGGGAGGTTTTTTTTTCTATGCAGAGTTTACTGTGGGTTGAATTGGGAAGACTGGGAGTGTTGCTCATATTCCCTGACGAAAAGTGCTGATGACTGTGCCGCCGGAATGTTATAGGAAAATGAGCGTTGAGTACAGCTCTGTTCTCCAGCGTCAGACCGGAATGGAATTTCATGTCATTGTCTTCATCATTCTAATCCTCATTGATTAGCACAGACAATTCGAATTCATTATGATCATCTCAGTTTCTTTCCACGAGCGTGCCCCTGGTGAGTTGGTATGGGGGGGGGGGGGGGGGGCTGTGAGGACTGGAGGGGAAAAGTACGAGGCTTGGGCTTGCTATGTTACACGATCAGAACAGCCACCTCTGTACACCACAGAAGTGACCCATCAGCAAAGCAGAGTCCCCTCCGATCGCTTGCCTCATGAAAACTGGACATTGACGAGGCAGGGTTTGTCTGAGGAAAGCTGGAATGAGGAATGGGGATTGTGCCACTGAAGCGGACATGGGGAACGGAAGTGTACCGGCAGTGTCACTATGTGAACGAAAAGTACTTGTGTCCTCGTTCTCACACAACTGCAACACTGCAAACCACGGCAAATTAACCAAGTCTCTCTCCATGGACTCGTGCCTCCCACCTCACGCACGTTCTTAAGTTAGATGGCACAGAGAGAGTGAGATGACCATTCGGCAAAAGGTAGTACAGTGATCAGGGTTTCTTCACACTCTCATCATTGA
>CM031619.1:35116848-35134348 GCA_018398815.1 Conus ventricosus | reverse complement strand
GTGTGTGTGTGTGTGTGTGTGTGTCTTAAGAAGAATGCTATCCCAGAAAAAGCTGGTGTGCAATGGTGTGCGGATTCATTCCAGGAACTAGCCCTCAGCACTTGTGTCTTAAGAGGTTATCTTTTTATATTTTCTACTTTTCACAAGAAGATGTAGTTTGTTTCGCTCTTTCATGATTTTCTTTTGCTTCTTAGGTGGCACCTTTGGTTGGTTTTTTGAAAACTCAACAAACATACTACGGTATTGCACACCAGCTTTTTCTGGGATACCATTCTTCTTAAGACCGAAAAGGCAGAGGAGTCAAATTACCACTTTCCGCGGTCACTGAGGAGAAACAATCAGGTTTCGAAATATCGGTATCTGACCAGGAGCTATATGTTAGTGGGTTTTCTCCCCATTGGAGATCGTCTGCCCCTTGGAGACTATAAACTTTTGAAGGCTCATTTTGAGAAGCATTTATTTTATTTTTCCCCATTCACCCACACAAGCACATACTCTTGGTTAGGCAGAATAATCTGCCACTGCAGATATGAATGCTTATCTCCCCTATTTCTTCAATCTAAGACATAAGAGCAAGCTTTGTTTATAATTGAATATTTCTTGCAGTCATTGCAACACCAAGCTGCTCAGTAAGTTGCTGGAATGGTGCTCGGTAGTTATCCTTGGAATTTAGTGGTTTATTGTAATTTAGTCCCTTGCGGATTCATTCCAGGAACTAGCCCTCAGCACTTGTGTCTTAAGAGGTTATCTTTTTATATTTTCTACTTTTCACAAGACGATATAGTTTGTTTTGCTCTTTCATGATTTTCTTTTGCTTCTTAGGTGGCACCTTTGGTTGGTTTTTTTGAAAACTCAACAAACACACTACGGTATTGCACACCAGCTTTTTCTGGGATACCATTCTTCTTAAGACCGAAAAGGCAGAGGAGTCAAATTACCACTTTCCGCGGTCACTGAGGAGAAACAATCAGGTTTCGAAATATCAGTATCTGACCAGGAGCTATATGTCAGTGGGTTTTCTCCCCATTGGAGATCGTCTGCCCCTTGGAGACTATAAGCTTTCTGAAGGCTCATTTTGAGAAGCATTTATTTTATTTTTCCCCATTCACCCACACAAACACATACTGTTAGTTAGGCAGAATAATCTGCCACTGCAGATATGAATGCTTATCTCCCCCTATTTCTTCAATCTAAGACATAAGAGCAAGCTTTGTTTATAATTGAATATATATATATATATATATATATATATATATATATATATATATATATATATATATTATATAAGTAGTAAGGTGGGGGACTTCTCACGCCTTAAATGCGGAGGAGCTTGCGGAGGAGCACATGACGACAGCGCCTCAGGACGAATCACATGACCGAGGATGCTCGGTGATGACATCGTGACATCCATGTGACATTCCTAATCATAGACCCTACGGGCGATTGCATCACGAGGGTACAATCAGCTGTAAAGAAAAAATGTAAACAAACCAAACAAATGACAGACTTGTTTTAAGCGACTCGTGTTGGGTTAGGCTGTCTCCCAAGGGTGACATCACATGATGAAAAAGACAGTCAGTTCCCTTGAAAGGGCCGAACTGTACCCGCTGAACCCTTACTCGCTGAGCATGACTGACTTTTTATATCGGTTCATTACCAGTTAAAGAATGAGATTTGGGGATTATTAGGTGTCTTTGTTTGTTTCGTATTTATTTTTTTTTATTAAGCTGCCTTATAAGGGTGACAACTCAAACCAAAAACCAACAGCGGATTCACTTGAAAGACTTGAACTGTACTGACTAAACCCATAATAGCTGATCATCACTGATTTTTCACAGTGCTATTAAAAGTTCTTAGGGGCGAAGCGTATGACACAAGATGGTCGGTGAATGCATCACGAGATCGATGTGTGCTCGTTAGGAAACGCCTTAAGGGCGATGAAAGCACATGCACGCTAATTTATACGTCTATCTGTCAACTTCTTAAAAAAAAAAATCTGAATATTTTTTTTTTTAAACCATCGAACCGTGTAATCGAATCTGGAAGGTTATATTTTTGCGTCAAAAAAAGAAAAAATCATGTTGCATCAGAGCATCATGATATTACTGGAAATGACATGTTTTCCCCCGTCCGCTGATCGTTCGAGCTATAAAACGGACTAAAGTTAAAGCCAAAAAGTAATGTTAACTTTAGTCAGTCTTACAGAACGAAGGACCACCCAGGAAACACCATGAGGAGGTGGAGGATTGTTTCCCAAAAATAATGGATTAAACAGCACACTCTGATACAAGAAAAAAAGAAAACGACTATTACAACACTCATCAAGACCACAATCACGTTGGAACGCTATCATACAATAAAAGAAGCTGCCAGGGAGGGGTCAATGAAACAAAAAATCTATACAGGCGTAGGAAAAGTTGTGACACCGTCAGAAGAGAGAACTCGTTTAATATAAAAAAAGGAAAGAGAATTGCGGGTTTGAGCGTACGTAAATATACATTTTCCGTCCGTTCTGAACCCTATGTTTTTTCCCGTCCCACTCTCTCGCTTGAAGAACCTTTTGGTAGGTTTCTTGGGTAAGCATGTGTTTTTTTACGCAAACCATTTACAGCTGAGTTGGTTTGGGTCTTTTCCCAGAACAAAATAGTTTGAGAACAGAGCCCCACGAAGAAAATCTCCCGTGTAGTCCCCGACTTTGAACAAACCGGGTTGTCCGTTGGTCTTATTTGGCACGGGCCCCGGCAATTCGGCGCACTCTGCATCCCCACGCGCGCTCGGTGTCGTATCCATTTGAAAGATGAAGCGTGTCGTTGACAAGCTTGACCGGAAACCACCGATGTACCAACGAAAACTGCTGTCGCCAGGAGGGTCGTACGACTTGATCCACCTTGGACGAACGAGTGGCCCTGTACAGCGAATCCTTTATCCAGCTCCAAAAGTGAAAATCTGATCTGTCGACAAATGGTCCAAAACAACTCGTAATAAAACTGCAACATCGCAACTGGCGTTGTGGTAGACGAAATACCACTCTGGTCGAGTGCCCAGTTTATCTTTTTTTACTCATTGCCACTTTCCAACAACACCGTCACCTAACTCGGTCAGTTTTTTTGAAACCGACCTTCATTGACGAGTTGGGCTTCATCCGCATGACAAAATGGAATGTCTCCGGTGTTTGGCGATGTTATTCCAGAGTTTTCCCATAAGCACTGTTGCCTAACAATTGAAGGTTTTCAGCCAAAATAGTCTGGCGACGATCCTTCTCACCCTGTCTGCCCCTCAGACAAACACCCGTTCACCAAATTCCTTGAAACACACGGGGTTGGGTGTGTACTCAAGGACTAATGTGATTGTTGTCACAACAAACCATGTGCCAAATACCACTTGATAAAGGGGTACACAACAACAGTTTTTTTTCCAAAGAGCTCCCCGACCAAAGTACGACGCGTTGACTGAGGAGTTGTGTTGTTTCCGCATAGTCGCGCAGGTACTGTCCGAGGGTTCTCGACCAAAAAAAGGCGTTTTATGAAGATGGGTTCAGTTCAAAAAGTGTTTCCGGGAGAGGAGCTGGTACAGAAATATCACATGCAACAAACCAAACAGTCATCCGTCTTTAACACCCCAAGATGGGCTTTTTGCGTAATGGGTGATAGCCCTTGAAACGGGGTATTGTAGGAAAACGATTTCCTACAAAGCGTTAATCAGTGGGTTCTGTTGTTTTTGTTTTTGCCATTCACACACCCACATTTCTACCACAGCACTCGCACATCCTCACGGAATAATTGGTAAATGTTTTGTGTGTTTGTTCGGAGTTCAGTCTAGTCTGTTGAAGGGTGTGTCTGTTGGCCTCGAGTGACTCACATCATTGACGTTGAAACTGGACCAAGCCGTGAAACTGATAGACATGTGGTTTTGCGCATCCCAACCATCGACTCGGTACGGCTGTGTCCGAACTGTGTTCTTTGTGTTGAACTTGTGTTGATAGAACGTTGGTTTGTGTGCATGAGCAACTCTAACCAGTCTCGCGCCTGCTGACCATAGACGGTCCGTTTTTTCCGCCCGAAAGCCTTTCTCGCATCTTCTGATCGTGGTGTTCCGTGGGCATGGTTGCATGATAGCCCCAAGGTACAACGCCGTTGGCGTCAGATCCCGGCACCACTGGACAGTTGGCTGCCCCGACCACGAATAAGGTCTTGTCGTGTTCATGTATCTGTGGAAAATGATGGAAGGTCCACCGACAATTTGGTACCAGCAGCGTGTGTATGTCTTTTGTGCCGTTCGTGAAGAGAGAACAGTACACGTCAAGGAGGGATAATTTGAAACAAATATTTCAAGTAATACGGGAACAGAGAACGCCGTCTTTGAAAATCGATACCTAAGCTGAATACAGAGTCAATCTGAGATTGGAGAGCCTGCAGAAAGGGACCACATCTTTGTTGTTGTACCACACAAGGAATCTGGAAGGTCATCTTGGTTGTGTTCCCACACCTTTTTGGACAGAAACTATGTTCTCCGTGAAGTTTCGTGGTGAGTGGGGCTGAAGAAAAAGCAGAATGTGGTGGAGACCACGTAGCGTTTCAGTTGGTTTCAAACTGTCATTACTCGTACAAAAATACCCTTTAGGTTCCGCTACCTCCAAAACGCATCGAGATCGTTAATAGCTGAATCCAGGAGCCAAAAAATTGGCAATGGCTAAAAACTTGAGCCTCTAGTGCGATGCCACAGTATTGATTGTTGCGTTTTTAGAAACGGACTTAAACGCTCTGAATTGGGGGGGTCATGTTTTTTGGGCCAAACTCATCCTGTTCATCATCAACATCACTGTCCGCCTGTTCAAACCCATCGGACTGAGATGATCGTCTTCAGACGAGGTTACCAAACATCCGAATCAAGTAAGGTTTTTGATATTTGAGGTCATAGTTGAAAATGCACACTACCACAGGAGTTTCATGCAGATAGTCATCTAATTTGTCTTTTGTGGGGGGGGGGGGGTGTTTTTTTTTGTGTTGGTTTTTTTTTTTTTTAAATACTTTTTTGTTGTGGTGTGTTTTTTTGTATTTTTTTTTATAATTGGTTTTTTGTGGGTTTATTGTTTTTTTTTTTTTTTTTGTTTTTTTTTTTTTTTTTTTAGATTATTTTTTTTTTTTTTTTGTTTGTTGTGTGTTTTTTTTGTGGGTTTTTTTTTGTTGTGGTGGGGGGGGGGGGGTGTGTGTTTTTACTTTTTTGTAGTTGTTTTTTATATTTGTTGTTTTTTGTTTTTAAATAGGTATTATTGTAATAGGAAATTGTATGTGAGAGGTGTTGTGTTGTTTGTGGTTGGTGTTTTTTTGTGTTTTTTTTAATTTATTATTGTTAATTGAGAAAATAGTTTAGCGATGTGGCGGAATGTGACGCGTGTTCGAGAGTCGGCAGGTCCTGCGTAGGTTAATTGAGAGCATCTAATGTATCGAACACAGCTTCGAAATGTTATGAAGGAGACAATATGAGGCGTCTGAAACGTTCCTGTAGAGAGTCGATCATACGATCACCAGTGTCTTGCGGGTCCCAACCCGTCACTGACGAACAGACAGCGTCTTCAAATCCAGGTACATTCATGCGACAGACACGGAAAGCGGAACGGGCTCCGTGTATGTTTGTGCTAATGTGGTGCTTTGTTTCTTTTGTGGCAGAATCATTCGTCTCAAAAAAACCCCTCATAGTCAAATAGTAGCCCTATAAGGGAAAACACAAATCAGGTTGACGGTAATTCTACCCCAGAGTCTTGTAACACTGATTCAGAGTGTGTATACCCCCTAGTACGTGTGTGTGACGGACCGCCCGACCGGCGTTCGTGGTTTCTTTAGTGTCCTTTCCGGCCAGAGTTCGTGTTGGGGCATTTGAGCAAGCCAGACGTGTCCCAACTTTGTCTATACAATTGATATGCATAAAATGGTGGTTGTACTGTAACACTCTGATAGTGTCCGCGTGTTTGGAGTCACTGCGGCGAACCGGACAAGAAAAAGGCGGTGACGCGTTTCGTCATATTGAAAAACACATCGACATTTGACCCGCAAGGCTCGCAAACCGAACTAGCTCTGACAAGTGACGCCCGAAATGTACGGGGGGTAAACGACCCGCCCACTGGTGACGAAGAGCCTTTGTTACTTTTAGGGAGAGAGTGGAAAGATCACCTCTGAAGGAGCGAGACAACGAAACAATACAAAGGCCGTATCTGTAAACAAACGTTGTGTTTAGTCCTTGTTGAACAGTGTGTAAAAAAGGGTTGTTGGCGATGAAAGCGGAAACCTATCGCAACCACAGCCGATAGGAACATCGGGTAGAATGATACACGTAAAACGACGTAGACGCGATCGCTTGGACAGAGTAGCGAGAGTTGGGGGCGTTCTTTTTGAAACGTGTCCAAAATGTCAATGATCGGTTAACTCTGAAAAGAAACGTCAAAAAATCACTCTTTCGATTGAGGATCGGTTTCCTCCAGGCGCTTGGTTGGTTATGAAGAAGCATGAAAAAAGGAAAAGACTCCCTCTACTTTGTGTTTCAGAACAAAAGAATGGAAAAGTTTGGATTTTGAAACGCGTGTTTTGTCATGAAAAAGATCTAAGACCTGGTCAATCCCAATCTGGACCATCCGCAGAAGGGTCCCAAAAACAAAGTATAACTGACTGAATTTTGCCGGCGCTTTATGAGGATTTGATAGCGTTCCAATGCGTGTTGTAGATTGCCTTTACTTCAGGAGATAAAATGTCTAACAGTCGTTTTTCATGCGACGTGTGGATATCTTTTTTGGGAGAGTGAAAAGACAACATGAGCGTGCCTCACTTCGCGCGTTTGCGCTTTCTTGTACTCGGAGCTTGAGACCCATCTGTGTTGACGTGACGCGATGGTGACTGTCCACGTCCGTGAGGGTTTGAGGTGTCTGCGCACGCATCGTCTTTCGTGTAAAAACCGCGCGTTTGCAACACAGGACAGACTGGGGTAATTAGTCTGTCATGATGACTCAGGAGCATGACGGGTAAATGTTGAAATTGCGGTTAAATACTTACCGCAAACGTGACAGGGGAACGCAGCTCCTTTTTTATTGTTTGGTTTTTATTGCCGCATTAGATTGTTCTTGCGACTCAATGCATGTGGCCAATCTGGGCAAGAAATCGGTTGGGTGATCCAGTTTTCTGAAAAAGAAAAAAAACTTTTGGACAAAAAAAAAGTAACCATCATGGATCGAACCTGTAAGAAGATCCTATGCACACGTTAAGAACAGACTAGCTAATCAATTGTACGTGATGACTGAGGTATGCTGTGTCCTATTTTGGTGTTGTGAATGTGTGTTTTGAGTCTTTCATACAACGTTCCATGATATGTGTATTGAGTGATTACTGTCCCAATGCCAGGTGACCATTAACCGTGAAAGTGGTGTTACCACCAATCACCACCACCGCCAGTACCACCATCCCCACCAACCACCACCTCCCACCACCACCACCACCATCGCCACCACACCAACCAATCGCCGAAAACAAAGTTGTAAGTAATGGTCTTAATACTATAATAAAAACAGATTCAATAATATATAAAAAAATAATTTAAAAAAAATAAACTAAATAAACCAAATTGTTCGTTTGTTTCAACATTGTTTACGGGTAGAGGACCCTGAGGACCCAATCGAAATTTTGTGAAATTTAAAAAAGAAGCAGTAAAAGCAAATGTCACAAGTCCCACTGGAGTTGCGAGTGATTATCTGTGGGGCGTGGGTAAAGTGATTCACTTTTTTTAAGCCCCAGTATATACATGCGTGTTGAATGGTTCAAGAAAGCGAGGCGTGCTCGTATTTGTTGAGAGAAGGGAGTCTGTGATTAACACAAAGAGAGAAAAGAGTATTTGGACTGTCATCATACATCACACAAGATAGTCTCTCCTGGAGACCAGACTAACTAAGATGAGAGATAGGAAAAGACAGAAAGTTTGGTACAAAAAATTAGTCATACCTCTCTTGTCGCTCGCGCTGAAAGATAGGTCAGATCAGCCACGGCACACACTGACACTGGGAAAAAGGAAGGAGTGAAAGACAGTCAAGACTGAAGCGACACAGTTAGATCAGTCCTCCCAACACACACCAAACAGCAAACGTGATCCCTTTTCACCAAGTTTTACTTATCCCATCAGACCACAAAAAAATATATACAAGCGCGCATCGAAACAAACATTTGAAAAATGGTGAAAGCACGCAAGAGAAAAACACTGCCGCCCCCCCCTCCCAACCCAATATTCAACAGTCAGTTCAGCTACGTTTGTTTTTTTTTTGTGACTGTGTGTTGTTTTTTTTTGTTTTTTTTCAGTCATCTGCCTCCTCAAGCGTTGCGGCTCTCCGCTTCATCCTCCCCCGACCCCCCTGGAGAAGAAGAGAACTGGACCGATACCAAGGTCGACCAGGCCGTCGCGCTTGACAGGAATCTACCACATCCACCTCGTCGACAGGGAACACCGTCGTGATTGTAATATCGAAGCTCTTTTCCCATAGTAAACGCCTCCCCCAGCGGCGAACAGTTCTGACACCATTCTGTCGTCCCCTTCAAAGGACGCTGGAAACAGGTCGAACCGTTTTATGAGCCTCCCTCCTTTGGCGGCGAAAAGGGCTGTTTGTGGATGAGTAAAGTTTAAAAGACAGAAAATATGGCCCTCCACTTTGTTTTCAGCGAGCATTTTTATCAAGGTCCGTGAATAGATCCCTTTACAAACTGAAGTAAGTCAACACTCACGACCCTCTCTGAACGCACCATACACCGCCTATCCTCCACCCAGCCCGCGTCCACCTCGTCATCGTACGCGTAATTATGCGGTCTCAGTTAATAGTTCTTTTTGATCAATGGAAACCGCGCTTCCACCAAAATTCGGAGACAAAGTGGCTGAGGGGGGAGCGGTCTATTATCAAAGTGCCGTTTGGCCGTGGTTTGCTAGGCGCTACAAAGATAAAAGTTTCATCCAGTAGGAATGGGGTAATCCGCTTTGGACACGTGTCCAGCGGACACGCCGACCATTCATTCACTTTTCCTCATCAATCACCTCGAATGAAATGATAAGTCTTTTCCAACGGGACACATTCGATTGACGAAACCCAGTTCTGTTGATGCCAATGTTCTTTACGTACGTAAGCAGTAGCTTTTTTCCGGACCCCGCCTGCCTGCCGTCGATGGCTTTGACCGATTGAATATTGCCATCACCTACACACAAAACAATAAAAAAAAAAAAAGAATCAGCACATCGACTGTTCAATGATTACATCTTCACCATTAAAACAAAAAAAAAACCAACCTGTGCACACAGTTTCAATGAGCACCATCACACACAAACAGAGTCAGCCACCCTTGTTGTCAAACTCCCACTATAGTTTTTCTTTGTTTTTTTTTTAGGGTTCTTCCTCTTCTTCTTCTCATCATTTCTTTTATGTCCTTTTTCCATGCGAAATGAGTTGACGAAATTCGTCAAGAGTTAGTGCGATCCCGTCTTGTAGGGAAGAGGTCGTCGGTTTGGGCGGTTGCCCCTTCCTCATCACTTCGGCTCTTGCAAACCGGGGGACGGTGGAGTGAACCTGGGGCCGAGGGTCCCCATTCCATCTAGAGCAGGGAGACAAAGAATCCCCGACCTCCGAGTCGAAGCAATTTTTCACCGTGTTCTTAGTAACTGAGGGAGCCATGGTATTACCTGTTTTGTTGTTGTTTGCGAGAGCTAGAGTTTACACTGGGTAGAGAGAGAGGTCCTTTCTGGGTAGTAGTGATGCAAGCAAGCCACTGCAAACAGGTTATTGTTACTGTGTTTATAGAGAGTATCTGCCCACGTTCCTTAAGTCCCTGAAGGTCAATTTAACCGATTTAAAGGTTATTAACCCATTAAAAAAAAAAACTGCCGTTGGGAGTGGTTAAATGTATGACAGATCGATATTGCACACTGTGTCCGGAAGTCCCGGAGGGATCAAATCACCGATTTAGCGGTATTTGAACTTAACTTTACAAAAAAACTCTAGTGGGATTGGTTTAAATGTTAGGACAGATCTACAGTAACCGAGTTACACAAGAAGACAAAACAAAAAAAAGTAGTAGTGTCCGGATGTATTGGAAGACCTTAACCCTCAGGACACAAACTCAATAGCACCCCACGCAGCATTGGCAAACTGTATAACAAGGGAGTGTCACGAGGTTTATGAAACATTAAAAAATTGATAGCCCCAGGTGGTACACTTCAAAAAAAACCAAGGAGTGTCAAAGGTTATGGAAGACATAACCCTCAGACAAAAACCTAATAGCTCCCGCACGAGCAGCATGGTCAAACAGAAAACAAGAGTGGCTCAGGTTTATGGAAGACAGTAAAAAATTGATAGCCCCGGGTTTTTTTTTGTTACACTTCAAAAAAAAACAAGGGAGGGGCACGAGGTATGGAGGACCAGTTAACCCTCAGGACAAAAACGTAATAGCTCCCGTCACGTCATCATGTCAATCATAATACAAGGGAGGTCACGATGGTTATGGAAGACATGAAAAATTGGATAGCCCCGGGTATGACAACTCAAAAAAAAAACAAGAGTGTCAGCGAGGTGGATAGAGGGGAGACATAAACCCTCAGACAAAAAACTTATTTATAGCTCCCGGTTGGGTACATTCATCCTATGTCAAAACATAAAACAAGAGAATAACACGAGGTTATGGAAGACATTAAAAAATGAATAGCCCCCGGTGGTTACCCCTTGAACAAAAAAAACAAAAACAACCAAACCGGGAGTGTCCACGATTTATAAAGGAGGCCATTAACCCAGTAAACCTCAGGAAAAAAACTAAAAAAAACGATTGACACGAGTATAAAGGACATAATCCCTAAGAAAAAAAAAATCCAATGGTTTGGTGACATGTAATATAATACTGATAAACAAACTTTTTTTTTTGTCTTACATTCCAACCACACAGATTATGTCAATAATTCACACAACATTGTCAAGGGCGCCATCCTGAGAGCGTTTCAGAGTAGGATCGTTCGGGACAGTTAGAGCCTCTCGCTTTCTTTCTTTTGTCAGGAAAGGGCCTGTGGCTGCAGCAGCTGCGTTGGCACACCACCATTCAACACTGGGGCGAGGAAGCTGCGTCACGTAACCCTCCAGCAGGCCCTTCATAGAGTCGACTGGTATCTCACAGGTTCAACACCAACTGGAGGCTTGGTACGTAATCAGGAACAGTCTGTTCAGAACTGCTCTCTCCAAACGTTTGTGACTCGGTATCAGCCTTTTGAAACGCTTGATGTCCATTGAAACGCCTCTCTGTGATTTCACCAAGCGACCACCCTTAGTGTTGATAACGTAGTATTGAAAAATTGTGTGAGCTTGACGCTCCAGCGCGTGATTTCCAACTGGAGCGAGATGAGGTTTTTGCCCCAAAGGGTACACACACTGATCCTTCGACCTTTCATGTTTTTCCACTGACTGTAGCCAAATTGATAACACTAATCATCAAGTATGGTTTGATATACCGTCACCAGTCTCAGCGTTTGGGTTGGGGACCAGCGCCAAACCAATCGGTTTCAAGATCATCTTCGCGCAGCGGGTCAAACGAAGTAACGGATGCGCTCAGTTGAAACTGCAGCGTTTCCGTTTTCCCAGCCTCCGCTTTAAGGCCAGCCAATTGATGGAGTTTGAACTGTTCGGAAGACGTCGTTTAGTTACCACACTCCAGGCTTTTTGAAGGCGGCTTCTATCCCAGATTAAATCCCACAAACTTTCTCCTCCCACTGTCTGAATGTAAACAACAGTGCTGTCCCCCCTTTCCAGATCTATTCGTGACCACTTCTAGTACATGGGGAGCACTTCGATAGCAAACAATCCCCAGGCTTCCTGAATGAGTTTTTTAAAGTTGATGATAACGTCATTCAACTCCGTCAAACAACGCTTCCATGGGCAATAGGAGGTGAGACACGATGATGGAGGAAAGTCGTGAGTCTCGTTTTTTTATACTGCTCCTCCTCTCGGCGCGTCATCCAACGCACTTGCCAAACACTCTTTGGTCTTTTGTCTCAGTGGAGCGATGAAAGCGAGATAGCAGACACGTAAACGAACTCCTCTGCGGTTGTTGATACAGGAATAAAGCACGAATAACCACAGTTGGTAGAAGTCCATTCTGGAATCCATTGGGTTAAAAGGATAAGGCAAACTATGTCTTGTAAAATAAAATAATCAAATATCTGGGTAAAGGCGCGTGAAATCCGAAACTGTCAAAAATATTCGGCAATGTCCTGTTGTCCAACCACACCCACGCCACCCAATGCTCACCAGTCCCGCACTGTGATCCGTGTTAATCCAAGCCAATTGGGCGACGGGGTAGGACAGGCAGTTGGTTTCTGGGAAACACACCACCGAAACTCCGTCGGCATAGACCGTCCGCTTTCTATTAACAGAGCGAAGCTGACTGCTGTTCATTTTTTTTGTAATCTTTCAGATTTTGACGGGACGTCAATCCTCCACCATGTAATCTAGTTTCCGCATACACAACACATGCACGGTGCGCCAAAGCCTGACTAAACGTCATTGCCAGACGCAGGGCTCCGGACTGATCAGTTCAACTGTTGTCTCCATCCAGTAGGCTTGGGCTCAGAGCAAAAAGCGAAAATGGTGTAGCCCCTGCGTACTCTCGTAGAAATACCATTACCACGCTCGTGGGTCATTCCAGCAGCATGGTGTTGAAAAGGCTTCGAACATAGTGACTGTTCTCAAGTCAGGTGTAAGGGCCTGGGACGGAATCATGCTTTCCGTTCCAGATACAGACACCAAAAAATTCAGGTTGGAGTGGGAAAAGTGAGAAGGGGTTTTTGGTTAGAATTCCTTGAACGCTTCTGTGTCCACCACCGATGACGATCTTGGGATGGCGTCGGACTGAGGAACAGGGTGTCTTGGAATGGTACTTAATTTCCCTGGGAAGAGCAAAATCTTTATTTGCACTTTCTTCATGGATATTTCACGTTCCTCGTTCAAAGCCTTCCGCGTGAGCCAGGCCACAGACGGACTGGGGTGTCACTTTCCTCACAAACAATACGCGGGGTAGGACGGAACTTGAATGGATGACCTGTCCCTCCGCCGCTGCCATTAGGTTATAGGCGCTTTTGGAAGGAGTGAGTTTATATTTTGACATCACGCCGTTAGATGAAGATAACGATCCTGGTCATAAGGTCAGTGGTCAGGCGACCTATCATGGTCAACTGCCGACCTCTGGCGGTCAACCCGCGCGGATTCTAAAACCCGTTTGATGTCAGCCCGTCAGTGTCCGTTCATATGCCCTGGTGATCCCGTTAAAGCAGCCACCGTTAAGAGAGGTCCAGACTTCGCAGCCTGCCTCGTATGTGACGTCGTCTCAGAGAGCTCGGTAGGCGTAGGTGTTTTTCACTGGGTGGAATCAGCAGTGGGGTCAAAGACCACACCCCCTGACTGAAGAGACTAGGCAACACCAGTTATTACAGAGGCAACGTTCGGATTGGCGTCCAGGGCAGTTCCTTCTAACTTGGGTTACTTTGCTTTAAGATGAAGGAGAGTGTTGCTTAGATCAAGAGAGTCCGCTGTGCCTGCCGCTAATATGAAAATCGAGGGGTGCGTTGGAGACAAATAGACAAGGGTGGTATTTCTACAAAAGCCCCTGCTCAAAACAGACGTTTGTGTAAAAGGAACGGCAAACAGATCCATTCCGCTATCAGCACCTTCAACAAGGACTTTTCATGAATCAGAGAACATGACGAGAAAAAAAACACTATCCAAATATGTCCGTTACAGCTGGGAAGTCTTTCTTCTTTTTTTCTTCCTTCCACCTGACCCGTCCCCCTCGATGTCGATGATTTATACGTTTACGGGCGCGTTGTCCAGGGGCGATAGGGTGCAGTACCTCCTAGTAGTCCTTTGAGAGGCCTGGACAGCAACGTTTTTACCGCTTCCATTACTTCTCGGGTTCAGGGCCCTGAAGTTAAGTTTTGCCCGGACATGACGCCTGCGCAATCGTAACCCTTTTGCCCCCTCTTTAAGAACGCTTTTGCTCCGGATTTGAGCATAGGCACGAGACCCCTGGCTAAGCTCCCCAAGAGATTACCCGACTCTTCCTCGGTAATTTTTACCCCCCACAAACACAGTAACATGACCCACCTGATCATGTAATAATTGTTCATAGCTTGAGATGGGGCTTAAAAGGACGAGCATGGCTGCTCAATAGTCTTCAGGGTTCGTCGGCACGAAGTGAAGCGTCACGATGGTCTTTTCCCTCGGCCGAATGATACTGGTTTGCCCGTGTCGTTAGTGAAAAGGATCTCCACTGTGTTTAAACTGAAATCGACTTAAGGACGTAGTGGGGTTGCGAAGATGTGGTGAACGCACGTCCCTTTGCGGTCTCCAAGAGGACGATTCTCACAAGGGCACCATCACATCGCCTACACTGGTCGAGAATGGACAGGTCGCAGGAAATTATAGATGGCTTTCCTGTCCGTTATAAGGGCTCGGTGAGAGTACTTTGGTGCAACCTCTTCCTAAAATTGGTAATCACTGCCCAAACTAAACATTTCCTGGAGTTCGCTCCTAAATTTGTCGGCCCCACCTCGTTTGTACACCTTTAATGTGAAACGTCCTGAGACACGAGAATACGCCACCCTTGAGTGCATTCTGGTTGTTCTTTTCCACTGACTTGGCGTAGCGATTGTTCAATCTCTGCCACCACCTTCCTAGACTGTACAGACCTCCGGGAACGAGTAATGGGTTTTTGAACGGAGTTGCATCCAATCTATGCTCAAACCACCCTCCGAATCCCGAAAGGGAAATACGTGGTACGAAACAAAATCTCACCTTAATCAACCGCGTAGTCCGCAGTTCAGTTCAAGGGTTGTGGCAATTTGGTCCAAAAAACTGACTAGGATATTGGCTGGAGTATAACTGCAAGAGCTATTGCTGGGAAGGTATGTAAAACATCAGTTAGAAGCGTATGTCGATGCTTGGATGGGTAAACCGGATCCGAGACAGCGGCCTAAAAAAAGCGCCAACGCCACAAATTTCTGCGCCGTAACCCGCGTGTCAAATTATACAGAGACACGCCAACAACTAAGACACCCACGAATCTGACCAGCCTACGACTATTCACGTGCGAGTTCTCGATGACCAACACGCGCCATAACAAAGATTGGCCGATGTCCGGTGGGCCGGCTTAATCACATCCTCCTCCGCCCCCCCTCCTCCCTTGTGGTTCAGTGGGAGTAGTGTGGTGACGCCGTCTGCGGGAAAAAGGTTTTTTTTCCCCCCCCCATTGAGTTAAATGACGAGTCATACCCGGAGCCACTTTAACAAATTCTCCGTTTCGCCCACTCGGGAGCTCTTCGAGGTATGAAGATGGTTTCAATGCAAACCTGCTTTGGCACGCCACTTTGGTGTACGCCGACTGTAAAAGGTCCCTGTCTTGCATCACCGGCAGCCCTGCATACGTTGGGCACAGGGACTGTCGTGCACTCGGTTTCACGGTGAAAGTTCTTCCGTCCAAATGGCATTTGCCCGTATTAAACATTCTCCTCGCTGTACTAAGACGAACACGCACCCACCGTCAATTTAGGGGGTTATATCAGCTCCTCAAGGTTGATTGAACGAGTGTTCCTCACGTTCACTCGGGTGTCTCTGGTACGGCGATTGGGGCCAAGTTTAATGCTGGGCGAGGAAGGCGGGTGTGAGTGTAACGCTCCACACATGGGGTAAACATCCGAAAAACCTTAAGTTGGTGCTTAGGTAAGTAACGCAACAACTTTTCCTTAAGAGTCCGATTGAACTGTCAACCACGGAGGCTTTTTATGTCTTCATTTTCTGTACTAAAATGTACACTTTTCCCGCTCCGGTAAAAAGCTTGAAAGAGTTGATACGAAATTCCGGACCCTTAGTCCGTTGGGGAGTGTCACTGGTTTTGCTCCCTGACCAAAAATATTCTAAAGGCCTGCAATTCAAGGTGTTTTGCGGTCGGTTTTTCTGGGTACGACCCACGCATACTTACTGGAAGACGTCAATACATGAAAATATACACAAAACCGTCATGTCGTTCCTTTATAGTGTCAAAGCAATAGATCACCCCGGCATTGGTGATCCAATACCACACACGAGAAGCGACGTCGAGGAAAGCGTAACGACCGAGTTTGTAAGAGTGAAAGGCACGGCACTGTCACGTAGGACAAACCAATTGTTCCAAGACCGAGCGTTGGTTGTGCTTCACGGACATTGTAAACGCATGCACTCCTCCAGATGAGCTTGGACGTGACGGTTTGTAGTATCCTCGACAGGATCTGAAAGAGACGCCCCTTTCCGTTTCATCTTTTTCAGTATGGTTCCCAACCTTTTGGCGTGATAGGGGGTGCGTGTTGAGTGTTTACTCTTCCGGAAAGCTTTGGTGTATCCGAGGGGGTGTGCGGCAGACCTGGGCGGGGCGGTTGAGCATAAAGTCCCTAACGTTCTGGATGACCAACAAGAACTTGGGGGACATTGAGACTCGAGAGCGCTGGCAACAATTCCCATCCATTCGAGCGAAGCGGTTCGCGTCTGTCTCAAGATGTCATTTACTAAGTCCACCACGTTTCCGTGGTGGGGATGCTCCTACCCGGATACTCTAATCCTCACCCCGGCGTTCCATCCCAGTGGGGGTCCCCCCCCCCCCTTTTTTGAATTGATGCAATAGTCCCCCCGCTTTCTTTTAAACGTTTGGGCACACTCTCCATCCCATCCTCTTGCAAACCGACTCCTTTTGGAGAGAAGTAGCTGCTGGTTGGTCCTGGGTACAGATTGACGTGTTCTTCATCTTCGGTTCCCAAGTCGGGCGGTGGGAACTGTTCTAACTCTCTTTAATTAAGTACGTCATCAAGCTTGTTGGTACATTCGGGCTTTGTCATCCGATCCGATATCCGACGAGCCAATTATGTCCCACGCATATCCCGCATCAATTGACAGTACGCTCTCCGCAGTCGCATCAGTTACAGGAGGTCCTCCGGCAGGTGTTTTCAAATTTTCGAGCATCGTGGATCCATTAATCACCATTTTCTTTACATGCGCCAGACTTTCAGCAGTTTGAACTCTCCTTCAAAACAGACTATTTAGCAAGGGAGCCCACTGTACCCACGATTGTGCCACAAAGAACCATAAAACCTCCCTTCTGAGCAATCTGTTTGCGCTCTTCACGGAGATCCCCTTCTTGGCCAGAGCACGAAGACTACGTCTTGTAGCGACTCAAGTTTTTCTTCTGCGTGGGCAAGGAAACACTCCTTTTAAAAAAATTAAAAATTCAGAAACATTCGCTGAAAAGTGTCCATCAGGTCCCCGGAGAGGACGCTTTAAAACGGCTTCACCACAGCGGGTTTGGCATCACTCACAGATCGGAGCATGGTGCGTTTCTCTTCAGTCTCGCGGACATGTACCCTGTTATCACTTTGAACGATAGACCACCTACTCAAATGGAAAACACGCTCGTGTCTAAGGCGCAGGTGA